>JAVJAQ010005952.1:0-122141 GCA_032362365.1 Zygogramma bicolorata
CCACCGATCTTTAAATATAACTGGATGAGCATTGCCATATAGTAAAATTACGCCAACTAGTATATGACGTTTTGGAGCAAAGCACATGCGCATTAACGAAATGTCAAACATGGGCGTCTCCGTTGGGTTAGTAGGAAATATTTTCATCTCACTGAAAATGGTCTCGAAAATTAGAGAGGGAGTCAAAATTACAAGAAACGAATGAACCTTCTTTCCCTATAACTTCGCAACAGTCACGTAGCCAAATACTTTCACTTGAAAACTGCAAAGACCAAAATGAAATAACTTAACAACTCAACTAATAACTTCAACAAACCGACCGCCACTGATAAAATTGACGCTGTGACGTAATGACATTGACACTTTGGAGCAATGCACAGGCGCACTTACGATTTGGCAGGGTTCAATTTGGCGTAATTTCAGCAAGGGTCGAAAGCAACACTGCTCATCCAGTTTATATTTAAGATCGGTGGTTTGTTCTAGCAACACACTTGACCGATTTGAAAACTGGCAGAGGCATGCGCAAAATGAATTACGCTTTCAATATTCATTTTGCGCATGCTTCTGACTGCTTCGTACCAGTTCCTGAACGGTCAAATGTGTTCCTAGAACAAACCTATTGTTTACATTCTGGAATTTTGATGCAGTTTTCAGTCATTTTATTCTGGTTTTAAACTGATTTCACTGTGGAAAATTCACTAAAAATGTCCAACACCAGTTCCTCCAGTTATTGATAACGGTTTAGTGACTGTTTGGCGATGATTGGGCTAACGATGCAGGTTTGATGTTATAAAAAAACTATCATGAGAATTGAATGAATTAGGTTTGTTCTAGCAACACATTTGACAGTTTGGAAATTGGTCTGAAGCAGTCAGAGGCATGCGCAAGATGAATATTGGAGAGCGAAATTCATTTTGCGCATGCCTCTGACTGCTTCTGACCGTTTGGAAATTGGTGCTAGAACAAACCTAATGAGAATGGAATGAGGTTAGAAACTGGGTGTGACTTCCCAGAACCAGACTGTGCTCTTCATATCTGAAAGTGTCAATATTATGTTCTCTGTATTTTCTAGACCTATTGCTTATGATGTAATAAAAAATTACACCTACAAACTGAGCTCTGTTTTTCGAAACAATTTTTTGCGAATAATAAAATTTTAGAGCCTATCAAAATATCTTTTCAGTATGGCGGAACGTAATCTAACAGTCAAGAAGTAAAAAAAACTAGGTATTCAATACTGCCGATTAGTAATGAGCTGAGAAGGTTTCCGAATGAAACTAGAAAAGTAGGAAATTTTGGCTAAGTAGACAGCAACAGCAAAGTAGAGCGTTGGCCGGTCCGACCATCCTGTTGGCTGAGATATGTTGATGATACTTTCGTGATTTAGGGTCACGGAGAAGAGGAGCTAAAGAAATTCCTGGATCATCTGAATTCCTGGAATCCAAAGATTCAATTCACGATGGAAACTGAAAAGAATAGGAGAATAGCTTTTCTGGGCGTATGGGTAGAAAGACGGGAGAATGGAAAACTAGGACATAAAGTGTATAGAAAGCCCACTCACACAGATCGGTACCTTAACAAGAATTCCAACCATCACCCGAGGCAAAAGAGAGGAGTAATTAAGACCCTGATAGAAAGAGCGAGACGCATTTCTGAGCCGGAATATTTCGAGGAAGAGATGCGTCATTCAGAAAACGCCTTTATATGTAATGGCTACCGCACGGACGAAATTCACCGAGCCTTGCGACCCAGACAAGGAGTTTCAATGAATGGCCCCGAACCAGCCGTTAATGGACGGGCGTATCTGCCTTATATTAACGGAGTGACGGACCGCATTGGAAGACTGTTAGAAAAATATGGGGTGCAAGCAATTTTCAAGCCCACGAGGAAAATTCAAGAAAGCCTCAGATCCGCAGAAGACCCACGGGATCCATTATCTACCTCAGGAGTGTACCGAATACCGTGCAGTTGTGGTTCTGTCTATATCGGAACCACAAAAAGGAGCATAAAAACGCGGTTGACCGAACACAAAAGAAGTTGTCGATATGGCCAAACCCAAAAATCTGCGGTGGCCGAACACACTCTGTTGGAAGGTCATGATATTGACTTCGACGGAACGCAAGTGCTGGACACAAATAGGAGCTATTACCCCAGGCTCTATAGGAAGGCCATAGAAATTCATAAACATAAAAACAACTTCAACCGCAAAGAGGAGAGCCTGAACATTCATAGAACATGGATGCCAGCAGTTTAAAATGCACGAACCCTCCCAATGAGAAAAAAAACGTTTTCGAATAATCAATTAGGATCAATCGACCGTCCGAACCCAGATTCGATAAAGGGTGACTCATCATCTGAACCACATCAGACCAAAGCCTCGCAGCAGAGAAGGATACTTCGACCATTGCCGCATCGCCTTTGAGAATGTCTGCCGCAGATGCAGACGAAACGTCAGGCCTTAAAACCTGTTGTCCACGGCTCAGAAGCCCGGAAGCACCTCACAATTCATTAGTTGCCGGCCGTGAAAGTCTTCAATCTTCTTTTATATTATTTTTCCACTTATATCTCGATAAATGAACAGCCAGAAATATAAAAATTTCAGAATTCCAAACATATACATCGAATAATCAAATGACAATAGTTTGCTTATTACTCAAATCGAAAGACACTTTGAATTCAACTGCACCATTTTCCCCATCGCAAACACATCGGCCGTCGTCGATAATAGAGAATTTCTAATTGCCTTGCTCCAGCCAAGCGTGTGGGAATATTGTGTGATGGGTTGTACAGACACCAATCCTCATAGCCAGTGTTGAATACATGGGCATCCCGTGCTAGAAATCGACAGATAAAAGATGAAATCTTGATATTCAGGTCGCAGAAGTTTTGACTTCCGATACCTGTCGTTCGTAGAGTGCTACAGCTAGTTATCGAGAAATCTGTTTCCAGGAAAACTGAAGTATTCATATACCTATATCTTTTTATTTGAAGAATCAAATCGATTCAAGATAGCTACCAATAGTTTCCTGGTGAATCATGCGCAACAGATCTTTTTTTCCGTACAAATAACAAAGGAATCCTTACCAAGGATCGAATCAAGTTAGAAACTCTACCAGTAGTAGTAATAGTAGTAGTTGCACTGCAAGAAAGCATTCTCAATTCTCAAGTGAATTAACCTTGTTTTTCATGAATGAACGAGATTATTTCCAAAAGTAACTTTTATAATCAGTTTTGGGCAAAATAAGGCAAATGATTAAATTTTCGATTCAATCGTAAATATTTTATTTCTACATACTAGAATACTTTTTATGGCGGTGTTCTCAGTACTAAATAAAAACTAGTAAATTTTCAAAACTGACCTCTTTATGAAACGAACGTGGAAATGAATCACTTTTCAATTCACACGAGTAATAGGAACAATGAATTGAATATTTACCTTTAGTATAAGTGGGTTGAATGAATAAACAAGAGCGTCTCTAATTGATTGTTACTACCCAGTAAAATTATTGATCACAATATGGTCCACCTAGATTGAAATGATTCAATTTACAACAATATGATCAGAAGTTTATACTGGTGACCAACCCACAAAATAGAATTTTAAACACGTATCCATAAAGATAGTAAACCACATAAAAATATAAATTATAACTAGTCAATAACATGACCGAATATGTTTAAAAGTAATCCGCGATAAATGGTTCTAACAATGGGGAGTTTCCTAAATCACATTACCAAATATAATATATTATCAATTATAGCATCAGAAACTTCGGAAGGTTCTAAATGCCTGATTAGGTGTGACGTCAGGTACCTCTCTTAGAATTCAAAGAATTTTCTGAATCTAGCAACCAGGGATATGTGCATGCATGCATGGTAAGGGAGTCAGAGACTTTTTTGGCGGATTGCGTAAGCTATATGGGTTCTGAAAAAGTTTTACATAATCGTGACTAATTTGATTATAATAATAATAACAACTTTCATTCATCTGTTGCATACAAAATTCATCTTAAATTTAATGATGAATAAATTGCAAATCCACTGAGGTTATAACATTATTAATGTTGAATTGCTAGATATAAAAATGAAATTGTAATATTGAGGAAATTTCAATTTGGAGTGACAAATATGACAACCAAATGTAGTATGATGTAATTCTGTTGAAACCCGGTAATAAAAGCACGATAGAGTATAAGGTACTGACCTTGTGTAAAATTATTGACAGGACGCCGGACTACAAAAAATGTGGGCTACCGAGAAATATCCAGATTTAACTCCTGATTGTCACATCAGCCACAGTTACCGTGACTACTCACTCGTCTTGTGACATGCGCATCATAGTTTCTTTGACAGACCTGGAAAACGCTTGTCAAAGCTTTTCTCTCTGTTTCTACTAACTTTTGAGGTGTTCACAGAGCTCACAAGTGGTAAGTTTTATAACAATAGTTTGGATGTATATGGTTGTATAGAAAATAAATCAAAATGAAAGAGGGCATTAAGTGAATATCTATTAAGAATGGCGTTTCACTCTACGGAGGAACTCTTAAACCAGTGTATGTCTTTGATTTGTGATGTAATCATATGTATGTGAACAGGGGTCACCATTTAAAACTAAACAGACTGAATATTCGATTTCATAAAAAAAAAATTGGTTGCACACCTAATAACATGGTCAAGGGGTAGGTTTTTCGGTACTGCAACTTCAACCCCCGAGAAGGGTGGGACCAACTCTATTTCAAATGGAACAAGGGGTCAAGTGATCTCATTCGTGAAGAGGTCAATTTACTAGCGAGATGTCATTTGAGAGAGAACTGAATGTCCTTCTAAAAGAGGTATCACTCAATCCCTTGTTCCATTTGAAATAGTAAGGACTGGTCCCACCTTTCTAGAGGGTTTGAGTTGCAGTGTTAAAAAAAGTATCAAAAAACATCCCCAATGTCATTACGTGTTCGACAGTTTTTTTTTTTTTTAATGAATGTGGAATCAGAAATTTCGTCTGTTTCATTTTGAATGGTGACTTCTGTATACATCTGTATAAGTGTTAATTCAAATTGAATAGTGAGACTTCAAACTTTATGTAATTTTCGACTAGTCCAATAAGCTTTTGTATGATATCAGTATAATTAGTATAATAATGATAAACATTATTGTTTGAAACTGGTATGTTTCAGCAATCGAATAGGCGCTAGAAAGGTGAATGGTGAGTTGAAAACAAAAGGCTTCAATTATATTATTATAATGATAAATCGTTTACAATTGTTCCCCTCAAAACCTCAATCCTTTTTTTTTTCAAAATTCCACAACCCCCAATTCCAAGGGGCAGGGAGCATTTTTCACCTCATATTCATAGAGAAAAATATGTCTTCCTTTGTATATCTATATTACCAATACAAAATACGTCTAGTGTTTTATAAAATTGCTAATAATTACTAAAGCATTATTTAAAGAGATATAAGACATCTTCTACAATTTTTCGACATTCACCTGACAAATAAAGGCAAAGTTCGTACAACTTTTCAAAATGATGTTTGTTTGTGACATAAGTTTGAGATATGCTTGTGTTTTTATCAATATTCATGAAAAACTTACGAATGATACCTCGTTGTTAAGTTAGTTGAACTCATGTTGTGATTTTCTCCCACTTCAACAAAATAGCGAAACTGCTTGAACTGGAAAACAATCACAGTATTAAATGAATTCTCAAAATACGTTTTTGCCTTTTTGTGAAAATGACACCAGGAGCGGTACTCTGTAAGCTCAAAATCAACGGAAAGTAATAACGATTTGCCTAGAATATGACTGTAAAAACTGTCATAAAGTAGGAGAGGGAAACACAGTCTGTGTCTTTTGAGTGTGGATGTGGAGCTATATATTGGGGTAGAACTTTTTTATATCTCGTCAAAGCTTCACGAATATAATTATATTTCTTGAAATTTGATACCAACCAAGTTGCATATAATTTTTGATTGAAAAATTATCAAAGAATTTGTTGAAATTATTGAAAAACTTTGACTGATTATTTTTTTTGGTTTTCACCTACCACAATCTGAAAAAATAAGATTGAATATTGGAATCTATACAAGTGTAAAGGGGCAGATTTTTAATCTACCCTAAAAAATTACTGCGCTAATTGAAAAACAGTTTCTCCTGAGTGAAACATGTTCTATTAGTCATCAGCTTTTCATATAACTCAAAATTGACTATCAAAAAAATACAAGAACTAATGTAATGAAATTTATCAAAGATTTGATATTTGACATCTGATTTTATCATTCAGGAGGGATAGCCATGGCCGTCTTATATGAAATGAACTGGTTGAAATGCAAGTATCCTCAGACAGCGTCCTTCAACTTTCATGTCCTGATATTACTGTCTGAGGATTTTTGCATCTCAACCAGTTCAGTTGATATAAGTTGAACATGGCTACCCCTCTTGAAAGACAAAATCATATGTCAAATATGAAATCTTTGCCAGATATCCGAAAACGACATAAAAGAGAAATAATTGTGAAATTTTGAAAATGGACGCAGATTTTGATTTCGAAACATTAAGATTTTGGTAGGTTGAAAACCCAAAAAACTAAAAAGAAAGTTCATCCACCATTTAAATTTGTGTTTTAGTTTGTTCACCACTTGTTTTCATTCAATACTATCCATTAACACTGTTGTAATTATTATTGTAATTATTAATTCCTATGTATTGTATGTACCGAGAATTCAACCGTATCATGTACAAGCTATTGTACTTATTGGAACTTGGAATATTTCGGACAACTTTTTACCTCTACCTATTACATTTGCAGTGGTTTCTCATTCTTATGCGCCCTATATTTTCCAATATTGAATGAAATATTAATAACTTGTTTGCATGAATTCTAAATAGCATCAATCTGAAGTACATTCAGAACAATTATTACCAAACTTACAATTGTGGGAATCAGAAGTAGAATAATTTACTTATTGTGAAAAATTAAGACATTTTAGAGAGTCGTTCACTGTAGTAACATCCTGTATTGGAATTCAAAGGTTTTTGACGACTGACAGTCAATGTTGAATGTGAACAGTTTTCTAAAGAGTTGTTATAGTTGTTAATGAAGCATATTTCCTGCTGAGAGTCTACAATAGTTTTTCCATACAACAAATCCTCTTTAAGCGTATATTTCAATACATATAAATAGGTCAGTCTAAGCGAATCGCTATTGCTTCGCTTTAATATTTTGCTTACAGAGTTCCGCTCCAGAGTTCTTCAACATAAGCCCAAATATACCATTGTCAAATTCGAGATTTCAGTATTACAAATTGTCAGGGCTTGCAAACATGTGAAAATAACCGGAGAAATCCGAGGTGTTCTTGAGTTGGGATGATTCTAATGGCATATAGTTTGATAGCAAGGAAACTTGCCATTTTTCATGTGTTTTTGCATTTAACGAATATTCCTTCAAGTTTTATAACATAAAACTGTCAAATGTTTCGGTTTTTAGGTATAATTCAAAGAACCATAGTATAATTCCTAGAAAACAATGAAAATATCACATTAAACCCCAATATATGATGATTCTGTATCTCCTTTTTTCCTTTCTTAAAGTCTACCACGGAGTTATACTAGAAACAGTAGCGGTCAAAGTATAATTAGACTAATGGGGTATATTCTCTTGGGCTCTTCGCAAACACCAGTGGCGATTGAATATTATCAAAAATAGAAAATCTAGATAATTTTCTGGTTATCTAGGAATTACTTCCTTTGGTGTGATTAATGCATGTTTCAAAGGTATCGATGGTATCGGTATTACCACCTCAGCTCTGAGATGGACAATATTCAGTTCTGTCCTTTACAATTCCTCCAATCACGTGCTGGTTATATCTTCAGGTGGCATATGGCCTGTATCACCCAAAGCTCTTAGAATGCATCTGCCGCTTGGCGTAATTGTGATCCAAGTAATGCTGCCGTTATTCAGCGATAATCTTAACCAAGCCTCTGCTGGAAATTGAAGCGCCCTGAAAAAAAATATCCATAAGATGTATACCATGAATATAACAAAATGAATGGTCTTTGATTTCATGATATTTCATTACTTCTTAGAGAATGTACGCCAACTTATTCTATGAATAAAGCAAGTATTTCAATTTCGTTCACAATTTATTGATTATCGAAGTTGAGATTTGATATTTTATTATATTCATTTTGCCATACTTTTACAAGTCTGGAGGGCCCTCATCAACAAAAAGAAAAACAGTTCAGGAAATGGTCCTTCGGTGGAAACAGGTCACCACAAACCGGACCGACCGTTATTACCTGAACAGTCATTAGAAAAAGGTCCGACAACCATAATGAATGAATGAATGAATGAATGAATGAATATATATATATATATATATATATATATATATATATATATATATATATATATATATATATATATATATATATATATATATATATATATATATATATATATAGTCACAGAATAATTAAATTACTATGCAGAATTGGTAACCTAACACAGTTGTCCCAATAATATGTGACCTTGAACAAACTTGGGGATTTTCATCGACACTGAGAAAGTTCAAGTGACATGCGTCAAATTATTCATCTAACTCACTGAAGCGAAAGCAATAGAATATTTTAGTACGCTCTGACTGTTGCACTTTTGAAAGGCGTGGCTTTCACCAAATATGTCATTGGATTCTCTTCTGTATAGTAGTTTAATTAGTCTGTGACAAAGTCCTGGATCTCCCAACATGTGTCACTTCGGTGACAAATGTCAACTGCCTCCTCTTGAGAATAAATGGAGGAATCCATCTCAGCTAGACTCTTCTATACTTATTCAACATTCTGCCTTATGTGGTAACAAACTATTACTATTCATAAAACAAAATTGAAAATCTTACCGACAAGTGAAATAACGAATCACGTTGGCGTGGCATACGAGAATTGTATAGGAGTCCTTTTCTTGACTGGCTTCTGCCCGATGAAAGTACTTCCTAAATGCAGCTTCAATTCTGGACCCGTCCTGGTAATACTTCTTGTAAACATAAAAAATCATTGATGGAGCAAACTTGAAATGAACATTGACGAAATAAAAGTGTTAAATTCACTGAAATCAACTGATTGAAACCTTTTGTACCCAAATAGATCAGTGAACTAACTGGAAGTCCAGTAAACTTTCAGAAATATAATTTCACTTACATAACTCTCTGGCTTCCACCCTCCAATAGGGGGTTCTGGAGGAACAGGTGCGCCCTCTCTCAGAAGATCGCAGTTTGACACAGGAACCTATAAGAAAAAATTTATAACTTATTATTGGATTATTAATTTAGTTAGTCGAAAATATCCGATTTTTAAAAATGGGTTATTTCTTCGGTTATATCCGGAATTGATGTTTTTCAATAATATTCTGCCATGAAATTATTTTTGCATTATATATTATTTTGTTTTGAATATATTTTAAGGAAAAATTCTTGTTCCTATATATGTGTTATATAACTTGTATCAGATACAATTCAACCATCGTTCATAGATAAATATATCGAAGTATTATATACACAGTGCGGGACAAGCGGCCATTTGAAACCTCCAAGAGGTTTACGCAACTAGAGATGGAACGAAGTTCGCTAACATGTTGGTTGAATGAGCTGTATCACCTAACAAGTTATAAATACCAGAGCAAAAATATATATCTTAAAGTACTATTATGCATTCAAGAGATCAATGTTTGTTTTAAATTTTACTCCATAGTCTATAATTATTTTATTTTGTAATCTCACATTAAAATAAACGTATACCAAAACTATCCCCCAAGTGCGGGCCAAAAAAGCAGTAAGGGCAATAATTTTCCTATACAAACCTGGCAGGTTTCCTTTCATTTTTTTAAGAGTTATGGAAGAGAAAATGATCAATGGGAATTCCTCAAAAAAATTGTTGGAAGCTCTACTAGCTTATTTAATTCTTTAAATTTTGACATAACTAAAACATGGTGATTAGTGAATTTATACACTTACATTTGGCAATAATTCTGAAATGATTGCACCGGTTTCTTGTGCTCTACACATAGTGGATTTGACTATATTCGTATAAGGTAAGCATAATTCTTTTAATCTTCTGCCTGTGTGCTCAGCTTGAAGTCTTCCTAAAAATGCATTGATAATTTTCACAAAAGAACCTTTCGAGAAAAAATGGCGAGTCTCGAAATTCTAACACAATCTAAATTACTTACCTAATTTTGTTAGACTCCTCTCTCTATCAGATTTTCCATTCAGGTTGTATTGTCCATGTCTTATAAGCAGCAGGTGTCTACAAGCTTTTGGTGTGATCCACTCCTTTTCTGCATTAATTTGGTTTTCATCTTTTTCGCTCAATCTTCGACTTGGCCTCGTTACAGATTGTGGCGATCGACTAGAAAATACAACAAAATTTCAGAATCAATTTTTCCACAGAGTATTTCTGATTTTAGCATTAATAACGGCATAATTGATTTCGAAGGGTCAAAAACTAAAATTTAAAGTAATGTAGGTATAGAATTGCATGAGCTCTAAAGGAATTATCATTACATTCGGTGAAGTACGAACCCTTATATTCAATACCTGTTTGTTCACATGACCACAAATGAGCTTTCAAGAACCATATATATGAATATTTACAGTTTGTTCGTAGACCAAACTTTCACTTTAAGAACTTTGTCAGAATGCGTTCATACAGGAAACTTTTACTTCCACATTTGGTGTATGTAAGATGTCTAAAAGAACTGTTGTTTCAATTGATGCGATATTGTTTAGAATTTTATGGCGACACTTTTAAAAATAATGTTATTTTCTCAATTTCATCGCTAAAGTGATCACTTTGGTGATATTGAATTTTATAAAGGAACTTCAACTTTATTGTTCAATGTCAGCCACAAAAAGGTAAAAAAAAAACAAAGGAAAAAAAATAGATTGGGGAGATCGAATCCGAGACCTTCACGTTTAAAGTCCGACTGTCTAACCAACTGAATTAATAAGCCTGTTGAAGTTTCTGATTTTGAAATTAATATATTGGCAAATACTTTTGAACTTTATTGAATTTGAAAATCATGCAATAAAGCACTTTTTCTACTCCCACCCGTGAATATGCTGATTTCTTTATAGTTTACTAAACGGATAAGTAGGCAATTCCAGTCAAAGGAATGGATATGATTTAATATTCACACGAGGTAGGATATGAATTCCACCAATCACAGAGAACAAAATACTTGGTTATCAAGGACAACCTTGTAAAAACGTCACAATTCTGATCTGTCTACCTGCATACACGAATTGCAAGTTGCTTCTTTTAAGCATAAATAAATGTACTTATATCTGAAATATTTTCTAGTTTATTGAGTCAAGTTCGCATGGTCACAATTGATGTTTATTGTTTTTGTAGAAATGAAGGACTCACATTTTAATCATTGTTCAAATTGACCTTTTGAAATTTTGACTTTTGCTGTGTCCGTTGATGATCGTGTTGCAATAAATACTATTATTATTATTATTATTACTCTTCACACCAATAATTAACTGAAGTTATACAGTCCAAGTTGCTTAGCTGGTTAGAGCGTTAGTCCTCTAAGACGATCCACTTTCTAGTCATGAGTTCGACTCGCACCAAGTCGAGTCGTTCATGCTCCAAATAGTCAAATTCAATAGAGGCAAACATTTTACGGGCGGAGAAACTCTTTTGATAGACGTTTTCAAACTGCAGAGATGGTATATCAATTTGGGCATAATTGGATGACAAAAGCTCTTGATATTCTTGAATAAATAGTGAGAAGAAGGAACAAACTGGATGAAAGTTGTGGATAAGGAAAACGTTTCCATCCAAAAGAAACTATAACTTTCTCCAGTAAAAATTCAGATTGTAGTCCTGTCTGTTTCTTTGGACTATTCGTTTCCGCCGATAAGAGATATGGCGTTCTTGTTACTTCCCCAGATGACCTAGTGGAAGATGTTAAAATAAAGAAAGTTAAATGTCTATTTTCAGCGAGGTGTTACAGCCCTTTGAGAGCCGACAAAATTTGAGGAATTTTTTGCGTATTAAATTGGGATAAATGGGAATAAAGCTTCGACTCTCTACTAGACTTTTGTACTAAGCTCCTCTAAATTCTCAATACCCCGTTGATGAAACTCGTCGCTTATATAATCAGATCGAATAGACAAGTACCGTTCAGACACAGAACACCCTATCTACACAGAAGCGCAACTGAAGCGTTCCGACCGAATCGAAAGCTTGGCTTGTATAGTGTCAACCTCACATTTGTGTTGTTAGGGTGTTATAAAATTTTCGAACAATTATCAGTGTCCTTGGGTTATTACTACTGATAAATTTTATTAATATCGGAATAAAAGCAAGATCAGAGTAGTTTTAAACGTTCGTTCCTGCAAAATTCAGTTGATTACTCTAAAACTATTTGAACATCAAATAGCTGCCTACACCACTTTTATATCTACTTTTTTTTTAAAGGTGCAAAAAACAGAAAGCCTATTCACTGAGATTATTTTGGTAATTATCCAAATTCTCCGTTTATATTTGTTGAGAATAAGGGAATGTAGATTGCTGATCAACGAAGCCTTTAGACAAATTTGATAGGGGAAATGTAAGTTCTGAATTATTAAGACCTTCCTAGGGTCGTATCTGCAAATGGAATTAAAACTGCCCCAATTTCAGTTCAGAAGCAGAAATGCTCAGTCTAGAAAGTTTACAAAGGTGTATCACTTGAACTGTATATCAATCGACAGTTTGAATCTACCGCCAAGAAATGACATTATACAAGCCAAGCTTTAAATCAAGGTTACGAAAAATTGACCCAAATGATCAAAGGGACCGCCTTTAAGTTGCGCTTCTGTGTAGATAGGGTGTTCTGTGGTTCAGATTAATCTATTTGCGCCTTGACGACGAGAATCTTCTCACCGAGAACGTATGACGTTATCCTGATACGCCGATCGATTCAGGTAGAGACCCCTTCGTGGAATTACGTAAATTTTGTTTTTTATAATGCTCAGTGACGACATTAGGAGATTCATTTCAACAAAATTTCATCCGCAACTGCACATGAAAAAACAAATTTCATCCCGTTTCTCATAATTCATTTTGTGTCAAATATTTATGAAAGATGCTAAAATTCATTCATTATCACCCAAGTTTTCAAGATTTTTCCGATTATATGGGCCAGGAGTATATTTGTATCATCAGCTTACCGTGGTACCGTACCGTGGTACACAGAATAGACATTACAACTAACGGACTGGCCCTAAGAGAGAGATGACTGCAGAGTAAGCAAGATAGAATACTTCAAGTATAACATCTAAGTGAATTCTTTCCTCAATGTAGCAGATAAAGAGAGGTTAAGAAGGATAGACTAGAATTATCATTCTGTCCTTCACAATGTGCATATCCTTTCTCTCTCTGTTGTATTCTGCATCATGTTATATGGAAAACTGGCATAAAGGCCAGTCTATTAGTTGTACTGTCAATGTACACATATCATAAAGAATTGGTCCAAGTATAGACTCCAGGCACATTCCTAACTCAACACTCTTACAGTCAGATTTGTTCTTATTTATTACTGTCAAATATGATACTATCCAATTGTGTGGTGTAAATTATAAACAGTTTTCACTGTTAAAATCGAAAAAGCAACTCCAATATGAATTGTAAAAAACAATCAAGGAGCATCCCATCGTTCTGTATTGCGTAACATAGAAATCTAATGATTTCAGAGTTTTGTAGTCAACTGCACCACTCCTACTCAATGTTTAGGTTTAAGGAAGCTTGGCTAAGGAACAAGGAATCTCAAATCCATAGCAACAAAACCTAGTTTAGATAAATACCACAACTAAAATAGAGCGATGCACTTGGCCCTTTTTCAGTTTGAAAGTGATGAAGGTGAAACGATGTGTACTGGGAACAGCTGAATTGAAAACACCCTCAGGTCCTATTGCAGGTGTATAGGGTTGTAAGCTTAGGTCTAGCGTCACAACCATATTTCAAGCAGAGATTAACACCACTGATTCAAGTGAGAGATTGGTGAAATCCAAAATCACACATTAAACAAAAATTTTCTGCTACCCAAGCAGCTCTGGAGTCCTTTGATTCTCACCAAGTCTGGATTCCTAGTCATGCCCGCCTACAAGGATAGGAAGCAGCAGACTCCCTTGCAAAGGAGTGAATTCATTCCAGAACCCGCCATTGGCATTGCACTATGTCACGCCAAGCAAATGCTGACCACCTAGACTGAAAGAAGAGTCTTAGATTTCTGACAAAATTAACCAGGATAGACCCGCACCAAGGCATGATCTACATGATGAAACAGCTTAGCATATACTCTGTGCCTTCCCCATTGCGGACCGAATCAGGTTTTCGATGTTGGCCAGAGTTTCACTCCTGCCCTCAGACCCAAAAGACGATTCACTAAATAATTGCAAGAAGCTTGAATTATTTGGTAAAGTATGAATCTAGTGTGAGCCACAATAAACCCTACACTCTACAGGATAGCAGTGGAGGAGTCGCGGTAGACCCACTCGGGTCGAATCTAACCTACCAAGCATCTGATGAATGATAACGTGTTACCCGAGGTAGGTATTTCCAATAGAAATTATTTGCAAAAATGAATTTCCAACATTTTTCCAGAAAGATCGGGTGGCAGAATAACAGACTTTTGCCAAGACTTCTGACATCGACAATAAAAAAAATCATTTTAGTGAATTACAGGGGTCTACATTTTTTTATACATACTGATCCCAATTATCATCCCACTTAGCGAAAGCTGAAGGAGTATAATTTGTAGTCCATGCCGCATGTACTGTGTTTTTTTCATTTTTCACATAGTGAATAGTGGCTGTGGCTATTGCTGACACTGCACCCAATCCAAGAAGAACTCGTTTTGCTTTACTGAACGACATTTCCGATATACACTGAAGGTATTGAACCTTTTGACTTTTGAGTGAACTTCTTGATACTGAAGAACTGAAGAATCAGAAGGATTGAAGAACGCGATACACCAACACAGTGTGACCATAAATTTTTTGACAAATCTACTAGGCCAATGAAGAAAATCTACCAAAATCTACTAAACCGACTGCAGAAATCTACTGAAAATCTACTTTATCGATTTCACCATAACAAATTAGTTCAAAAACCTTACCTAGATGTCGATAGATCTGAAATAAATATATTCTGGAGTATCACTAGTCTCTACATCTGTTGTTTTTTATGTAATATGACGAAAAAAACAATATTACATATGCCACTGAACACCAGATAGCAGAAGAGTCTCATTTCTAATGAAATTTGAATATCAGTTCTAGGATTTTTTGTACGTGAATTCAATGAGCGGTGTTATAAAATGAAATAAACATTTCAAGGTGTTATTATCTCTTGTAAGGGAAAAATAAAGATCATCATATGTAATATAATAATATTATCAACAAATAATAAAATGAAAATAAAAAACTAATAACTCAAAAAGAACTCTTCTCTATCTTTGGAAAAAACAACTTTTGATCTCTTTCAAAATGTTTCAACATTAACTGTGCCCAGTAATACTAGAACTAGCAAATTGGGGAAATCAGAATCTAATTTTATTTCTCTATATTCATTATGTACTAATTTGAAACCGTAATTTCTATCCACTTCAAACATCATGACAGATAAAACAGAGAACTGCTACTTCGCTTTGAACGTCAATAACGAAATAGAGAGAGAGCCACATTGTAAAATTGTCATATTCAATAAAAATTCTACAGATTTCTTTCTTTCGCTACTTGATCTAATTCTATTTAAATGTATGCATGTCAACCCAGAGATGCCCCAAAATCTACCAAAATCTACTAGACAATTTCTTCCTACTAAAAATTACTGATTTGAGTCGAAAATCTACCAAAAAAGTAGATTTCTACTAAATATGGTCACGCTGCCAACACAACTCCTAACCTAACCTACAATCCACAACCACAGTCCACAAACCACAATGTGTACAAAATAGACCGCGGGCATGTGATGTCACACGCATCAGCCTGCTGGACAAACAAATCGTATTTCCATGAATAATAATGGTAATTTAATGAGATTATAATTTCAATTCTGAGACACAAATTTCATGAATATACCGTTGCCTATTTCAACTCATCAGTACTTAAATCTGCTCTTCTAGTTGCTTGAATCCACAATTCACGTCTCTTAACAGCAAGACGATTAATATTCTTTCTATTGTCGAAAATAGAAAGGAATCGATGGATTGAAACTTCACAATCACTCAAAATTAAGTTATTTCCGAGAGAAAATATTTTGAAATATGACACAAATGCACAAAAAACCTCTTTAGATCGGTTTGTTTGTCCAGCAGGCTGGATTTACAACTGTCTGATTTACTGTCGTCTGGTATATAGATATAGGCCAATAGGCCGTGTTCCGTTTCCCTGTCTGGTTAACCAGAGTGGTTCTTTCTCTCTCTCTCTCTTTTGGATGGACCCGGTCAATATGATAGAGAGAAAGAGAGAACCACTCTGGTTCACCAGACATGGAAACGGAACAGGGCCATAGATATGCCCACGGTCTCTACATCAGTGTTGCCAATGACATATCTACAAAATACTCACACTATCCAACAAAAATACCCGATTTTACCTGCGCACTATTTCAAAATACCCGCATTTCAGCCCTTCTAACTGAATTCATGTAGATACGAAATTTGGCGAAATTCGTTCAAATAAAAAAGTATGTAACCAAAAAATAACTCATGATATTCCAGTTCTCGATCTCCATCTCACTTTGATCGCAATTTCTTTTCGAAAATTGTACCTGTATGAATTGTGCTTAATGCTGGGTTTCAAAACTCCTTCACAAACACTCGAAATGACAGAATGATGTGTAAAATTATTAAAAATATACTACAAATATAAAGTTTTGTTTCACAACAATATACTATACATACTTTTACATTTTCAAGTACATAAAACAAATTAACACGAAAATTAACATTTTAAAACTCATTCAAAATGATATAAGTGATATATTTTATCGAAAATAAAATATACAAGGATAAAACAATATAAAATATCTCTAGCGTAACACAAAACTGATTATTTTACGTACATATAGGATCCAAGGTTGAGATTTGAGACACACACAAAGAGTAACAGAGAGTTTTATTGGGACATTTTATGGTGCTTTTCATCTATCTCTATTTCACTAATTCGTTGGCTCTTAGTGGCAGAAAAAGTACAGCAAACTCTTGATTATAGATGTGGCATTCACATAACTCATAATTATTATATTGTGAATCCATGATTCCAATTTCCACTGTCAATCCACTCCATTTCTGAAGGGCAAAGTATAGTGTTGCTAGATCCTTATACAACCTTCAATCAAAATTTTGACAATATTTCATCCATTTTCTCTAGCTCTTGAAATTGCCGCATTTCACCCGCAAAATCCAAATACCCATACAGCTCAAAAATACCTGCAATTCGGGTAATTACCGCCAATCGACAACGCTGGATTTGGGCCCAAACTTTTTGGAATTTATCGTGGCTTCATTGATCACGTTCAACGTTAATCTTAGTTCAAATTGAGCTTTGTTTTAACCTCCACAGAACAGATGAGCTCTCTGTAGCTAAGTTCGTTAATTCATGGATCGAGTAGAGACTGAGCTGGGATCAGCTCATCACTGAGCGCATAGAGCTTAAGATCTAAAAACGAACGGGTTTTGAGCTTTTGGAGCATAACATAACCTGATATTTTTGTATTCATTTTATCTATTTCGAGCAATTTGTGCTTATCCACATTCGCCATGCAGATTGTTCATGTGCAGCTTGTTCAATAAGAATGTAGATAGGTTCAATTTTTATGTTTTCTTCACAATGTTGTGTTCATAGGTATAAGATGAGATTGATTCAAGATATGGGTACTTTCACATTCACACTCAGCCTGGCATTCCATTCTCCAATGAAAGGAAAATCAACATTTGTACGCTGCATTGTTGTTAGTCCATTGTACCTACTTGGGTGGATGCTAAAGAAATTTGAATATAACCAGTTAAGAAAATTTTGTATAATGAACATGATTCCTGCGGGGCGAGAAGAAAAACTATGGAAGTGTTTGAAAGGAGTCCAAATTTCCAATGCTACACAGAAAATATTGAACACGCTCTACATTATATCCTTGGAGCATTCTAAAATTCATGATGAATGCCTGTAAATAAGGTAAAACAAGAGAATGAGATATATTGTTTTGTTGATAAGCAACTGAGGTTTTTCTGTAATGTTATATGGTTGCTGGAATGGAACACCTTCTAGAAAGGCAGATAGAAACTTCACATCAAGTCATTATAGACAGAAGATAATAAAGTTGCTGGATACCAAATTAAGTCAATGTGCGTATTCACATACATATTAATAATTTAGATGTGTGAGATATGTTTTATTCAACTGAGGTATACAGAAATAACCATGGCAGGTGGGAGATCGGCATGCTGCATACCAAGGGTCTACGTTTGAGAAGATTGTAGGGTTCTTAATGTTTTATGCGAATCTGATTCTCACAAAAAAAATACGTTTGTTTTTTTGTACCAGGTAAAATTTTATTATCATACTCCACGTAGTACGTAAATAGGTATATGTGCATATACTAATACGATAAAATGAATTATTTTTATTCAATAATAATATTTGTGTCAGAATGATAATGCAGTTTATACATTCCAAAAATAATACATGTAGGTATATGGGGAAGAACTGTCTTGAGAGCTCTTTATAATCGTCCCTATTACAATCATCACAAATCTACACGTTTTCAGAAATTTCATCATCCAATCCATTTATGGTGGTACCAATGAACTTCACATTTATTGAATATCTAATGCTATCATAAGAGTTATTCCACTACCTTGAAGACAAACAAAGTAGTATATAGAGAGTTGTAGAGTATATGTCTCGGAACATTGGCAGCGGGAGGCAACTATTGGAAATATTAATATTGAGGGCTATATTTTAGCAAACCATTTTTGCAGAATACGACAGCATGGGGGTACTGCACTGTTTGTAAAAAATTATTTCACTTTCAACCCTTTGAATTTACAAAACTATAATAGTGAAATGAATGCTGAATTTTGTGGAATAGAAAAATCAAATAGTAAAATAATAATTATTGTTTTCTACAGGTCAGGCAAGGGCGATACCGATGTGTTTTTCAGTAACTTTGAAAATCTCTCGAATGATGTTGTAAAGGCTGCCACGAAAATAATAATAATGGGGATTTCAATATAAATTTTAAGATTGAATAAAATGTCTTAACTGAGTTGACATGCCTATTACGTTCTTTTGGCTTGAACATTGCTATACATGAAGATACCAGAATAACAGCTACTTCCTCTAGTCGGGTTGATGATATTCTCACACATATCAAAGTGATCTGATACGCACAGGGGTATTTGAACCGTGCATAGCTGATCATAAAGCCCTGTATATCATTATAAATTAAAAACCAATATTAAAAAATGAAGTTGTATACGCCAGGAAAATAACTGTCAAGGGTTTAGAAAAGTTGAACAAACAAAATGCGATATTTTTGAAAGCACCACCAACGTTAATGTGCTAGCATCATATTTAACGGACACTTACCATTCTCTTATTGAAAAATTTTTGCCATCAAGAAAAACCACACCTCGGCCCGATAAATCTCCAGTAAATTGGTTTGATGATTCCTTGAAGTCTTTCAGAAATATATTGGCTAACGTCAAACTTATAGCTGATGTCAGTAAAACTGCTTCGGATATTGACCTGTATAAATGTTTGAAAAGGGACTATCAAAAACAAATCAAGAATTCTAAAAAACAAGCATATGACGAATACATTCTTTCAGCGAAAAATAAATCTAGGGCTTGCTGGAAAATCATCAATTTTGAACGTAATGCGCCTGACATTTCTCCTGATAAATTCAACAAATTTTTTGTTAGTATTGCCGAGAGCATAATAAAATCTATGCCTGAAGTACCGCCATCTGATTTGTTCTCATTCAAAAATTTTCCTGCTCTTTTTTCCTGTTACTGAATATGAAATCGTTGATGCCGTCCAATCCTTGAAAAACTCAAGTTGCCAGGATGCTCAGAATTTGAATAGTTCTATTATTAAGGAAACACTCGACATTGTACTATGTCCTTTCACTGTGTTGGTCAATTTGATGTTTGAATCAGGCATATTTCCAGATTCTTTTGAACTCTCTAGAGTGATTCCCATTTTGAAGAAGGGAGATGATTCTTGTTTGGATAATTATCGTCCGATTTCCATAATCTCAATATTTAGTAAAATTGTTGAAATCATTTAAAAAAAACGTCTTAATGCTTAAATTAACAATTTTTTCTCTCAATCTCAGTATGGATTTCGCAAAGAGCGATCCACTTCGCAAGCCGTTCTAGATGTGATTGGATCTGTTGTAGATGGCCTTGAGGAGGGGCTGCATACAGCAATTACACTGTTTGATCTATCTAAGGCGTTTGACTGCGTGTCACGTACGTTGTTACTTGAAAAATTAGAATACCATGGTGTGAGAGGAGTTGCTTTATCTCTATTCAAGTCTTACCTCATGGATCGATACCAAGCAGTTTCTTGTAACAACGAAGTATCAGACTTCAAGCCAGTACTATACGGAGTTCCCCAAGGTTCTATTCTTGGGCCCCTCCTCTTTATCATTTATGTTAACGATTTATGTGATTTTATGGCTCCACATAAAACTATTCTTTACGCTGATGATACCACTTTGATTTACAGCGGAAATAACCCCACCAATCTGAATCTTATAGCAGAAAACGTAGGAAACAAGGCCAATACTTGGTTCCTAGCTAACAAATTAAAGTTGCGAATAATGAGAAAACGCAACAACTCAAGTTTTCTGCAATAGGAGCGACAAACGATACTGTGAAATTGCTTGGTATAACTCTTGACAACACCTTGTCTTGGCATCGACACACAGATCACCTTAAGTGTAAGTTAGCCAGCACTATATATGTTCTACCACAACTTCAAAACCTCACCAGCTTTGATGTCTTGAAAATAACATATTTTTCGTTATTCCATTCGTATATAAGTTCCGGTTTAATACTTTGGGGTAATTCTCCTAGCTCTTTGAATATCTTCAAATTACAAAAAAAAGCCGTTAGAATACTGGGAAGCTTGGGATACAGAGAACATTGTCTGCATTGTCTGCAAAAAATTACGTATCATGCCTTTGCCATCATTGTTCATTCCCCACATCTTGCTGGAAATCCATAGAAAAGCTAGTACTTTACTTAAACAAGCTGATGTTTAACAACATCTAACAAGAAATGCTGGTAAAGTCCGTACAAATCGGTACCGATTAACAAAATCCCAAAAAAAAATTCACTGGATTACAATCTTTATAAAGCGGCCAAAGACATGTTACATACTCTCGCGACCAAGTTCAATTTGGAATTGCTGGTTGTTGCTCTTGTTTTTTTTGTCTTTTTTTGAACAATATACTCGTATAGGATTGTGTTATATGCCATCACGTTCAACATATTTGCTATTTTTTTGTTGTTATATGTTTCAGTAATTGTATCGACCTGCTACAAACATTGTAAATGTAACGTAGTTAAATAAACTTATCTATCTATCTATTGCATATGTCATGATATACCCAAATTTTCATTTTGAAGAGTTTTCACTTTCCTCATTTCATAAATCTTGTTTGAAGGGCACATGGTTACATTCTTTCGTCTACATTATAAAATAATAATTTTTTTATTAATCCCATACAAATTTGGTAATAGCGCTGATGATGTACATGGCTCATTTTCTGATACCTTGATTTTTGATTGTGAGCTTTCAAAACTTGAACAATTCTTGTGTGATTACAGGTAATTGAAGATATCTGATAAGATAATTAATGGAAAAATTGATAGTCTGATAGATCACATTTCTCATTCATCATCATAAGGATTAATAGCCATTATGATATTTCCAATAATTTTCTTTCGAGGTGAACTTTGAGACTCGAATAATCTTTATAGAGATTGCCTTTTTTCGGGACATTTACATTAATACATAGCTAACACTCTTGAGGTCTGAACTGTAATCATATAGTTTATGATTCCTGGAACAAGACGAGCCGTTTTTATGATCTTGAAGCCTTCATCTAGTTAGGTTTTATTTAGTTCTCCTTAGCCAAGATGATTGTGATTGTTATACTAGCTCAGTATTTAACAATCAACCTGGGTCTATTGTTCGACCAATAAATTCTTCAAAACTTCAAAACTAGCTAAAATCGAGGCTGAGGTAGGTAATTCGAGAGGTTCGTTTTCAAAATCCTTTAATAAACAGGTATCGTTCGTCAGTATGACTTTCACATGTGAAAAATATAAAGAACTGCCAGGATTTGGAAAAAAAGTTTTTTTTCTCCCCATAATAAATAACTTCACTTCATAGTTCAATGTCAAATTTATTCTTCATCGTACGTCACACCTTCTCGCTCGATTTTCTACTTAACGAAGCTCTGAGCTAAACAATATGCACGCTCTGTGAATAAAAGGACACTAATGTTATCGCTCTGCGCGCCTCTGCCGATTGCCTCGATTTGGGTTTTATGAACGATTTTGAGTAGATTGAGCGCAGCCGAGCTGAGAGAGCTTGCTCGGTATGCTCGCTCAGTTAATAAATGGACACCTATGTATGAGCTCGAAGAGCTCGATTTGTAATAAACGAACGGCTTCGAACAGAGTCAGCGCTCAGAGCTTAATAAACGAACTTTACTTGTGAGTGTCCATACGATTCATCATATATATCTTATCGCTACATGGTAGAAATCGTAATGAATCATGATGATACAACACAATCGTATCACAATCGTATTTCATAAAAACGTATACTATCATAACGTATGTTATCAGAACGTACTTCGTCATAACGTATTTTATCACAACGTAATAGATAGAAACATGACAAGATCATGGGCCCGATTCTCGATTCTACGTTCGACGAAAGTATCGTTCAGAATAATGTAGAGCGATATGAATGTGTGTGCTGAACTGCGATAGAACATAACGAGCATATACGTTCAGCTCTCGAGAATCGAGCCCCGCATATTCATTATATATCATATCAAGACATCATCAGAATCATACAGCATAGAGTTCGAAAAACTATCATAACGTTTTCTATCAGAATCGTAATCTATCATAATTTGAATGCATGCGCATTCAGAATTTAATATATGGGCCGAGGTGAGAATCTTAAGTATGGTTTTGTGCAATGAAAATAGTCTCAGTAAAAGGGGCTGAATATAGAAATATTGTTAATAATGTAAACAAATTGAAAATAATAAAATATATCGGTGGGACGTAATTCTTCGAGAATCATTCTTGAGTGGATAAATACTATGCGTATCCTTTTTACGTAATAGTCTGTCATATGTTATTTGAAGGGGCAAATTTAAGTTCAAGTGTTTATACGTTCTCAAAAGATCATACAGAATATGACATAAAATAAGTCAGTAAAATCTAATAAAAAATTTGTAAACATCGTGTTTAGAAATATTCAGAAAAACTTCTACAAGCATTATAGCTGAGTACGAAACAAGTAGGAACATCCAACACATTTTAAGAAAAAACCTCCATAAAATATATCAGGTCTGAATAGAGACTAAACTCACAGAGAGTACTCAGTCGAATATAAGGCTTTATTTATCATAAGCTGTTTCACCGATCTTTTAAATTCCTTATATTTTCAAAATTCTCAAGCAATTTTTTATAAACCTTGATTCCCATTAATTAAGATAGACCAATTATGGTTAAATTTTATAATAGATATCACAAACATATCGTTCACAATAAGAGAAAGCTACTGAAGAAAACTGAAATCATCATACGTGAGGACCTGACGTATGAACAAATTAAATTACTCAGAGCTTCAATTTCAAGAGTGGTAGAAACTGGAAGAGTGTCGAAAAATCAGGGGAAATTATTCATCAAGCTTGATACTGATAAAAATCACCATCAAATAAACTCAATGGAAGACCTAGCTAAAATCCTAACCTAACCTAACCAGCAGTAATGCGTGCAGTTGAGTTTCACCCAAATAGGTTTATACTCTGGTATTTCATTATGGCTGTTTTTATTTAGAACCGTTTTTCTCTATCATTTTTCATTTCTTTTTCATTTATTTTTATTATTCATCATTTTGGTAGCTTGATATCTTCAGAGGAATTGTCTCGTTAACATGACACCTGCATTTCTACGGTTGGGGGGGTTTGAATGTTAGATCATTGTTGCCATCACTGCAAGACTATATAGACTTGATCGTGGTACCAGAGGTGGCGGCGTATGCATTTATATTAGGGATTTTTTCTGTAGTGAAAAAATCAATATACAAGGCATCTGTTGTGAATAGTTATGGATCAAAGTAATAATACAAAAAACTTTAATAGCTATTGGATATAAACCCCCAGCTCAGGATGAAGTACGTTTCTTTTATTGATGAGTTTGAAGACACATTGAGTGTAATTTATCCCTCGGTAGATGGAATTATTTGTGGAGAAGACTGAATATCAACTTCGCACAGTATATGATAATGCCACTGTTGAAAAAATATTATCAGTTATGCAATGCTTCGGTTTGAGCCAAGTAACAGAGAACCACACAAGAATAACTGAAACCTCATCCTCACTTCTAGATATACTGGTAACTAAAAAAGAATGGGTGATAGACAAGAGTGTTGTTGATGTGACTGGAGTTACTGATCACATGTTACTTCATTGTAAAATAAATATTTTCACTGACAAAAAAATATTCAAATTTCACTCCTATAGAAACTTCAAATATCTGAACGAAAATGATTTCAGAAGAGACTTATAAAGCATACCTTTTCTTAATATTTATGATCAAGAGGGAGCTGATGGAAAAATTTCATACTTGGTTAATTGTTTGACGAACCTTTTCGAAAGACATGCAATATCAACTTCAAGGATAACTAAAAAGCCTGCTCCTGGCTGACTGGGACTTTGAAAGAAATGATCGAAATAAACGACAAAGCCTTTAACAGATATCAAAATCGTTACCTCATTTTCAATTCTACAAAAACATTCGAAATTACACAAATCAGGCACTCAAGAAAAAAAAGAGCTTATTTCGCTTCTGAATTCAGTGAGAATGATAATGTTACGATATTTCCTCTGGGTTCGTTGATTGAAACTCCAAACAGCACTTCACTACTTTTATTACAACTTTCTATCACAATACAATACAATCGCTCAAATTGCTCCGCTAACTCTCCAATGCTCCGTTCTAAAACTCTCTGTACTAAAAATTCTGCCTCGCGAATGAACTCTGCTCCACTTAGCTCTCAATAACTCTCGCCACTTAGCTCTGAATGAAACTGTCTCTGCTAATAACTAGCTCATTTCTGAATAAAAACTGTATCCGCCGCGATGCCCCGCTGCTTATATATCTGCGTTCACCTACTCTATCAACCATGCTACTCTTGAGGTATGGTTTGTTTACATGAGACGACAGAACACACTCGATTACAACAGAAATACTCACTTGTCAGTTTTGAATTCAATACACGATACTGTTTGTTATAAAATCTGTATCGTTCGTTTGTATTAACCACAAAGTCATTATAACAATAATTGTACAATATTTGCCTCGCCCTCCTCTGGAAGAATTGTCAAAGTGAAACAAAATATTCAAAATCACAATATTCCCAGTGGTAAATGAAGTGATGAGTAACTCACGTGGGTGCGTTGCGTTCTACCCACATTTTGTTCTGCCCTCAGTCTCCGAATATACCCGAATGATGCCTTTCGTAAAATTCACCGAATATTCTGCAATTTTCTATTAACCCAATCTAACCAAACCTAACTAACCTGACCCAGCCTAACACATTCATTGGGGGACTATCGACAAAAAAAATGAATTTTGCAAAAGTTGAATAATTCGGGTATGTTCGGAGACTGTGGGTAGAACGAAATGTGGGTAGAACGAGATGCTCCCACTCAAGTCATTTTTCATGATATCCATTGACCAGATTATGTATTATACAGAGGTTGAAACTGTTGAAAGAGGTAAAAATAAAATTACACAGCACAACAGAGATTAGGTTAACTCCTGTCATCAGGGATGAGAAGGATAAACTCCAAAACACTTACACAGGACTCATCTCATGAATTCATCTGTTCTGTGGAGGCTGAAACCAAGCTCAACGCAGTCAACTGGCCAAATTTGGTTGTTCAACACTTGAACTCAGATTATCTATCGTTGAACGTGCTCAAGGAAGCCGCGATAAATTCCAAAAATGGCGTTAAACTCAGCAATAGCCGTTCAACTTAGTTTTTGCATTCGATAAATTCTGACCAAAGTGGGTACGTAGAACAGAGAGACTTGCACAGGGTGACCACATGCGGTAGATTTCTACTTTATCGGCAGCTTTTCAACGCAACTTAAATGAATTTTTGCCGGTAGATTTGGATAAAACGCCTTGGTGATAGATTTTTCATTTCAATGTGAGTGGCGATATCTACAGCAAATGACTTGAACTTATTGTTTCTAGGTCTGTCCTCTTCGATTTGCAATACACAGAATACACATATTCAGTTTTGACAGGTGCTAGTCTTTGTATGTTGTGTTTTTTGTTTAAAATTTATATTAAATCTTTGACTATATCTTGATTTTTATTGTTTTGAGCATCTCTGGCGATTGATAAAAGCCTGGTAAGTAGGAAAAGGAAACAAGACAAATTTATTTATTGAAATGTAGGATCACTCAATCTAGAAGGCTTGGCCCTTGGCCTTCTTACGGGTATGGCCGGTGGGCGTAGTCTAATACTTCAAGTCTTCAAGTAAGTTCCAGTATTCAAAAGAACCAGCTAGAAAGCAACTTGCTATTTCAAGTATTAGACCACGCCCATTGGCCATACCCGTATGAAGGCTAAATCCTAGGTTCGTGATGCTGTTGAAATGTCTTTACAAGCGCCACTTCGTGGTATAAAACTCAAACTTTCACTCTGTTGATAAGTTAGTGCTCTTCAAATATATTGCAGTAAATTTTCAATGACATCGTACATCGTAGGTAGATTTCTAAAATTAAATGTGGTCACGGTCACGATCACGATGGACGCTGGATGGATTTGCAGTCGCGTTATGTCATGCCTCATGTCATGTCAGAGTTCATTAACTTCATTTTATATTTTTTATATTTCATTTAAAAAAAAAACAAGCTTCTATGGAAATATTGTCTTCGAGCACGATAGTATATAGATTACTTAAGTATGTGAAGTATTGAATAACTTTACCAGCTGATGGAGTTTGTCATGAAACTAACCATGAGATTCAAGATATTCCGTTTTCAAATCGGTAATCAAATTAGACGAATGTCCAGCAGTAAACCCAAGGATCATTACGATGCTCTCGGTATAACCCCTAAGTCCACCCAAGGCGAGATAAAATCAGCTTATTACAAATTGTCAATGGTCTACCATCCTGATAAAAATCAAAATGCAAGTGCACAAGCCGCTCAAAAGTTCAGAGATATCACAGAAGCATATGAAGTTTTGGGAAATGTTAAATCAAGAAAATTGTATGACAAAGGTAGGATTGTTAATCATTCAAAATTTATATTTCCAAGATGAACCAAATTTGGATTGAAATTCCAGGTCTTTATTTTCGTTCTGCTCCGACGGTAACAAACGAAGAAATTGATAAATTTTACAAATCAAGAGAGATGAGATCAAAACCTCCTCCTCCATCAGGAAAAACTCCAATTTATGATTTTGATGAATGGTCCAAAAGCCATTATGGAGCCACTTTCAAACGCCAAATGGAAAATAAAAATAGAGCAAGATTGTATAAAATGGCTCGACAACAAGAAAAGAATGATTTGAAACTAGAGAAAATGCTTCTTTTTCTATTAGGATTATCTATAATATCTTTGTGTTTTTTCAAAGATCGTAGCGAATCCAAGTATGATACAGTATTCATTCATAAAAAACCAACTATATATTACTCAAAGGAATCCAGTGATTGACTACCTATCAACTATTAGTTGAACCACTAGACTAATCCAACTTACTGAAGTTGACACAGAAAATTTGATATCTCAGACATTCTTGTCACTTAGTTTTTAGATTTTATTTTTGTAAATATTTAAAGAATTTTTACGAAATACCTTTCAGTCTACCTCGTCAAATCAGAAAAAGAAATGAAAGGAAGAGCAAGGCGGTTTTAGGTACCATTGTTATAATTTATTTGATTGTTATGAAAATAAATCATATATATATATATATAAAAGTTGTAATTTTTCTCAGTTCCTGTGTCATTTTACCGAACTTGCATGAATATAACACATCATGTGATAACTAGGATTTTTTTCTGAAACTGAAAAGTTATCCACAAGTTGAAAGTCAATTGGCTGTCTGTGAGAATGGGAGTTCTTCACTAAATTTCACTCTTTCATTTATTGTCAAATAGTCATTTCTAATAATCTTTTCCTCGGGTATCAATTTTGGTTCCCTGCTGAAATCTTGAGGAATATATATTTGGTCATAACTTTGCTTCTTTCTATGCAGGTCTGCCCATCTCATAGTAATTTTATTATTGAATGTCTTCCGGAAACCCATGCAATGTAGATGTGAGAGCTTTTCATACTTGATTCTCGAAAACCCTATCTCAGCTAAAATGAACTGCCATGACTTGATGATTTTTGAATTAGATCCTACATGATTAGAGTCAGGAGTAATGATTATGAGTACACCCTCAGTTCTTAATAATTTGTAAGCTTTTTCACAACATAATTTTCTTTGTGTAGGACTGGGTAAGTATTCTAAGAATAAACTGAAAACGATAACATCAAAATAATCCGGAGGCAGCCCCACAAGTTTTTTGTTTCTGATCTCACTGATTCCTCCAACTTCCAGTTTCAAGAAATCACATTGAATAACTTCACTTACAGCTGGTGCAATATCAATTGCAATAACTTCAAAGTAATCAAATTCTTGAAATGGATTATAGCAACTTCCAACATCTAATAATCTCCACCTCTTCTTTACTTCATCTAACAGGGGTTCAACTTCCAATCCAACTCTCCTTGCTATATTGTATTCTTTTATTCTGATATCCAGAATATCTTTGTTGAAGTAGTTTTTAATAGTATTACACGTCCATATAATCCTCGTAACATCCTTTGAATTTTTTTCCCAGTGATTTGTTGCTAGTTTTTTCATGGTGATGGCGTATCGTTTCAAATTATTTTCATTTGCACAGTGAATTTCCCAAGCCTTGTCTGCTCCGACCAACTCACATTTTTCTCGCAACTCTTTGTGAACTCTTTTAATGAAATCTGATAAATCTTTATGATTGTCTGAAGTATCATTTTCATTTATACTTTTCATTGCTTTATGCTTTCCAGTTTTATATATTTCATTAGAAAAATTAAAAAATCGCTGTTTAAGTTTTGAGTTTACTGTACTGAACTGAGACTACCGAGACCGAGTCTTCCGATTCGCTGATCCTGACGAGTGACGAATCCTCTGATTTTATGGTTGTTTGTTGTTTAGTAGTTTAGTGTTTCTCTTTTCTCTACCACACCACCGATCTTTAAATATATATTTAAGATCGGTGTACCACACCCACACATTTAAGCGACTTTGGTTATTCAGTTATTCGTTTGGTTATATATCAGTGACGTAATAAATCAGCTGTTAAATGTCATAGTTATCACCGCGCTGTGAGTTAATGCCAAAAT
Organism: Zygogramma bicolorata; assembly: GCA_032362365.1. Taxonomy (NCBI): domain Eukaryota; kingdom Metazoa; phylum Arthropoda; class Insecta; order Coleoptera; family Chrysomelidae; genus Zygogramma; species Zygogramma bicolorata. Next base: position 29,756 of record JAVJAQ010005952.1, read on the forward strand.
TTTGTGGTATTTACCGCGGTTAAGTTTTGGTTCAAGGTGGCGTGCGACCTGATGACGTCATTTATTGAATCCGTCTGTTTTAACCACAATTAATTATTTAGGTTAGCCTGGTTTGTTTATTCTTTATTATATTTTTTGTGTTTGTTGTGTTATCGTTATTTCCAATCTCAAATCCTTTCCAACTTCTTTTTGCTTTAAAACTCAATTGGAAAATAAAATAATGGAGGAAAATGAAAAACTTGCTGTATTCATGGGTGGACAGCTTTTTTTGAAGATATTCTACATCATAGCATTTTTGGAAAACATTTTAGCCAAATTATTTTGTATTTGAAACGAAAAAAGGATATGATTCCTAAAATTTTCGAAACAGGTCCCTGGCTTATGAATCGTAAATTCTTTATCATTATTAAACAGCTCAATTTATAATTGGAGAAAATATTTTGATACCTCTCATTTAAAAGCAGATTTGCAGTGTGAACGCCCGAGATCTCTTTTTGGTACCCTCGTAGTTTTGAATTGAAAAACAGTATTTGTTTTATCCATAATGATAATTATCATCAAGAAGATCGGAGTCCAAATAACATAAATACCAATCTTAACCTCGAAAATAAAAAGAGCAAAATCTCGCGAAAAAGATTTCAAAACTTATAACCGAAAAAATAAAACTGCTCCATAGATAGGTAAATACCCATAGAAATCATATTATATAGATATCTATGTAAATACCAGAATTTTGCGGTGATAACTATGACATTTAACAGCTGATTTATGACGTCACTATAACCAAACGAATAACCAAAGTCGCTTAAATGGTGTGATTAGTACCAATTTGAATCGGTAAATACGTTTTGGTTATCCACTTAAAATTGTTTTTTATATTATTTCGACTACCGATCTTTTTGGTGATAATTATCAATATGGATAAATACAAATACTGTTTTTAAAGTCTAAACTACGAGTGTAATGATCACCAAATAGAGGTCTCGGACATTCACACTGTAAATCTGCTTTTAAATGAGAGGTTCCAAATTATTTTCTCCAATTATAAATTAAGCTGTTAAATTATGATAGGGAATTCACGATTCATAAGCCAGGGATCTGTTTCGAAAATTTTAGGAGTCATCTCCTTTTTTCTTTTCAAAAACATAATAATTTGGCTGAAATGTTTTCCAAAAATGCTATGATTTAATGTAGAATATCTTCAAAATAGCTGTCCATCCATGAATAAAGTAAGTTTTTCGTTAAATAAACGATGAGATTGAAACCTTTGGTTTGAAAGTTGAAACTTTTCCTAGAGATCAATTACCCTCTAACACCAAACTGATATTTTTTGTTGCACTCGACGCGCGTTTCGGTTACAAGGTTAGCATCTTCAGGAGAAGGAGTATCAATTTTCCTCTCCTGAAGATTCTACCTTGTTAGCGAAACGCGCGTCGAGTGCAAAAAGTATATCACTTTAGTGTTAGGGTAATTGATCTCTAAGAAAAGTCTCACAGCCATCACCCACTGTCATCATCATTTATTTTTGACATGAGTTCTGTCACCTGCGAACTAGGTCCTAATTTCCCTATATCTGAGGGGCTCCAGGTTTCATTCATTGTTTTTAATTAATTTCTGAACATAATTCGACAAAACACATTGAAAATCTATGCCTAAACGATAATTGACAGATGACTAAAGTTCTAAATCGCATGCGCTGGTCCACTAGTTGCCACCAAATTTAGAACATGTCGTAACTTTAAACCAGTGGTTACCGTCTGATGATGGACGATGGTAACTGACTGATGGTTTTTGTGAGTCAGTGCAGCGTCCAGCATATGCAATTGATGCGGTAGTCCCACAAAGCCATTGGTGATCAACGGTAGCCACCCACCAAGTTTCCAGCATATGCAATCAACGCTGTACTGTCTCACAGAAACCGGTAGTTACCACCGTCGAACGTCGGTCGGTAACCACCGCGGTTTATAATTTCCATTTGGTGACAACTTGTAGGGCAGCGCATGCGATTTAGAACTGTAATCAGCTGTCAATTGTCGTTTATGGTTTATGCATAGATTCCCAATTATTACCATCTGTTTTCTGTTTTGTTCACTTTTGTGTAGAAATTAATTAACAATGAATGAAACAATTATGTCGATTGTATTAGTTGGAAGTGGGTGGTCAGGTGGTCATGGATGATAGTGGTTTCTGTGGAACTGCCGCCTCTACTCATGTTTCAACTATTGGGAAGTTCATCATCCAGATACGCCTCTATCGGAAAATATTTGAACTATTTCATCACGTAGAACAAAAACAAACTTCTGAATGTGAAATTATGGTACACTTCTCTAACACATTCTCACACTGATTAGTCGTCTACACATTTGTTTCACACAGAACTTTGCCAAAATTCGAAAAACACAAGGTACAATACAAAATACAACGTAAACAATAGTAAACATATGTTTTTGACAGATTACGATCAGCCTATTACGGTTTGTTGCCGACATTTTTGAACAGACATCAGCGCCCTCATCGGTAGAAATTCTTCCCAATTCAGTGGACGGTATTACACGGAAAACGGATCTGAGGCCAGATTCTATGTCAGGAATTCGATTATCGAATAGCTCAGAATATGCGTATATTTCCGGAACAGCGCATGGTACAGCCAGTCTGAGCTACTCGACAATCGAATTCGTGAAATGGAATCTGGGGGCAGAACTTTAATGTGCATATTAGGCGAAGCCGGTCCTCATATCTGAAACGCAACGTCGCTTCAAGGTTTCTGAAAAACTGAATACTCAACACAGAACAAAGGCGATGAGTGGTGATGACGTTCCTGTTGATTGTTGATGTCACATGTCACTTCACTTGTGTTTGGTGGTAGCCATTAGCATTAGCCAGCAATCGAAGGCATAATAAACAATCTGGCTGAATTCCTAATAATTTTGTTTTTAGTTTGTTGAAGCAATCAGTCTTAGGATGTCTATAGAAATTTTACAGTCAGATTGTAAAAGAGCAGTAGCTCAACTCATAAATTTGAGTAATGATGAGTTGGATGCTATCATGAATGATGAAGAAAAAATCCAAGGAATTCTGACCCAATTAGATCAGGTAATCTTTAAATAAAATGAGGAAAACATTTCTAGTCAAACTTTTTCTAGTCCTACCTGAAAGAAATTGAAAATGAGAAGGAAAATGTACTGGCCAGCAACAATTCTATGGCTGAGTTCAACTTATCAAAAGAGCCAGAACTAGTAGAAGGACGAGAAAGAATTCAAGAACTTTCCGAAATGGGAGAAAAACTCACAAAAAGTGTTGAAGAAAAATCTAAAGAATTGAGTGAGCCTTATTTTCTTAATTTCATGCTTAAATGCATTATGTTACAACTTTTTCTAGGAGATAAAGGTGGTGACATGTCTTTAGAAACAGCATTAGCTTTACTTCAAACTGCTGCCAGTGAGATGGAGGAGGAATCTGAAAAAATTGCAAAAAAATTCTTAGACAGCGAAGCAGACATTGATGAATTCATAGACGACTTTTTGGAAAAACGAAAAATAATGCACTTGCGACTGGTAAAAGCAGAAAAATTGTCAAAACTCTTGCAGAGAGATCCATCATTGGGTAATCCTAATTATATAAATGCTCCGCCAGTCAATATCAATTCCAATTATTTTCCTGGTATTCCAACAAATATCCCAAGTTCACTACCTTATCCGATTGGACCCCCATCAGTGCCTTACCCTACAGGACCTTTGAATATGCCAATGCCACCTAGGAATAACTATTTTCAAAATCACTATTGATCATTTGAATTGTGTGATCACTTTTTTCGAACTGAATCTTAAAATAGGATAGAAGTTGTATTCAGAAACTGCATAAACTTCATATCGTATTTTAAAATACTGGGAATCAGAAAGTTTTCCAAAAGTTCAAATCATCATAGCTTGTTGAAATGTTGTTCTTGAAGTATTTTACAATCATTGAAAAAAAATAGTCTGGCTATAAGGTAATCATCAAGGATTTATTGAAAGCAGATGGGGAACAATGATTTTGTTTGATCCTGTTCAGGTTGTAGGCTTTCATGTTAAGTTTGAAGTTGAAATGAAATAGTTGAATATTTGTAATTCAAAATATGTATATACACTTGATGTTTTAGTTTTATATTTTTTATGATAGACATGGTAATATCGATACTTGTAATATATTAAATATACTTATTAGATGAATATTATTAATGACTGCCTCTCTGAAAGAAATCAAACTGATAGAACAGATGGAAACATTCTGGCTTGGTATGATTGATTTTATCACAACTCAAACTTAAAAAAAGGGATGTAATTATAGATTTATTTATGAAAAGGTGAAAGGTATAATAATAATACAAGCTTTTGAGATCCGAACTTGCCGGTTTCAGGGAAAAATTCCAGGAGTTTTTTTCCCAATGGTTTAATATGTATTTTAGTTTTTTGCACATATCTCAGCAGCAATGCCTTATTTGAAGATTGTTCCATGAAAAATTAAAGGAACAGAATTTATTATGATAGACAAGAGTCTTTTACACTTGTAAACATTGTATACAGCACAATTAGAATATGTCAACTACAACCTATTTGTACCTTCCAGCCACAATTACTGAAATTCAGAAATTCCTAAACGTTGTAGAAGGCTCTACTTAGAGTATTTTTTATGGTATCATACCAACATGCAGTCTATTATAAAAGAGGGGTGCATCATAGGAGGTAGCATTCCTAGACTTTCCCAGTGTGAGAAACCTAACAAGCAAATCATTTCGTGTTTTTGTGATATGGTAATGCTGCTCTTGCATTATACCATATTTGTCAACTTTTTGGTATGCATGTATCAGAGATACAAATAGGTATAATGACATGCTGATGTCAGAATATTTAGATTCTTAAAGTGTGATATTGCATCAGTATCCCACCCCAGCCAGGACCATGACGGCTCTCTGCAGGCTTAATAGTCGAATATATCCAAACCCGTAAACACAGATTGCGTGTATGATATGCAGTGAGACATATACACCCGGTCCAGCATTTTTGTTGAGTCCCGAAATACGAAGATTCCCAAAACAATTCTCTTGGACACTAATTTACATGAGTCTCAAGCGTGAGCGTGGTGTCAAAGTAATTCCCTGAAAATTAACAAGCTCAGGATTGTTAGCAAAGAAAATAACATGATCGGTTTTTGAGATGTAGAGACTCAGTTGATTGACTAAACCAGTCACCTACACTATTGATAAGATCAGGCCAGGACTGGGACTATTTGGGGCCCTCAGCTAAAACCTATAAAGGGGCCCTCTACCGGGGGCCGGGGGGGGGGTATTCATCCGGATTTTTTTTTCAAATTTAGGTGCCTGAAAACCATGAAAACGCGTGTTCACGCTGTTTTGACACCTATGAAGATGAAGAAATTCAGTTTTTATGCGAATATGATTTTCGACTGTTGTTGACTTTATTATTTATTGAAATAAGAAACTCACAGTATTTTTAGGATACCACAACAGTACAGAACACATGTTGTAGAACTGCCAATAATTACAACGGAGTTCGAAATAAAGTGCAGTATTTCATTCACACCAAAGTATTGATGTATTATGTCAAAATTATCTATGTAGTAAAAATTATCACGATATATGATTTTAGGGATTAGAAAAATAATACTAATATTAGAAAAATCCTGTGTCTTTAACAGCTTACGATGTTATACTAGAGAAGAAGGGGCTAAACTCAGATATGATTCGAAAATTTACTCCCTTGCCCTAAAGTAACAACCTCTTTGTAAGCAACTCACTTGTTGAAGCTATTTCATCACTTATTTTCTTTTTGCCCAAATCATAAAATAACTCGCTCTCAACATTAATAAAAAGCAGACTGGTCAAAAGGCCTTGACCTAAAGACGACAGAAGTCGATTTTTGACTATTTTAAGTCCAGAAAAACTCGTTCACATGTGACTTTGATACAAGGTATGTTAAGAACAAAATATGCAATATATACGTTGGTACACAGTCAAGATTGCGTAAGTTTATACAGAACAGAAAAAGACCATGTGAAACACTGGAAACAATGTATATTTTATTTTCATTCGGTTGGGTCCACACCGTCTTCGTCACTGCATCTGTCTCCGTAGTTCTCAGTGGACTCTGTCGCTATGAAGTTGCTGTATTTTTGTGCAAACTGCCGCAGCTCTCTCAACAGCCCACTTCTTTCAATTCAACGGCAAGATATTGTTACGAAATCTCCTAGCGCCGGCCTTGTCGCTCGTGAACGCAAAATAATATGAGGAGTCGAAGAGAAAACGTCACTTTTCCAGGATCTCTTGTTTCGCGTGGAAAATTCGATACACATCATCGGGCCCCTCTGGAAGAGTCTCCGCATACACGCAAGTATAAAAAGAAAAAACACTTGATCGCGACGGCAGAATTTTTATCAGAGTTTCTATCAGACAGAGCATTGCTAAGTGCAGAAGTCGAAGTGTAGAGAGAATTTCTAGTACAGAGCGGTGGATAGTTAGCGGAGCAGTTTGAGTGATTGTATTGTGGACCCAAGGAAAGATCGTAGGAGTGATGTCAGAAGTAGAAATTTTTGCTGATAAATAAAAACAACTTTGGTGAATACGGGAAATGAATCGTACTATACAATGGAGGACAATTTGACACCAGTTTGCGGATTTGGTAAAACGAAGACAGGAAGATGAAAAGCGACGGCAGGAGGAGAAAGAACTAGAGGAAAAGCGACGGCAGGAGGAAAAGAAAGAACGTGAAGAGGCGCTCCAGAAAAATTTCGAAAAACAGAAAAGAGCGAGAAGATGAAAAAAAAAAGAACGAGGAGAAGCACTCCGGAAAATTCCAGAACGGAAGAAAGTGGGAGTATATATGAATTAGAACAAATAGAAAAAGAACGGAAATCAGATTTCCAGAAGGTTCTAGAACACCAAGAAAGGTTCTTCGAACATGTGTTGAATAAAACCGAAGTACGAACAGAAGAACTGAAAGGAGAAATGAATGAAGATGCCAAGACAATCGATGATCAATTCAATAAAAAAGTAGATACAGTGCGAGAGGAGATGAAAGGACTAGAAAAGAGAGTCGAAAAGGAGATAGCTCTTCTCAGGCACCAAGATCGCTAATGCAGGGTTGCCATATAAGGAATTTCCGTAAAACCGCTGACTTTTGGTGGACAATAATTGTCCATCAAAAGTCAGCATGGACCAAGACGACAATTATTGACGTCTTGGTCCATGTATCGTAGACAATTTGAGGCTGCGGTAGAGACTAAATGGATGCGGTGAAGAAGAAAAAGCTACGACACTAATAGTAGCTTTGAGAGGGCCAGCTTTGGGAATATTGCAGACGATACCCATCGAACAGCAAAAGAAATATGAGGACCTGATTTCTGCATTATAGTTGAGGTATGGCGATCAAAATCGAGAACAGCTGTACCGGGCACAAATGAAGACTCGCACACAAAAATCAGGTGACAGTTTACAAGAATTTGAGGCATATGTTCCCAAATAGCACACGACGTCCTGAAGACGAACCATTTATGTCCCAGTTACGTCGATACGTCCCGGGACGGATAGGAGACATTCGAAAAACGTACATTACCGGATGTACCATGTATGTACTGGTTAGACGTCCCATGTAGGTACATACTTGGTCCCGTTCCAATCGGAATGTAATAAAAACGTACATGCTTGGAAGTACTATGTACGTACTTTATTAAATGTCCCTGATACGTTTACATTAACTCCTCTTCAGGTACGTACTTTTCGGAATGAATTAGGGACATACCAATGACGTGTTTTTTTGTGAATCCCATATACGTACTGCTCAGACGTATCATTTCCGTACATGTTTGGAAGAACTATGTTCGTACTATTTGGACCTTCCAGGTGCGTACATATTGATTCCCTTTCAGATACGTATATTTCGAAACGTTTGCGGGACATAATAGTAATGACGTACATTTTTGGAAATCGTATGTACATACTGTCTGGACGTCTCGTTGACGTACTTTTTTGTACATACTGTTTGGGCCTCCCAAGTACGTACGGATTGGGTTTGAGAGTGATCACTTGGTGTATTCATACATATATCAATATTGGTAATGGAATATCCATAATGAATTATTCCTGAAAAAATTTGGAAAAATTGAAACATCGACATGTGGTGAATTTAAATACCAAAAAATTACATACAGAATTTTTTGCACAGCAAGATTGATATTCCAAAACCGCCATCACATGAGACAGTGATCCTTTAGTGTTTTTTTGAATATATTTTCATTGTTACTGAACTTTCTGAAATTTTAATATTATCTCGAACAAAACTAACTTGAAGTCATCACATCTATAGCACCCAACTCCTTCTTAAAAACAAGTCTCCGTGCCGTAGAGCGTAACAGTGGTCGACAATAATATCTCCATAGGAAAGGTCGAGAGTTCAAGCCCCGCAGCAGCCAGGTCTTTTTCCAGGTAAGTATTCGGTTAGATGGTTAGTACACGTGAAAGAGTAAAATTTCCAACTTTACTATTTGGTAAAAAAGAAATGAATAATCCCGAATATGAAAACTTAGATTCATTAAATGATATCATATGATATATCATTACGTTGTTTTCGAATATTGAGCTAATATCGCCGAATGTTTACATTTTTTTGTGGCCACTATTGATATCATCTACAGTATAAGGTTGATATTCCCGTAATATTGAACCAATGTTGGTGAAATATGTTTGTTCTACTTGGGATAGCGCATACAGAATGGAAAATGTACGTTTTCGGAATGTCCCAAACAGTTCCCCTTTCGGTACATTTCAGGTCCTGTGTGGACTAGAAAAGTACGTACCTGGGATTACCGACTATGCCGAAACGGTAAGTCGCAGGGAGGTCTTATGTACGACTGTCGGAGACAAAAGTACGTCCTAAATACGTACAATGCATCCTCACCGTACATATGCAGTACGTCCACTGGACGTACTTGTGCTATTTGGGTTAGACGTCTAATCCAGCTGGCGTACCCAGAAGCGCCCGGAGATTTCAAGGAGCAGCTGGCTGTGTGTTCATTGACGAAAAAAGAGACCCAGAAATTCAAAGAACTCTGCGACTGACAAACTTCAAGAGAAGTAGCGATGCTTTGATTCGCTCTCTAGAAGTGGAGGCGGCTTTCAACACGTCGAGGCTGAAAGTGCGTGCAGTATCAATAGAAGAACACGAACAACGATGTGGCACAGCGACTGAACTACAGTCGAGAAGGTTCTGGAAGAAATCAAATCAATGATTAGTGGAATGAGCACTGAGGAGAAGAGAACATGCTATAATAGATGTGGAAAATCGGGGCATTTTATGAAAGACTGCAGGTAGAGAATGCCATAGGGGAAATATTATAGATGTGGAAGATCAGGACATTTCATGAAAGATTGCAAGGTGAGAATGCCACCAAAATCAAACTCACCTGACAGGATGCCGCCCCTAGTCTGACCATACCAGGAAAATTCAATGAAATGGACGTTATAATAAAATGCACTATAGACACCGGTGCTGCAGTTTCCTTGGTACGCAGTGACATCCTTCGGCCTGAAAGCGTGCCTATTTCTTTCAACTCCGTGCTTCGAATAGTCACTGGTGAAAATACACCTATTCGTGGGAAGGCTGTATGACAGTAATTCTTTGTTCGACTCACCATTACAGGTACAGTGTATTTCGCAGACATAGAAGATGAATTTATACTCGGGATGGGTTTGATCAGTGACTATGGGTTTTCATTCGACAGCGAAGAGAAAATTATGAAGTTTGGAAGGAAAGAGTTCGTCGTTAAAACCCCAGGACATAGGACGATTCCTGAATTTCTGTGTTATCGAAGAGAGTAGTTCGCATTACATAATAAAGTCCCCGAATGCAGCGTCCAGCCATCGGTTTTCGCACTAGCCCGAGTGAAGACAAAACAAGCCATCCCTGTGAGAGCGGCCAGGTGTCGTATTAGAAGTAAAACTGACATCTCCGAGGTGAAAACTACTGGACTTGGTCAAACAAAAAGTCAATATTCGCAAAGTCCAACCAATTCAGCAGCAATCAAGAAGAGTTCCATTCGCTTAACCACAGAGGAGATGGTAGAGCGTATTGACAAGATGAAGGCTCGGTACTATCGGAAGGCAAATACTGGTGAATTCGGAGATCGAATGTGGCTGTATAACCCCCGTCGTAGAAAAGATTTTTTTTTTCCAAAATTTACACCATCCTCTGGGAAGGACCCTATATGATATTCATGAGAATGAATGACGTGGTGTAAAGGATTCAACGTAGCCCCAGAGCAAAAATGAAAGTCGTTCACCTAGAGAGACTCAAACATTATATACAATGGGGATAATGAGACATTGTTTGATCGGGACATTCACAATTGAGAGGGATAAAATATTACGAAATCTACTAGCGCCGGCCCTGTCGCTCGTAAACGCAAAATAATGAGGGGTCGAAGAGATAACGTCATTTTTCCAGGAACTCCTGATTCGCGCGGAGAATTCGATACACACCATCGAGACCTCCATAGGCGTACGCAAGTAAAAAAGGAAGACACTTCATCGCCAAGGAGAGCTTTACAGAGTTTCCAGTAGAGAAAGTTTATCGCAGAGTGTTTTAGTACAGAGCAGCGTTGGATAGTTTAGCTGAGCAATTCAAGTGATTGTATTGTGTTGTGATAAAGAGTTGTAATAAAAGTAGTTTAGTGTTGTTTAGAGTTTTAATAAACGAACCCAAGAAAATATCGTAACAATATGCTGTTTATAATAAATTCAACATTCATAATATTTAAAACAGTAAAATACCCAACCTTACCCGACAGTTAAGGAAGCTCTCGACAAGTGCAGTGCGCACGATCACATCCTAAATAAATTATTGAAACTTTGAGTGTTATATACATTTGATTTTATTGTTTCAATGTTCAGTTTTCCTAAATTTAGGATGCTAATAAAATGACTAGAATTTGTAGTAAATCATTGATAAATACAAACGGGCTTAATAGCGACAAATATTTCCAAAATGACCTGATTCTCAAAATCGGAAGGTATCGTCGGTACCTTCGGAATCTCTATGATTGCAACATCGATTTTGATGTATCCAGAAAGCGATAGTGTCTATTTCTTTCTTACATATGAAAACAACATGAAATGAGAATTTTTACCAATTCTACGGTTCACCCCATTCTACTTTTCTTACTCATTCTCTTCAAGTCATAAACAAACCTAAGAAAAGTTGGGCCACTAGCAGATCCTTTTCAACCTCTGAATCGAAAACAATTTCATCTTGTATACCCAGTCTGATAGAAGGAATGGTGATTGAAGTAGTCAGCGCAGCAGAAGGGCAATTTTTATCACCCTTTTTAACAGTGGTCGAATCCAATAAAAAATCGAGATTCATATTGAATCTCAAACGTTTGAATTCCTTTTTGGACATTCCAACCGCAATCAGACTGATTTATCCATACTGCTACATGACGAATTTGGAACTCAAAGACGCTTACTACTCTAAACCTGTTGCAAATAAACAAAATATTCTAAGGTTTCAATTTAATGGCAAGGTTTATGAGTTCAATTGTTTAGTTTTTGGTCTTTCCACAGCCCCGTTGGTATTTACGAAGATTACGAGACCTATCGTAGCCGTAGCCTCTCTTAGAAAAAAAGGGTATAACATATGTGATTTATCTCGATGGTATGTTGATACAAATACAAACACTGCTGTCTCATTTGAGAATATGAGCAAAGAATATTTACGTTTAATAATGAACAAGAAGCGCATCTCACAAATTCGACAAATACACCCTGAATGCTCTTCTTGTTCGTTATACGTAAATCTTCTTTGGTATAAGTTCATACAAAGAAGATTTACGTAAAACGAACAAGAAGCGACACTTGCCGTTACACAGCCGCTAATCCTGTGGTCCCCACCACTACAGAATTTCATGACCTCCACACTATTTTTCTTGCGACTACGCAAGACTACCAGAAAAAAACAGTAAGCCAGTAAACTACTTGACAAGAAACACCAGTACGTGTTTGTTTGTATAGGCGATTCATGCTAAGGAATACGCCCTCTACCGTGTACGAACATAACTAACGCATGGGCCATAGAATCGTTTGTTTACATTATTCGCCATATGATTACTGTTCAATTTAGGTAACAAGATAAGCTTATTATTATTTATTGTACGATTCTCAAAAGGGCACCTACCTAATATTTGTCCTTCTGTTCAAATGAAATTACAGTTTACATTACATCTAATTGAATTATTTACCTAGAAATATTATCATCGTACGATTCTCAAAAGGGTACCTACCTAATAGTTGTCCTTCTGTTCAAATGAAATTACGGGTTACATTACATCTAATTGAATTATTCACCTAGAAATATTATATTGCCTTATTATTCAGGTTAAAAGTAGGTTACATTATTTAAGCTCAGTTGTATTATATAAAAATCACTTCTTATTAACATCTCGAGACGAGCAGTCACTTAATAAAGTCCACTTATATCTCTTTATCTGGCATTTGAAATTAAAATATTGGAAGCCTTTGCCCGTGTTTTACTTTCGAGTTTCCTTCAAATCTCAACATAAAGTTCAATTTGTTCAACATAGAAGTGTTTGGTGGTTGCTTGAAGTCGATCATATTCATTGAAAATATGAATCATTATTGTTGTGTACCTCACTGCTCTTCTTGGGCGAAGAAAAATCCGGAAATCAGTTTTCATACCTTCCCAAAAGCAGGAAAAGTCAGTGTTATATTCGAAACCAAGTTAGATAACAAAGAGTTGATGGACAGAAGGAAAGTGTGGATTAAAAACTTGAGAATTGGGAAGCCAGTTTCAGAACATATGAGAGTATGTTCTTTACACTTTACTGAACAGAATGGGGGGTTCCGCCCCCATCACTTTTTGTATAAAACTCACTTCGTCCTTATATTATATTTGAAACTTTTCAACTTGAAGTTCTACTTTTAACAATTATATTGTCCAGAATTAAATCGGCAAAATACTCGAACACTTTTAACTTAGACACAAAGGTAGAAAAAACAATGCAGAGCCAAGTAAACGAAGTAAACACTTTGAAAACTTAAGATAAAATGGAAATAATCAATGCTTTCATATGATGTAAACAAAAAACAAACTGGTATGGCCCATGGAGTAGTTCCAATTTCTACCGTTCTAGCGCGACGTTCTTAATCTCAGTCGCCTATTACTGACCGACTGCCGAATTCCGACATTGCTGGTAGACATGCGCATTCAGGGTGTATTTGTCGAATTTGTCAGATTCGCTTCTTGTTCGTTATACGTAAATCTTCTTTGGTTCGTAGTAGTCATACATAGTAGTGATGTTATCCGATTATTTGCTAAAACTTCGAAGGGATCGCCATCTATATATTTTTTTTGAACTAACCGGACGGTGAACAACAAATATTTCTATGGAGTCTTATGAGTGTTGGATTTAAAATTATTATTTTGGAAATATTTATAACTTAATACAGTACAGAAGTGCGAATAGTGAAATGATTATGAAGTGTTGTTATGGTTTACAATCCAAAATGTAGCGAATTCATTGAAGTATTCCTACAAAATCGAGAAAAATGTGCTCGGTGTCAGAGTGCTCATTATATAATACTAGTACTATTTCACTACATAAATTCCCCATTAACGACAAAAAGCTTTGTCTCAGGAAAAAAAATATATTGAAAATTAGTAAACCAATAACTGAAAATATGTTTGTAAGTAGCCGCCACTTTCTAGAGCGTCTGAAAATAAAGTTTAGTGGACGTTTCAGTTCCCACTTTGAAGCCATTTTCAAGACTATAATATTTAATAATATATAGTTAAAGCAAAGTATGATTACATTTATGTAAATAAATCATAGCCCCCAGTCTGTTTTTTAACCTTTCACACTATTCCCCAATTAGCTAGTAGCATAACTGCCAATTGTATCTCCTTGGTTAGACATTATTTTTTTAAAAGCATGATTCATTCATGATTGGTAAGATTGGAACCTTTGGTGTGAGATCAGTTACTCTAACAGTTGATATTATTAATTTTCTTCTGGAAATGTTAACCTTGTCAAAGAATTGAATAGTTAGTCGAGTGATATCAGTTCAGCGTTAGGGTTGTTGATCTCCACGTTAGAAGTGGAGTACCCAACCTATTTCTTCAGATTTTTCTTTTGAAGAAACCTTATGTTCTGTAAGTTTTCTTCAAAATACTCGGTACTGAATTATACAATGTAAAAGTACAGGAAAAGGTTTTGTAGCAAAACAAAAATCAGGTTTTTCTCATGATTTATTTGAATAGTAAAAATAAAACATTTTGTTGAAACACTATTCGGTGACATGTTTTATTAAATTTGATATATTGATCCTTTATTTAGCACAAAAAGCTAATTACATGCAAACATTTCTTGATAATCAACTTTTACTCTATATATTTAGTAAATGACATTACCTACTCAATAACAAAATAATATAAGGGTTGCAATATGTTTGCAGAGCCCAGATAAACCCGCTTTGCAGAAACATTGGCATTTCCATTCCTCATCAGCCAGCAATATATTGATTTCATGCGGATGCTCTACTAAAGCTAAATGTTCGCAAACATAAGCTCCTTATTTTTATGGTTACTTTCTTCCACTCCCTATGCAATGATATGCCCTGCTTTGAACACAGCTTCACCCTCTTTCAACGGTCTAGTTCTGCTTTCCACGTAATCCAGAATATTACGTAGCTCCAATTCTATAAGACATTTTGATCTGGAATGTAGGTTGGTGAAGTAGTTCAAATTATAACACTCACTTGTAAAATAAGGCTGTAATACTAGCCAAACATGTAACTTCCTCAGCACACAAAGCAACTGAAGACGTTTGAACAGTAATTTTCACTTAACAAGGCCTCAAGAATGCAAAACATGAACTAATAGTACCATTACTTCAAATGGCCAAAATTTGTTGTTCACCGTAAAGTGAAGCCATCTTGGATTTAGCGACGCCATCTATCGGTTGACGTTTTTCGCCTATTGAAATAATCGGTGTAATCTTCTTCTTCGTTTATCTTCTTGGTTTTCTGACAATCGGTGTAATAGGCGAAAATCGTCAACCGCTAGATAGCGTTGCTAAATCCAAGATGGCTTCACTTTAGGGTGAACAACAAATTTTGGCCATTTGAAGTAATGGTACTATCAGTTCATGTTTTGTATTCTTGAGGACTTGTTGAGTGATAATTACTTTCTAGACGTCTTCAGTTGCTTTGTGTGGTAAGGTAATTACATGTTTGGCTAGTATTACAGCCTCATTTTACTCGTGAGTGTTAAAATTTGAACTACTCCACCTACCTATATTCCCTATCAAAATGTCTATTATAGAAATGGAGCTACGTAGTATTCTGGATTACGTGGGAAGCAGAACTAGACCGCTGAAAGAGGGTGAAGCTGTATTCGAAGCAGGGCATATGGAGTGGAAGAAAGTAACCATAAAAAATAAGGAGCTTATGTTTGTGAACATAGCGTTAGTAGAGCATCCACATGAGATCAATATATTGCTGGCTGATGAGGGATGGAAATGCCAATGTTCCTGCAAAGCGGGTTTATCTGGGTTCTGCAAACATATTATGTTAATAAGTAGGTAATAACATTTCCTAAATGTTATATAGTTTCATGAAATTTTTGCATGTAATTAGCTTTTTGTGTTGAATAAAGGATCAATATATCAGATTCAATAAAACATGTCACCGATTAGTGTTTCAACAAATACTTTATTTTTACTATTCAAATAAATCATGAGAAAAACCTGATTTATGTTTTGCTACAAAACCTTCTTCTGTACTTATACATTGTATAATTCATTACTGAGTATTTTGAAGAAAACTTATAGAACATAAGGTTTTTTCAAAAGAAAAAGCTGAAGAAATAGGTTGGGTACTCCACCAAACTGTTTTTTCGACGACTTGAATCAATGGATGCCAATGAATCAGTGGAATGAATCATTGATTTATGGAGATCAACAACCCTAACGCTGAACTGATATCACTCGACTAAGTATTTCAATTTGTTAACAGTTAAGGTTATCATTTTCAGGAGAAAATTAATAATATCAATTAGTTTGGTGTCAGGGTAACTGATCTTATACCAAAGGTTCCACTCTTACCAATCATGAATGAATCATGCTTTTCAAAAAAATGTGTCTTACCAAGGAGATACAATTTTTTCTTAACAGTTATTCTACTGACTAATTGGGGGATAGTGTGAAAGGATAAAAAACAGACTAGAAAACTATAATTTATTTACATAAATGTAATCATACTTTGCTTTAACTATACATTAAAAAATATTATATTATAAAGTCTTGAAAATGGCTTCAAAGTGGAAACTAAAAAGTCCACTAAACTTCATTTTCAGACGCTCTAGAAAGTGGAGGCTACTTACAAACATATTTTTAGTTTGTTTTAGTTTACTAATTTTCAATATATTTTTCCTCCTGAGACAATACTTTTTGTCGTTAATGGGGAATTTATGTAGTGAAATAGTACTAGTGTTATATAATGAGCACTGAGACACCGAGCACATTTTTCTCAATTTTGTAGGAATACTTCAATGAATTCGCTGCATTTTGGTTTGTAAACCACAACAACACTTCATATCTATTTCACTCTTCGCACTTCTGTACTGTAATTTCCAAAATAATATCAAATCCAACACTCATAAGACTCCATAGAATTGATATTTGTCATTCACCTTCCAATTAGTTCAAAAAAAATGTATAGGTGGCGACCACTTCGAATTTTTAGGCTGGCAAGAAAAGAAGAAGAACTCTTTTGTTGAATTTTTTTGTTGGTTATGTCGTAGTCCACTGTGGTTATGTTTCATGTTTTCAATCTCATCAAATTCATAAAGCATGAAACCTGAACAAGTGAAAATGGAAATATTAAGTGGTGAAAATCTTGACAAAGAAAAAAGGCAGTTGAATAAGACTGTTATCGACAATTTCGCTTATCTTACGAATCCACAAGAAGCAGTTCGTTTGAAGGGAAGCTTGAATCTTCTCAAGCATTTATCTGGAAATGATAATTCTGTGAAAGTAAGTTTTATCGGCAGTCTTAAAATTTATAAAATTATTGTCGATTTTTTTAGAACGATGAGTTAAAGTATGCCCTAGGGAGGATAATCAGGGGATTGGGAGCATCTACCAGCAGCACTAGAACAGGGTTTTATACAGCGCTAGCAGCGCTCCTGAATATAAAGCATGAGCTAACAGTTGATGAACTTTTCGATCACATTCAAAAGCATCTACATAAGGCTGGTAGTAATACCAAATCTGTAGGTACTCTGATGAAACCAAATTCAAGTTTATTCAAATATGTTATTTTCAGGAAAATGCTGATATATCTTCCGGGAAAATCTTAGCGTGTGGTGCTATTATAAGATCAGGACTGTGGGAAAGGAGTTCCTTCGGAGACAAATCGAAAGTATTTGAATGTATAATGTTATCTTCCAAAGAACGCTCCTATCTTGGACTACTTGCTCATCAGTTTGTAATTGCTGCACTTGATAAGGTAGGTACTGAATACCTATAATGTGCTATAGGGTATATTTTTATCCAGATCCAGTAGAAGATAATACGTTGTTCCCAGTTATCATGTCCTGTAGGACTCTCCTTAAGCCAGACATGCATTAGATTTTTTGATTGTATGTTGACTGATTCTGTGAAAATGATTGATGTAGTATTCACGAAATATAAATGAACGTAACATGTAAAATAATTGGTTTTTGACTTGTAAATATCTATTTGACAATTTGAAAAGTTCATAGGGTCATCCACACACTTGAAGGAACAATGTGTTCTTGACAACAAAATTTCACATCGATTTTAATAAAATGAGCGTATTGGAAATGAACAATTTTTTTAAGTTTCAATTGAAATGTTAAATGAGATAACAAAAAACACCAAGATATTTTGCTTTG
This sequence comes from Zygogramma bicolorata, assembly GCA_032362365.1. Classification (NCBI taxonomy): domain Eukaryota; kingdom Metazoa; phylum Arthropoda; class Insecta; order Coleoptera; family Chrysomelidae; genus Zygogramma; species Zygogramma bicolorata. The sequence goes on from JAVJAQ010005952.1 coordinate 47,737, forward strand.
TGGAAATTTCTCTTCAGGTATACCTCATGAGATGTTATCATTCCGGTGTTTATATATCTTGTAATCTGTTATTAATTGAATATTAATGATAACAAAAAAAAAAATAAAAATCGAAAATGATTCAAGTTGATGTTTAACCTTCTGAAAATATTAAGCAATTACATAAATTTCGAATTTTCGGTGTTAATCATTTGAAAAAATTTTTATGAATTTGAGAGAATAATGATTTTGTTTGGAAAAATATTTTTACGTCATTTCATTTGTCAAGAAATAAAATCATTTTTCACAATGAAAAAGTTCCTAAATTGTTTTTTCCGTTTTTCATTTATTCAAACAAAATATTTCAAAAATGTTTCATCACAAAATTAATTAGATTATTCAAAAAATGGGTAAAGAAAATACATTTCATTTGTTAAAATAATTTGCGAAAAATTATTTTAATTTTTTACACATGTTAAATTTTGCTTGTGTAATGTTCCCTAGGTTATTTACACCCTTAGCAGATGCGCAACTACAATTTTTCCACAAACTTTAGTGGAGAACTGCTTTTCAAAATGGGTATATGCATAAATTTGTTTCTATGCTTTATCATTAGCTTTCAGCATTTTTTGAAAATTTCAGGTTTTCCTCCTGATCTTTTATGGCTTATAACTAATCTAGTCACAAAATTCACAACAAAAATATTTTGTCCCAAAAATGACTCCTATACTTTTGATTATAATTATACTTGAAATGAACCATTTGAATTGACCATATAGTCAAAATAAAATGAAATTGGAAATTTCACAAAATCTGTCAATTTTAGCGGGTAAGTTATATTAACACAAATTGTAGGAATGAAGTAGTTCTTCGTTATGGTAGAATAACATACTGGGTGATTCATTTGAGAATATCAAGTTTTTGATATTTGAAGTTTGTCAAGTTAATCGCTCTGTAAAAAATCTCCTGTTTGAGAAATGTAACTTTCAGTCAATACCAACATTTCAACTCACTCTTGGTGTTGCATGTCTCGAATATTTCTGCTTAAATTCTATTCATAAAGTTTTTAGGATGGCATTTTCAATGGTCTGTTTTTCCGAAGATTTTCTTTCCGCAATAACTTGACAACGCCGCAAAATTTTCGAAAAAGAAAACACCTCATTCGTAACATTTGGCTCTCTTCAACGCTGAGAAAATTTACAGGGTGTCCATTTAAAAAAATCAATATTTTTATTGCCCCGCTTCAAAGGAACACTCTGTATATTCCAAAATATTTTTGAAATAAGCAACAAAGTGAACTGTATAACTTTTATCTGAAACATTTTTTCATATTCCTCATTATAGGCGAGATACTGTACTTCCTCACACTAATGGGCCACCTTGTATTTTAATTTGCACGGCAACTGTACTGCATGAAACTTGCGTGGCCTAATGGAATTTTAGCATCCAAACAATCTTCAGAGTAATATATAATAATAAATGACGCTATTTACCTCTCAATTTTACTTATCATCAGTGAATGAATGTGATAAAAAGGCGGAGTTTAATAAAGAATTTATTCTGGAATAAAATAATTTGCATAGAGATATGCATATTTCGAAAGGAGCATAGATATGGTAATATTGAAAATATTCAAGAAAGAAAAACAAAGTACAAATATCTTTGACTCAACAGATCATTCAAAAAATGATGATAATAATAATAATAATTCCAACAGAATGAGGTTCTGAAATATAAACATTTCCTATATTTTTTTTTTCAGGTAGAAGAAAATGATTTTCAAAAGTTACTGCCCTTTCTGAAAGATGAAATATCAAAGCCATGGACTGAACAAAACCTTGACTCACTATATTTGTTATTTGCTGTCAAGAATAAGTATCCAAACGTAATAAATAAAAAGTTTATGAAAAAAAACATTGGTACTGAGGAAGTGATTTGTCTCCAAACTTTGGATAAGTTGTGCACTGTTTTGATGGTGAGTTATTAGTTTGCAATCTGATAGATAATGATTCAATATATTCAATTACATCTCATTAATTTTGATTATAATTTCAGTCAATTCCAAGATTAACATCAATGCATCACTTTGTGTATGAACTTGTCAGCAAAGAAATAGCTGCCTCTCGTTTACTCTCCGGATTTGTGGAAGAGCTTGATAAGTACCTAGATTACCCTAACAGAAACAAGCAGCTGCTAATAGCTCACATTCTTACTTTGATACTGAAACAGTTGAAGAACACCTCGAATATACCAAATATTTTGACAAAAAATTTTGTACAGCAAACTCTGAATTTTTTCAAAACTCTCAACGGTAAAAATCGAGATCCCGAATTTCAGCAGATAATGCACTCTTTTTTTGATCAGTTACTGTCAGCTCTGAGGAGTGTTGAAGTCAAATCTGAAACGAAAATTTTAGTTCTTAAAAAGCTGCTCCTTTCTCCTGGAACGTTTATTTTTGAAAAAATCACCAGAAGCAAAGTAGTTCAACTCATCACCATTAATTTAGATAATGGAGGCGTGAAAAAATTGGCAGCTCTGTATCAGGGGGTGATTGAAGGCACTGAAGTCATTGATAGTCAGTATGGACACAGTGAAAACTGGCTCAATAATGATAAACTGTATGCAGCCCATCTATTGATTAAGCTTCTAAATCATTCTGCCGTGAAAGACGAAAATGAATGGAAAGTGGAAAAGCTTACTTTCCTCATGGATTTGGGTTTAATGAAAAATTATAAGGGAATACATATTGGATCAGAATTAGCAGGTATATTTTTAAATTATATCAAAAACTTCAGTAGTATCATAGCAAGTGAACGATGAGAATGGAACCTTTGGTGTAAAAGTTGAAACTTTTCCCAGAGATCAATTACCCTAACATCAAACTGATATTTTTGCACTCGACGCGCGTTTCGCTAACAAGGTTAGCATCTTCAGGAGAATTATCAAGTAGTAGTATCAATTTCCTTCTGAACATAATAATAATAAAGTTTATTCCAAAATCCATAAAAAAGAGCATATACATCAATTTGTAAAAAGGTGAATAAACAGTTCAATTATACCTGCGAAGTTAAAAACTTGTTGCGAGAAATACGAATTACATTTATGTATAATATATTAGATAAATTTGTAGAATTCAACAAAATAATATTGAAAAATTAACTAATTTTCTTAACTGAAGTGAGAGATTTCATGATATAAATTTCGACGTGATTCTTGAATCCATTTTTTGATCTGTAGTTTGAAAGATACTAATGACTTGATCATTTTTATATGATTTGGAATCAAATCATAGTAGAATGGCAGTAAATATTTGGAAATTTTCTGACATTGTTGTTTTAACTCTATTTTTCAATGTGATATTATTTTTATTCCTTGTATTATAAATATGATTATTGAAATTTATATTCAATTTGTGTTTATGCATATAAATCATGATATTTTATCTGAATAATTGTCTTATGTCCATTTTATGTGTTTCTATGTACAGATTTTCACTTGGATACAAATAAGACTTGTTTTATATTATTTTCAAAAACCGTTTCTGAAGAACTTAGAACTTCAAGATTTCTAATGTGTGATTTCATGACCCCTCCCCAAGCCAGAATCCCATAATTTAATTGGGACTGTATTAATGAAAAATAAAGAATGTTAAGGGTTTTTACGCTCATAAATGTTTTGAGATACTTGAATTTTGATAATAAACTTCGTAATTTCTTCAAAAGGAACGCTATGTGTTTGTTCCATTTCAGATGTTTGTCAATTATAACTCCTAAGTACTTGATACAATCAGTTTTTTCAATGCTAGTATCATCATGAATTACTAGTGGTCCTAAGTCCGGTAGGGAAATATTATAAAATGAGAATGGGACATATTTTGTTTTCTCAAAGTTTACTGTAAGTTATAATCAAACCAATTTTTAATCTTTTCAAAATCTAATATAGTTTTGGTTTGTAATTCATTTCAGTTTTTTTCCCATATAATATGACAGTATCATCCGCGAAACTATGAATTTCACCTACAGTGTCAATATTAAAAAGGTCGTTGAGATAAATATTAAATAGAAGTGGCCCTAAAACGTTTCTCTGCGGTACACCGAATTGAAAGATTTTCTCTTCACTTCTAGATTCATCAATTTCAACATATTGAATTCTATTTTCTGAATAATTTTTGAGGAGCTTATGAACCTTGCCACAAAATCCAATATTTGCCAATTTTACTAATTATGCTCAACCGTATCGAAACGCGCGTCGAGTGCGAAAATATGAGTTTGGTGTTTGGGTAATTGATTGAAGTTTCATCATAGCAAGTCTTCCAACAGCTGGGGAATTTTCAATGTACTGGAAATAATCTAAGTCAATCCGTGAAATATGTTATTGATTGAAATATTTTTTGCAGCCTCCTTGAAAACTGCATTCTTCGGTTCCTTAGAACTGAAACTAACCAAAATGGAAGATTTACACAGCATCCTGATTCAACTGGTTCAACACCTGGATTCTAAGGTAAGATTGGAAAATCAAGAATCTGTTTTGAGAAATCCATTGTCTGAAGAACAGTATGGTATTTGGGAGAAGACAAATCAAATCATAGGCAAAATATCGGGTAAACTCGAGAGGAAAAAGAAAAAAGTGGGAATCAAATCTGTGTTTCTAACCCTCTTTCTTCATATGGGTCTGCAGCTATTCAATGATTCGAAACTAGCCTCGGATTCTCTCAGTGAACTTTTTATATGCTACCAAAAGACAAAAAAAGATAAGAACACTTCCCAACAATTAAATGATACGAATGTAGAAGGGGATGTGAATGATAGCCATGATTTGATGTGGATAGAGGTGGTTACTGATTTGATTTTGAATTTGCTGTCCCAGAATTCTCATTTATTGAGAAGTATTATCAAATCAGTCTTCCCTCATTTGTGTCAGTATATGACCCCTACGACAATCCAACAGCTGCTTTCAGTTTTGGACCCAAAGAATGAAGACAATCCCTTAACAAAAGGAAATGATGAAAGTAGCGATGAAGAAGAAGATGAGTCCTCAAACGACTCAATGGATGAAGAAGAAGCGGAGGACGATGATTCAGAAGGAGACAGTAATGAAGACGATCACGATGAGACTGTTAATGACAAGCTGCGCATGGCTCTTCACAAAGCACTGATTAGTAACGGTTATAAGTCTGATGAAGAAAGCATCGACATGGATCAGATGAGCGACACGGAAGGTGAAAAACTAGACAGAGCCCTAGCAGATGCTTTCAGGCAGTTCAAGCCGAATCATGGTAGGCGTAAAAAGCAAAGCAAAGATGAAGAAACTCTCACTCACTTCCGAATTAGAGTATTAGACTTGATAGAGATATATTTGGAATCTACTCCTTCCATGCTCCTTTCACTGGAAATAATGCTGCCTCTCTTGCAAGCTGTAGAGTTCTGCATAAGAGAGGAACACCAAGGAGCACTTCTGACTAGGTTAAAGTCTTGCTTGAAAAAATTAACAAATTTAAAAAAGTTCAGTGACACTGAAGAAGTCAATGAAAAGGTTTTGCATGACCTGTTGGAAAGTTTGTTAGAAAAGGGCACTAAAACTGCTTGGATTGTTCAAGATATGGGTGTTCAGATAGCAGATTGTTGCTGTTTTATTGTTCGATGTTCCAACATCTTGATCTCTACAGAAGGCACTCCCCAAAAAACAAAGAAAAAGTTAAGAAAGTCTATAATCGAAGTAATTACAAAGGAGTTGGAAAGATATATGCACCAAAGAGACTGTTTCACACCACTGGGGTTATTTAAAAATATTCTTCGGCAATCGTGGGACGGATCACTTTGGCTAGTATCAATTCTATTACAATATATTTTTGAAAAAAACATAAAGCCTTTCAAAAAAAATCAGATTTTCGAACTATTGAAATTATTCTATACCAATCAGAGATACCTTTCTGCCAACATCGAAAAAATAAAAGACGTTTTGTTAGAAGATCACGTGCAGTTCAATGATAATGTTCTGAATCTGTTAAAGTCTCTGTGTGAAAATACTGAGGAAAATGATATGAAAGAAAAATTCATCAGCAACATGTTTGATTTATTAGCTACAATGAAGTCGACTCCTTTGAATATTGACACTTTTCAGTGGAAAGAAATTGCAGAATATGTTAGGGAGTATAGAAGCATGACCACTCTTTCTAAAGATGCCAAAGTGTCTTACAGTAGACTGTGTAGTCGATTAGGAGTATCCACTGTTGTGAAGATGAAGCCAAGGAGTATGAGTTCGATAACTGAATCCAAAACTGATGATGATGGAAAAATATCTAATCCTGAAATTAAAAAGAAAACATCTAAAAACAAAGAAAAATTGCGTTTGAAAAAGGAAGCCAAGGAGTTGAGACTGAAAAGTTTGTCGGAAGGTTTTAGTAATGTGGACTTTAGGGCAGATGTAAAAATGGATGGAGCAGATGATGAAAATTCCACAAGTGAAACTGAAGAAGCCAATGTGAGTACCTCTAAAACAAGCAATAAGAGAAAAGCTGAAAACGCGGATACTACTACTTTGTTGAATGGTGAAAGCAGAAAATCACAGAAGAAAAAGAAGCTAGAGAAAAACTATTGATAGAGGTCTTGTTTCCAAGAAAAAAATCTGTTAAAAATCGAAGTGTATAAAGTTGTATAGAAAATTTTGTTTCATTTTCTATTGTCCTTTCATATTAAAATAGGGTTTCGAATGTTTTTTTTTTTTTTAACCAGCTGTTGTCCCACCAAGTCTACCCTCTAAAGTTGAAACTTGTGCGAGTACCTATCAATGTTAATTCCAACCACAGAAGAGAATAAGGAGTGGAACTCTGTCCAACTCCAGTCTGCCATACAAGATCATGACCGCAGCACAGAACCTTGCTTGACCTCGACAGAACTCTCATCAATCCACTAGGCTTCTCTGTTTTATCAAGTGTATTTTTATATCGTAACAGGCTGAATGGAATGGTCCCTCTGTCACAATTCATACTGCAACTACTACAATAAGCAATTTTCATAATTTCAAATTAATTTCCAATGCTATCTGCGAGACCTCGCAGGTGTTCATAACATCAGAATCCATATGCCTTTCGCACAGGAACAAGTCTAGTTTGACAAACTATAATGGAAACGTGCAACATGTTGGGAGCTTGAAAATAGATATACTCATTTCAACAGCCACGCAAATGTATCCTGGTACTGAAATAGTATCTCATTTTGAAGAGATATATGAATAAAACCAGAATGAGTACTCTACTAATCACTGCTTCATCATGAATATTCGTTATTTTGCAAGCAATCGTGGCGTAGATAAAACTGATAGTATCATTTGGAATCATCAAATATTATTGTATAGTTATACAAGGTGTTTAAGTAGGTATCTTATTTGATGAAACATTGAGGTGTATTTAAGTTGTCTGTTATGGCTTAAGAATTTCATCTAGACATAACGACATCATAAGAATAGTTGACTTTTTAAGTTTTTACACTTGAGCCAGATACGGCATCATTTTCAGGAAAGTAGTAGTCTGAATGGAAATTAAAAAAAATGCAATTCACATCTTTTTGGAAGATATCATATTACTGCACTAGGAATACTATGGATTTCAACTATCTCTATCACCACCACATCTGTCTCTTATTGAGAAAGGGGCACTTTATAATTGCATCAAATGCTTTCAATTTTTCAACAGCAGCTCTCAAGGGAAATCAGCATTTCAATGAACAAACAACTATTAACATTCTTTGATATTGAGCCATATTATATATTAGATTACATAAGCACTAATTTAATCCTTTAGATCACAGGTGGAAAAAATATAAATTTTGGTAATATAAATCACCTAATAAATGAATAAAAATACAAACAAATAAAATACAAATTCACTTATATTTATGTATTCTTGGTTATTAATTATGACATTATGAGGTTACGTGAGTTACGTGGCGTCAGCGTTGCCACTCCAGATTTTTTTTTGTACTAGAGGGTCTTTCGAAATTGTACTAAATGGTACTAAATCTCAGATGTTAGGTTATGTCACACCCGTAAGTAGAAGAGAGAGGAGGCCGGGGAACAGCCAGCAGAACATTTTCAGAATTTTATTCATTTATTTGTTATAAAAATTGCGAAATGAGTAACAAAACAAAAAATCAAACTCAGAAAACAACAAAATAATCCTCCTAGGAGGAAGAAATACTGAAGTGATAAAAATTGAGAGGCTTGCGCTTTCACTATTCGGCCAAGGCCAGCCAAGACTTCTCAACATGACAGAATTTCATTTTTGTACTAGATTCAAAGGAATTGTACTGACGTACTAAATGTGACTGAAATGTACTAGAAAAGTACAATTGTACTAGAAACGGCAACCCTGCGTGGCGTGACCACTTTGCCAGATGCAAAGAATATAAGGCATTCCAGATACTTGTCAAAAATGTCAAATGAATCGAAATGAACCAATACGGCGCCATCCCCCCTCTGCAAACGAGTGTGTGATTGGTTAGAACTTGTGTTAGCCACCCAGACATCACGTGATCTGGAATGCCTAATTTACAAAAAAATTGGGGTGTTCAATGAAATGTTTCAACAGAATCTCTGTATCCATAATGCATAACCATACTTTGTATTCATTATATGGATCGACGAGTCTGTGATTTTTTGCAGTGCTGTATAAACTGCGCAACGCCTAGAAATTCCATACTCGGAAGGTGTTCTGATTGATCTTGTCGAAGCGCCTTTTGTTTGTTTACATCTTTTTTCAACCGAGGGGGACTTAGATCTGCCCAGTTTCTTTTTTAGTAAATCAGCATCGACTAAAGAAGTCACGGTTTCGAGACGGAAATCTTTGAATTTCATTTCACTTTTTGTTTATGTTAAATGAAACAACATACCTAATCTGAAGGAATTGTGCCCAGAAGAGCATAAGCATCCTCATCAGAGTTATTTTGTCAGGTCAATCGTCTAAAAGAAATGAGGATATTTGGATATTAACTATGTTGCAAAGTGGTTTTAGCATATAACCATTACAAAAATACTAATTACCAATTCGAATTTGATAATTCTTGTGAGAAATAGTATATAGTTCAACCAGTCATTTCCCATGAGTATGTAGTTTGAGCATTCGCTTAACCTCATGCAATTGATTAGGAAATTGACATTCTATGCAATTTATATCAGATGAGAGCGAAATAATTTAATGAAAAACCTCAAATATGCCATTGAAAATTACCAATAGGTACGGTAGAATCATTGTTTATAGATATATAGTTAGTCGGGTGCGCTGCGTAACACCCACATTTCGTAACACCCACAGTGCATAACACCCAAAGTGGGTAACACCCAAATGTCATAACACCCAAATTTCGTTATGCCCACACTCTCCGAACATACCCGAATGATGCACTGTTGCAAAATTTACCGGATATTCTGCAATTTCCTGTTAACCCAATCTAACTTAACCTAACTAACCTAACCTAAAAGAAGGATGAATTTGGCAACAGCGCATCATTCGGGTATGTTCGGTGAGTGTGGGCATAACGAAATTTGGGAGTTATGACATTTGGGTGTTACGCACTTTGGGTGTTATGCACTGTGGGTGTTTCGAAACGTGGGTAGAACGAGATGCTCCCAGTTAGTCAATGCCTGTGGTCTGTGTAAAAGGGATTTGAAGCGTTTTTGTTACGCCATCTACATTAATGTCAATATTTCCGTTTGGACAATGCACGACAATGTTTCCTACTCCGAAGAGTTCTGATTATCATGCGCAGTTTGTCTGAAACATTGAAAGAAATAAGTTGAAACTTCGAAATTGAGTTGACGATAGAAGTTTATGAAGAAAATTAAAGTTTAGGCATTAAAATCATCTTTAATACATGATCTACGACATTGACAAAAATCTCACTTCTGTATGAGTTGATTGCCATCTTTCGCCTTTCGGTGTTGTTAGTTGCTATATATAAGTAATCAAGAAAATGTGTGGTCAGGCTACGACGTCCGTAACACCCTGTTTTGACGATGCAATTTCTTGCGGAGACTTGTCGCGAGAAATGTCATCTATCTGTCAGTTTGCATTGCCAATATTAAAAAATAGCACTGAATATTACCAAAATGAACGCCTACGATAATCATAACTGATATATGATTTCTTTCATTTCTTATAATTGATATTGTGATTTGTGATCACCTAATTGCTCTACTTGATTCCTTACGATTCGAAAAATAATTGAAATGTTCAGAATCAACATTCTTCACAACGATGCGCCACCATATATTTGTGGTTTGCGGTAACAAATCCACCATTGAAATAACTAAGTCGCTGCAACTTATCGCGCCAAAAAAGATTCATGCAACCCGAAAAACTTGTATGAACACATGCAATTTTCTGGAGTTGCAGCGACTAATTGCATCGGCGAAACACGTTATAAGAAAAACGAAAGAAGACATGATTTGGGAACGGATTCACTAGTGCCATCTCCCCGTAGTATCCATCCCGTTAAATAATTTCCATATGGTTGCTTTTAGATATATATATATATATATATATATATACCCACTGAGCAAAGAAATGTTGTCTCAATGTTGCTGCAAATGATATATGGGGTGTGTAATGTTGCTTCAGTCTTTGCAGTGATGTTGCATTAACATGCCAGCAACGCCGTAACGGCCGCCATTGCAACGTCCATTTGTAATATTTCAAAAGTTATGTTAGGTGATGTTACCTAAGGATATTTCATATACCATTCAAATGAAAGGTTGAATCAACATTTCAATATGACATTCAAATAAAATTTATTTTGTCATGTTGCAGTTACGATTTAACTAGACGTTCCAGAAAATGTTCCTATATATTTCAAAAGTATATTCAAATCATCTTTCATTCAATATGTACCGGGGACCTCATAATCAGAACTTACAGCTACCATTCAGAGACATTTCAGTAGTATACTTGAATCAACTTCTTGTGATTTTGCAAATACTCTGTAACTGAAAGTATACATACTGTTCAAAAGTTTACTAAATTATCTACATGATTTGGCAATATAATTAGAAGTTACAGATGTGCTCTATCAATCACATTGACAATAAAAAAATGCTTACAATAGGAATATAATTTCTCAAAATTGAACAGCAACTCAACACGAAATAGAAATCACTAGCCTTTGACTTTATACCTATAATGAAGAATACTGTTGTAGAGGCTAACAGGGTTTGTCGAGGGATAGTGAATTAGATTTGATTTCATGTTGTTTGGATGTTTTTATGAGTTCTGTGTGAAGAAAATGTATATTCTAAGGGCAATTTGTTACTTACGCGGGGGGTCCCCCCCCCCCCCGGGGGGCCCCCCCCCCCCCCCCCCCCCCCCCCCCCCCCCCCCCCCCCCCCCCCCGGCCCCCCCCCCCCCCCCCCCCACGGACGGGCTGCCCAAATCCAAAAAAAAAAAATTAATATTTTTTATTTTTTTTTAACAACCCCCAACCCACCCACAAAAAAACCCCCCCCCCCCCCACCACCCCCCTCCCCCACCCACCACAAACTTCCCTCCTCCCCCCCCCCAACCACAACATCCACCCCCCCCCCCCACCCCCATCACCCCCCCCCCCCCCCCCCCCCCCCCCGCGGCCCCCCCCGTCCCCCCTGCCCCCCTTCTTTCACATCCCAACCACTCACAAACAATCCAACGACCCACCAAAAACACACACACCCCCCCCCGCCCGCCCGACCCAGCCTGGCCGGGAGCAGTCCCTGCCGACAAAACCACACCCCCCCCCCCCCCCCCCCCCCCCCCCCACCCACCCCCCCCCACCGCCCCCCCACCCCCCCCCCCCCCAACCCCATATCATCCACGACAACAAAACAAAAAAAAACCCCCACCCCCAACCCCCCCCCCCCCCCCCCCCCCTCCCCCCAATACTACCATCAACCATCCACCCAAAAAAACAAAACAAACCCCCCCCCCACCAACACACAACAACCCCCACCAAAACATCAAAAAAAAAAAAAAAACCCCACCCCCCCCCCCCACAAAAAAACAACACCCCCTCCTCACGCCGGGCCTTGCCCGCACTGCTCACATAAATATATATATATATATATATATATATATATATATATATATATATATATATATATATACATATATATATAGGTAGTCAATGCCTGTGGGCAGCGGCGGCCTTAGGGGTGGCGAACAGGGCAATCGCCCGGGGCCTCGCTCTTGCAGGAGCCTCGCGCAACAACCCACCCAAGCAAATTTTAAAAAATATAGATTTTTTAATTTAAAACTTTTGCTTTGATCCTCGATTATCGTTACGAGCTAGGAGGTTCGATTCAATAAAAATTCAGCCACTATAGTAAGAGAGCTTCGAAGTCTTCAGTCTTCCTGTATCGCATTCAAATTTTAAAGATCCCGCGCCTCGGCGCCGTCGCCGCGCTTAGGCCTAGCTACTAGCTAAGTTAGGAAAGCTTGGATGGACTCTGTATGATTTAGTTACCCTGTGACCAGACGCTACATGAGAAGTCCACTATTTCATTCAAGTGAATGCCATTCTAGAGAAAAGGAAATCAATCAATCAAAAATATACTTTATTGTCGAAGATATAATCTTATTGACAAAGCATTAATAGCAAATATGTATATATAAATATACGGTCACAAGCGTAAAACTTTTAGTTTTGAGTTTCGGTAACAAAACTTGGTATATTATGCATTATAGCACGACTAAAAGATAATAAAATACACGAACTTAAACAAAATGAGTAACTACCTACGAATTTGTAGTTTCACTTGTCATATGGTATGACATTTTTACAAAGATAAATGTTATAAGCAAAATGTGGCAAAGTGAAAACATACACTTAGATGTGGCTATACAACACCTAGACGCATTCACAAATTGGCTCGATAGTTATCGAGAAAATGGTTTCCAGTGGTTTCCAGGCATCCTTTGTAACAGCGAGAGAAATAGCCGAGGAAAATGACATTGACAGGCAGTTCAAAGAAGTCAGAAGACGACGTAAAAAAAGGCATTTTGATTATGAAGGAGAAGATGAAGGTCATGAAATGAATGCGGAAGAGATTTTCAAAATAAACTATTTTTATGTCATTGTCGACAATGTGCGCGCAAGCTGTCATCCTAGGTTTGAGGCACTTAAACATCATGAGAGCATATTTGGTTTCATGTATAATATAAAAAGATTAAAGGAAATTAGTGATAGTGAACTTTTGAAGCAATGCAGCGATTTGCAAATATCTATGACAGTAGGTGAATCATGTGATATTGATGGACATGAATTGTACGAAGAACTGAGTATGTTCATGCGTGTGTATGAAGGAAACTGCGATATTATCTCGGTGCTGAAATACATGATAGATAACAAATTAACTGAAGTTTACCACACTATCGAAAGAGTCCTGAGAATCATTGTCACCACACCTGTGACAGTTGCGTCTGCTGAAAAGAGTTTTTCAAGGCTTAAAATTATTAAAACATATTTGAGGAATTCGATGATACAAGATCGGCCTTCAGCCCTTGCTATTCTTTCAATCGAAAATGACGTAGCTCATTCGTTGGATTATTGTGCATTAATCAAAGATTTTAGTCTCAGGAAAAGCCGTAAACATCAATTCTAAAATTTATCATCTTTGTATTTGTTAATTTGCTAAATCTTTCTATGTATAAATATATAAATATTTTGAAACTCAAATTTTATTCATTTGCATAACTTAAGCATTTCTCGTCAAAAATGACAAATACCTAAACCAAACAACCAGACCTACTTTCGCATCACATACATTTCACGAAGAGCAAAGGGCCTGCCGCCCGGAGCCTCGCAATGGGTAAGGCCGCCACTGCCTGAGGGAAATGGAATTGAAGCGTTTTTATAACGTGTATGTATAATATCGATATTTCCGTTAACTTGACAGTGCACGAGGGAAAAAATATGTGCAGAGTTCTGTCTGTCAGTTTGACTGGAATGTTGAAAGAAATATTATGAAGCTTCAAAATAGAGTTGGCGATAAAAGTTTTATGAAAGAAATGAAAGTGTAATAGGCAACAAAGTAATCAAGTAATCTTCCAAACATGAATGATTTGAGCTATATTTTCTCGGTTGATGATTTTGAAATTATTTCAACCATGATTTTGAAATACTTTCAATATTTGACAGATGTAACGTTATTGTATATGCAATTATTTCAACGCAAAAATAAAATGATTTCAAAGTATTTCAAATACTTTACCGAGAAAATATGGCTCTAGCTACGGCATTGACCAGAGTTTCCACTTCTGTTTCTGAATTGATTGCCATCTTTTAGTATTATGTATAAGTAATCAAGAATATGTTATTCAGGTTACGACGTCCCTAAGGAAAGCGAAAGAAAACACATGACTTGGAAACGAAATCACTAGTGCCATCTACCCGTAGTATCCATCCCTTCAAATGATATCTCCATAGGTTGACTATCTCTATGAACAATGATATAACACGATGCGGAATACGATAGAGAGAGAAAGGATATGCACATTGAATTTATATTGTGGACATAATGGTTGCGTCTAACAGCTTACAGCGCTCAAACCCGCTTCACAAAATTTCACTTTTCACCATGGAAAACTGTAAAATTTTGTGCAGCGGCCTCAAGCGCTGTGAGCTGTTAAAGCTGGATTCAGACAGATCCGAAATCCGATCGTAAGACGATCAAATAGCTTTCTGATTGGTCTAAATTGGTCTGAATTTAAATTTAGACCAATCAGAAAGCTATCTGATCGTCGTACGATCGAATTTCGGGTCTGTCTGAATTCAGCCTTATTAGACGGGGCACGCGGACAATCTCTTTTTCCTTCGAGAATGACCGGTTATTTCTAGGATGATTTGCCAAGAAAATTTACTCTTTCCAGGCCTAGGACTGTGGGTTATTTTTGTTCACGAAAAGATATTACTAATTATAAAAAAGTGAATTTTCTGTTGAAATTTCACCCGAAAAAAATAAATTGTTGTTTTGAAATAAGTTCTGGTTCCGATGAAAATAATTTGAAATTTTCAAAGGTTGGCAAGGATTGAGAAATAAATAAATTAGTTTTTGTTTTCAAAATCATAAGTTGATTATTGTCAGACAAACAATCCCCTATTATTCGATATAAAACTACAAAATAATTCCATTATTGTGCCTACCAAAGTACCTTGAAATTTTTGTATGATCGAAATATGGTATGAGATCGTTGGCTACCCTTTCGTGTTTTATTGGACTAGGACTCAGTGCGCAGGCTGTTTAATATAAAATATGGCTGGTCGAAGTGTATATGATGAAAGAGAAAACAGGTAAAAATAAAAAAAATTAAATAAGTCAGTGAAGAATCAGACCGTGTTTTTGAGTGTTACGGAATTTCATTTTCTACTCCAAAAAAATTGTTGGAATATCTGTTCCTGCGAAGTGGTTTTGGTGAAGTTTCTGAGTTAGGCGGCAATGCTGTATAGGGATGCACATGCTGAATTTTCTCCATGGAATTATGACTCAATTTCAGAGGTTCAAAACTATTGATGATATTTTATATACTGAAATTATCGAATATCATCTAATCAGTAATTGTTTTATAATTTTTTCCAACGTACTTTTCTTGAATCATGCTGATCAAATATTTGGGAAAATATCAGTGGGTACCTACGAGGTAGGTGCTTCTCAATAGAAATTTCATCTTTATATAAAAAACATTTGTTTTCCAATAATGGGTTTTGTGATTGCTTAATAATTGTTATGGCATTCTGCCGAAATGTTGGACCAACCTCAGTGATTCAGTCCTAATTGCCATGAGGTTTAACTCAACAAGAGGATCTTGTAAAATCAACTTCTTGCCTAGTTTCCGTTGCACGTGAATGTTATATTTGAAATGAAGATATAAAACTACGGCACAGTTTTCTATAATGAGTTGTAAAATGCCTT
The DNA here is from genome assembly GCA_032362365.1 of Zygogramma bicolorata. Taxonomy (NCBI): domain Eukaryota; kingdom Metazoa; phylum Arthropoda; class Insecta; order Coleoptera; family Chrysomelidae; genus Zygogramma; species Zygogramma bicolorata. Next base: position 63,646 of record JAVJAQ010005952.1, read on the forward strand.
GTTTTTCACTATTTTATAGTGTTGTTACCAAGCCTCAAATAATGTTTAGAATGCCATTTTTAGCTAGAAACTTTTGTACAAATTTTCATAGAGCAGGACCTCACTACGTTCCACGTAGTGGGCAACTGAACTTCGCCTTTTAGGTCAACACTTATATTTAAATGTAAGAAAATGTATTTCCATTTACAAGTTGTCCTAATAAAGACTTATTATTATTATTATTATAAGGACACCACATATTCATTATAGGGATTTCTTTTTGGTAGTAGGTATTACAGATTTATGAATTGTTCCAGAAAGCATCTGATCTGCAATTTGTTTTTACAGAGATTATGGTGGAGGCCGAAGGGGCGCCGGTAGAAAACCCCTTCCAACAGAACCTCCGTTCACAGCCTATGTTGGAAATCTTCCAAAAGGTACCATACAAGGTGATATCAATTTGATCTTCCCCCAGTTAAATGTGAAAAATATAAGACTTGTTATGGATAAGGAGACAGATGCCTTCAAAGGATTTGGCTATGTTGAATTTGAAACTTTGGAGGACTTGGAGCAAGCTATTGCATTGAACGGGGAAGTTGATGTGGAAGGTCAGACCATAAAAATTGATGTCGCAGAAGGTAAGTAGTGAATCACCTACTAGAAATGGAATGTTTCATTGTATACGCTTGTTGTGAAACTGCTCTTTCATTTTAAATTTACTTCAAATACAATAATGTATCAACATAGCTTAGTGCCTGAGAACTGTCATGGAGTGTTTATCAAAGTTACATAAGTTAAGTATTTTATATCCAAAGTCTGTCACTGTGAGCATTATTTTAACTCAAATTTTGTATCTGTTTTTGTTACAATCTATATCTCCAAATGGTTTCATATCTAGGGGTGGGGCTAATTCATATCCTGCTAGTTTGGGAGAGTTGATTGTTGTACTTGAAAACATGAAAACTAGTTTTTGCTTATAGGTTCATTTATTTTTGGAGAACAAAAACATTAACAACGTTTGTTCACATTCTAATAACTTGCTCTCCACATTATTTAAACATGGGCTCTTCTTGAAAATTCAAACTTTGGTTGAAATTTTTTTAATAAGTGTTCATTATTCATTTTATAAATTTGAATTGTCATGAGTTCAACCTACATGTGAAATTTTGACAAAACGCATCAATTTCCATGAGGTATTTGTTGTCTTTCATTCTAATCCCTACCCCTGAAATTTTGAATAGCAACCTTCACTTATTTTGTCCATTTTTGAATCATTGAGAAATGCTTGATAAATGATATTTTTTGTGGCCCAATTGAAGTACCTAACCTCTTCAATGTACTGGAATGTTTTTCTAAATTACAATAATACAAGTTTTCAAAGCCAGACAAACCTATTTTTCATTAATTTCATTTATTCATTCCTGACCTCAAATAACGTCTGTAGTACCTGACCTCAAATAACGTCAGTAGTAATGATAATAAAACCTTGGACTACAAGTCACTATAGTCTTAACCTTCCACTGGTGGTGCACCAGTCTAGGAATAATTCAAATAACAGCTTTGCTAAGAATGGGGATGACGGCTGCAAAACTCTACCACTAGGAGCGCCACCACTGCATGTACCTTTGACAGCCTCTCAAGTCAAATGACAACAATTCTTTGCAATAATTAAGAATATAAAGATTTGAAATCGACATAAAATGGTCTTATGTAGTGCATTCGGATGTGAAAATGTAGGTACGCATTTATTTCGAAAAGAAACAAAACTGAAAAAGCAGTGGGAAGTAGCCCTGAAAAGAAAGAGCTTTCAGGTTTCTGAACATTCTAGATTATGCCCCAGTCACTTACAAAAGAACGTAGCAGGGCTAGTAGATGGTTATTATGATGATTTTTAAAGAAACACCTCTGTAATCAGTTTGAATTTTTTACCTTTCACTCAGATTTTTTTTTCTTTTGAGGGATCCACCACGTTCCCTCAACAAACTTTTCAGTTTTGGTACAGACAAACATCCATATATCTATCGGTCGGAGAAAACATCCTTATGATTCTTAAGTATCTTTTGAAAATATTCATTAAAATAAAAATAAAACATAACCTGCAAAATCACTCGTTAGGCACATTCAGTCGTGCTGCCACCTACTAAAAGCTTTGGGTCATCTTCCCCATTGAGGGAAGGTTGCTAAGTGTCGCTTCATGTAGTTTATTTTACATAGTTGTCTAGAAAATATTATTTAAAAGTTTGGCTGTGATCTGAAAAACATATTTTGTGTTATTTGCATTTTTGTAGTCAGAGATCTACGCTACCACTAAAAGAAACTAGTTTTATTCAGTGAAACCGACGAATTTGATCAATCTGATGATAACTTATCCGGTTGTGAAAAGGGGGATTCGAAGAACAATAATAATAAGCAAATATTTATGATGCAGAACATACACAGTATGAGCCTACCAAATATCCAAACATCTACAAAGATGATGTGATCAGTTGGAGGAAATTACTGAAAAGTATAGAAAGAGGTAGAATTAGTTGAAAAAATATAATAAAACTTTACTAAAAATAAATTATCATACGAATTTAGGTTATTTTCTGACATATCAAAAATAACGACTAGAATAGAGAAAAAATATTTTACCTGGAAATATGGGATGATGACGTCTTTATTGAAACGAGAGTGCACTCTTCATAAATAAATTTTACCGTTTTTTGAAGAAAATTTCACCCCTACTCTACCTCTTCACTTATCAACCTATGAGACTGGCGCCATCACTAAAACAACACTTATTGTCGCCACCATTGGAAGTTTAACAGTAACCAATTTTAAATATACAGATATAAATATTATATATTGTATTGATATTAATTTCTTGAAAACATACTAGATAGAGCATGTGTTTTAAGACCCGTTGATTTCTGTAAATACTCGGGAAGTATATTTTGATATTATTAGGAGTTACCCAGTTAATAAAGAAAAATTTTAGGCAATCAAATCATTGAAATGCAATGGTCAAACTCCTTGTTATGACTTGGATATAATTTAACAAAAATAGGAATAAAACATACAAAGTTTTTGAGGAATATGATATTATGCTATAACCAAAAATAGGGTCTTCATTGTTGAGTATCCCTAGACTTAGATCTAAGAAATTTCTCCGAGATATATGGGAATAAAATTCTTCAATCACCTAACCTAACCACTATAAAACCATGAATATATTAACATTCAAAAGAGAAATTAAAGCTCTATTGTTATCTAAGGCATATTACAGTGTAAATGATTTTTTTCGGCACTTGATTGATTGGGATCTGGAGTTTTCCTTCATTTTACATAACTGATTTTCTTGAGCTGTTTTAACCTTTTTTTATAAATATTTTTACCTTTATATTTACATTTTTTACTATATATACACATTTTTTATGAAGTTATTATTGATGTTGCTTCACTGACATGTCCTATACGTTTTGTTAACGTCTCAGAGGATAAATATACATTATTCTATGTTATTCTATAGCAGTCAGTGACGAAAACCTGGAAAATGTAATAAAAAATATATAAAGTTCTGGAAAATATTTCAAAATTTTTGAATTAAGGTAAACGCAAATTGAATACTCATAAAACTGAGACTATGTTGATGAAATCTACGTATAAATATAAACAGATCAATACTAACAATATAAATGTCCCTATATATAATGAAATAACTGAGATAGTGGAGTAAAAAAATTTGAAATTGTCATTCGTTTGTAATTCTTGGGGCTTTGAAATTCTCTTGAATTCTGTAGCATGGCAGATATCTAATCTTGCAGGAAAGATAACACTACTTCTATGACCTCTTAACTTATTGTAAAAATATTCAGGGTCTTGAATCTTCTCAGTAATTTATAACAAATGTCAGAGGGCTCAAACAATGGGAATATTTAAAAACGAAAAGACGTCAGGATGTTCAGATTTTCACAACCTTTGTGTGCCAGTCCTAGAATACTGTTGCAGAAGCTTCATCATTCATAATAATTGCCAGATGAAACTCCCAATTAACTTGACTTATGGCTCTGAAGAGTTATCACTTCCATAGTACGTGGAAGAAGTGAAGGAGATGCTAGACTCGTTCACGAATTTAACAGATCCAAGTATCAGTAAGCTTCAAATTGCAGACGTCATAGCAAGTCTGTACTTGGTCAACTAGAAAATAAACGACCTGGAGTACAGAATACAATTGTCATACAGAGACATGCCCAAGATGTTTCAGGAAAGGGGACTGAGTCCTTACAGGGGCAGTAATATTCATACTTGAAAAAATGTTGTTTGGGGCGAACGACTTCTGATAAGGGGGAAGGTAGGGTTGTGAGATTTAATACACACCCTCCGTACCTTGTCAATAATCTTTGCTAATTTTGGTAAATCATAATCGCTCTCGAATGATCATTTATATTTCTAGACTTGTTTTCTAGAACATCTCGAAAAATGTAAATGAGATTACTAAGCGACGGGAGAGAGTTTGGTCACTGTTACCACGATCTCGCGGAATATTATTATTGACAGTATTGAAATACTAATTTGTATATTGTATGAATCAATAAGAGTGAACTATTGAGACTTGATGAGTATTATACTTGTATACATATTTTTTTTTGGACTATAATATCATTTTTGATAGGTAAAAGAAATGACAGAGGTGGAGGTTTTGACAGAGCTGGCCGTGGTGGCCGCGGCAGAGGGGGCGGAGGATTTAGAGGCGACCGATATGGTGGGGGAGGCAATGACGATTTTGACAGAAGAGGGGGTCTACCGAGGGGCAACTTCAATGACCGCGATAGAGCTGGTAATCGAGGAAATTATGGAAATTTCGCAGGTGATAAATTACTTTTTATAAATCACATATCTCAGTGGCGAATGAAACAAATAAAAAAACATTGGCTAACCCAGAACATCAAAATATCTTACAGAAATATGCATGCTTTACATCAGAAAATTTACAGACGAACATTGTTTCTATAATTACCTCCGAATATACAGAAGTCTAATAGAATCAAGTAAAATTATCATTATAGCAAAAAAAAGAAGCCGAAATAAACGGGATGAGTTTTTCCTTTCACAGGTTAAGAAATGACTATGTGCAGTGTGTCTGCTTAATGAATTGATGCAGAAATCATTTTATAATGTACACATAAGGCTAGTTCTGAAATTCGACAGTAATTCCATCACTGATGCTGTGACTTCGGTAGACAGATTTACACTGATAGATGAGATGTATCCATAATGAAAGAATGCTTCCCAATGTTACAAAAATTACACATTGCTGATTAATGATACTAAAACCAAAGATTTTTTTTTGCTGGTGGATGACTATTGAAGAAGCCACTTCAGATTGACCAAAACAGAAGTTGAAATATGCAAATTCATAAGATAATCAGGTCTATTCTGGTGGCGTATTGATTCTTGAATATCACTAGATTATTGAGAAATATTTAAGAATCTGACCAAATGTAATAATAGTACATATCAATATTTTTCGATTTTTTTGTGGTAATTGAATATTATATATTAAAAAACCACTACCTACAAGCTATTTCAGAAACCTCGATGGTGCATCATAATATTCTTCTTTAACAGATGTTGATTATTTTCATCAACCAATATTCAATATTGAAAGTTAGTCAAGATTCACCAAAATAGACCTAAGTGAACCAAATTTAATCATTTGTTTCCAGATTTTATCGAAGACAAACTTCTATGACCTCCATTTTGTGTTTGATAGTCCACACTAAATCCGGCATTTTTTAAATGCCAATCAACTAAAAACTTTGTTTTGCATCGGCGAAACTAATCACGAATTTAAGAACGTGATATGGTCACATCTGCAATCCATCAAATAAAAAAAACGATGGATTTAAGAACTCACCTTATTGTTGACACATCAGTTGAACCACATTCTTTTGGCAGAACTGTTGCAGAGTCGGTGTGTTCCTGTATTTTATGATAGCCCATTCATTGAAGGATAAAACAATACAAGAGTTCTATCAAAAATTGCATTGGTTCTGACAAAATAAGTTGCTGTTATATTTAAATTGAAGACAATTGCGAATAGTATCAGTTTGGTATTCAAGTAATGATCTCTATAAAAAAGTTTTCAAACATATTCAATCAAAATGTTTTACTCTGGGCCCATGGGACCCATGAACTCACAACAAACGACAATATTTTTATTACACTGAAAAATCACTATGTGGAATGTGGCTAAGACACATTTTTAAACAAACCCAAGAAGATATTGAATAATGATTGAAAGGTCGGTAATCGTGATTTCTGTCATCAGTGACAACACCGTCTAAGTAACTAATCAGTTTTGATCAGTGACTTTCACTTTTCTAACAATAATGAAAAGAATATTTATTGTCCTTAGATAAGATTAAAAACTGCCACCACTTTGATCTTTACAAGTAAAATCTATTAAATGTTGATTTTATTTTATATGGGTTTGATCAGGTGATGATGGTGGTCCTCAACAGCGAGGTGGAGGAGGTGAATGGAGTAATCGTGGCCGAGGTAACATGGGCGGAGGTGGACAAGGAGGATTCGGTGGAGGAAGGCCTCGCCAAGAAAGGCGAAGTTTTTCAGAAGATCTTCCTAACCCAGCCCCTGGTGAGTTTATTTGTATTTGGAACAAATTTCATAGTGTTTGGTGACTGAAATATCAACATTCAACGATTGAATTCCCTGTTTGACGATGGATTTAAAATGTGACTTGTGTATGTGTTGCTCTAACCAAGAGTATGATATGGGTTGCACTAATAGAGTAATAACAATAATAATTACAATATTCATTGGTCTCCGGAAACACAAGGTTTATAGACAAGTCACAATACTAAAATGTATATGTCATAGTAGACATTAAAACCTTAAAATTCTAAATTCACCCGCCTACAGTTACACATAAATATCATAAGACTTAAAACTTTTAAAACATTGAGATAACTTAATGTCGCTGACCCTATTCCATCTGATTCTGTGATGCAGAAAACTCACTGATGTTGTAAAGAAGGTTTTCACTCAGAATATTCTTCAGAGAGCTCTTGAACTTCTGGAATGGTAACTGACGGAAGTGAGGTGTCAGTAAATTATATTGATTGACTCCAAGACCATCAGTCTATTTGTTTGTGGTACCGGATCCCATTTAGGTTCCTATAATGAGGTTACCCTGGCCTGGAAACTGGGACATGAGGGTCACAAGGGCAATGAGGACGCCGATGCTTTGGCTGAACCACAACCGCAGGTTTGTAAAGGTAGTGGTGGATCTACTGATGGGGCATAGCCTAAGAAACATATGAGGAATATTTGTCTGGCGGAAAAAATTCGATGCAGGTACTGTTAGCAAGAGGAAGAAGCTGTACTACATGTGCTCATTGAATCTCAAGCGTTAGCGAGGCTTTGGCTGGATCCAGACAGATCCGAAATCCGATCGTACGACGATCCGATAGCTTTCTGATTGGTCTAAATTCAAATTTGCACCAATCAGAAAGCTATCGGATCGTCGTAAGATCGGATTTCGGATCTGTCTGAATTCAGCCTAAGTCACTTGAGAAAGCGGGAAAAGAATCCTGAGTCTACTAGCTATGAAGAAGCCACGCTCAATACAATGGAGCCTCAACAAAGAAATCAAGCTAGACAATGACCAAGGAGTATCACAATAACAAAATGGTTAAGGCTTTCGCGGCCGAGGTTATTAGTATAACTACTTCTCTTCGGGATTGAAGGCCGTCGTTCTTTGGAATTTCTTCCTGACGTTTCGCTAGAGCGAGTGGACAGCTTCTTCAGAGGCTTACTCATTTCCGATGACTATACTAGTATCACAATAGATCTGAAAAGGTCGCAGTGAATTAGGCCACAGGCTAGCTCTACGAACAATCTATTCTAAATTTCAGATGAAAAAAATTACCATTTTTTTGACATTTCTCGTATGAGATTGAATAAAATAAATATTTGACTGCGGCATTTTGGGTTGTAGATCATGCCCCGTCATGAAAGTGAAATGAATTTCATTCAAAAAACAACATGGAACATTTTATAACTGTATAAACATGTGTTCCTTAAATCACCGATTTAAGCCTTAACAAATGTAAAGTTGTAAAAAGTAACGCCACTGATCAAACCACTTAATTATTGGTGAATAAATGAACCAGAAATTGAAATTCTATCAATGCCGACGTTTCGACTTTTTATTCCATCTTTATATATTTGAAGAAAAGGTAATATGACATGATATGATGTTTGATAAATTGTTGTGTAACATGAGGCTGTTCATGAGAATAAAAATATAACCTAGAAAATTAAAAATAATGAAGACCACAGATAAGGACAAATCTACCAGCAGATTATATTTCCTTGTTTGCATAAAATATACAAGAATGACTTGATTATACGTTGGATAACTCTGCTCTTGCTCAAAAGTAAATATTGATGTTTTATTCAACTGACGATGATTGGTCTTGATATCTTGTGTTTGAGAAGGAACTATGTAAAGAAGGTTCATTTTCTCATAAGAGTATTATAATATTATAGCCGATTGCACCGACTTTTTCATGTGGGAGCGTAAAGCTAATGGGCCATTAAAGGTCATTTAACGCACTGCTGCGATTGCCCCATAGTTTAAGAGATTATTAAGCACCCATTAAGGAAACCCCTCACCTATCTTGAAGAGTCGCTTTCTCATAAGAAAAAGTCGGTGCAATTGGGAAGAATTTCTACCGAAGAGGGCGCTGATGTCTGTTCAAAAATGTCGGCAACAAACCGTAACCAGCTGATCGTAATCTGTCAAAAACATATGTTTACTATTGTTTACGTTGTATTTTGTATTGTACCTTGTATTTTTCGAATTTTGGCAGAGTTCTGTGTAAAACAAATGTGTAGACTAATCAGTGTGTGAATGTGTTAGAGAGGTGTACCATAATTTCACATTCAAAAGTTTGTTTTTGTTTTAAGTGATGAAATAGTTCAAATATTTTCCGATAGAGGCGTATTCGGATGATGAACTTCCCAATCGACTGTTAGTCTAATGTTATATATTTGACATTATTTTTTGATACCCTCTTGTGAAATTGAGCTCATCAAGTTATATTGTCTGTCTCTTATCTTTTGTGGATAGTTGGTTGGTTGGTTATTGCGTTAATGGGTGCGTCCTATTGGACATATACCCAACATCAATTTAAAATTCTTTAAGTCATAGGAACGAGTGCGCTTTACCAAGCGCGTCTGGTATGCCCCATACTCGCTTCCGTTATTGCTTTGCAAGTAAAACAATCTGATGGGTATCGATGACTTCGCCAAATCCGTTGGCATCCGGCCTGGTTACCGGCGTAGGGAGACGGTATATCATCTCTATGATGTAGAATCATCAAAATAAAATTTATGTGAATATTCGGCGGCATGTTCACTCAAGGCTGTTTTGGCTGGGTTGTCCTCTATCGAAAATATTAGAACTGAATTCAAATGATGAAACAAAGCTTACCCTCAGCCACTTACCCAGGATTTACACTTTGTTCCACATTAAAAAGAAGTATTGGTACCTCTTGTACCTAGAAAAAACTATTTGGTGCACGTCACAAGTGAACTCATGAATTTTAACATTTTGAATATAATTATTTTGCCGTTTTCATGAATATTCTTTTTTTTTCAGATACGAGCGGTCGACCGAAACTGAAACTTTTGCCCAGAACGGTGAAGGCCCCAGTTAACGCCATAGCAGAATCGTCCCAGAGTTCGTCTATATTTGGCGGAGCCAAACCGAGAGAGGAGAAAGTGGCGGGAGAGGGTAACGATGTTTAATTTCTGTGTGTCCTTAATATTTAAGTTATTGTGAAAAAAAATTTACATTATGCAAAATGTACCTTTATTGAAACTACATGCAGATTGTTTTTAACAAAGAACTATTACTGCATCAGTTGTTTTTGTTTCTTTTTTTGTACGTACGGAAAAGATTTATTCACGATGTTCACTAAGTTATTCTATGTAAGGTTTTTATAGCAATCTCTTATTATTATTATGTTATTTAGAACTAGGTGTGTCGTAATTTCTAGGCACCAGTTTTAGATTTCATATTTAACTGTTTCTCTGATAATAATTGTGGTTCTCTCAAAACATACTGACCCCAAATATATTGCAATCAATTTCGAAACTGAAAATATATAGACATCGAAATACGCCCAAAACCATCACAACTTATAATTAACGTCGTTTATTCCATTTTTTTCTGGAATAATTTGTCAGATAAAATGTGCTATTACTATTTTTTTGAAGTGAAAAACACTTAGAGAAGGAGTGTTATTTCTAACCATTTTTTGATCACATCTGCACATCATTTGTAATGTCTGGTATTTTTTTGATATATAACTGACCATATTTTTTGTCCCAACGATATATTAACTTGAATCAAGTATCACCGAAAAAATAAGAAAATGGTACCAAATGAAATTTTTGGGGTGGTTATTTCAATAAAATATTCTTCATCTTTGCAAATAATTCACATATTTCATTTTGGAATAATGTTTAACCTTCATTGCCACGAGAATGGAAATGCTCATTGAATTTCTAGTAGGTATATATATTGATGTTATGAATCAAAATGTTCCAATGTTTGACAGTTGCCATCATATTTTCTTGTCTAACCGATAAATTTATACATCTCTGCCTTTGTCCTGAATCCTGAGATGAAAGTTAGTTCCACACTCCTTTTCAAGGATTAAGGTGGTTATTGATAATGTACTGTTTGAGTAACATGTTTAAGATTGAAAGGAAGACTGAAACAAGTATAGTTCTAAAAATACTCCTAAATAGTCTAAAATCAACTTGGATTTCAAAAGAAGGATTGAGATTAAAATAGAGATGTATAAATTGGCCCTTATATACCAACGTACTTTATATCATGTTTAGAATTGTAGAATGAATGATTCAAGTTTGATAAAAACAAATCAAGACTCTCCCTTTGTAAAAATATGATAATTCCGTTCTCAGTTGGGGGTCTTTTTTTTATTATATTTCTGTTTATCCTGGCCTTACGGTGAAAACATGTTGATTGACACACACATTTTGTTTATATCAGACAAAAAATTTTTGAAACAACGAATCTGCCCTATGTATAGTTTATCCCATAGTATTGAACAATTTTATCGAAGGTTTATTAGAGTGTTGGACAAACTGATTTTTCTACACATCATTTTCTGTGGAATTCCCCATTCAGATTGATGAATATTTGACATCTTAGGAATTCAATTGTTACCACAGTTCCAGAGACCGATTATTAAAAAAAATGCAGGATTTTTAACTCAAGAAAACTTTTTTGTTTACATGATAGTTTTCATTACTGCTAATTTACCATCATAAATAGTGTACTTTTTGAAAAATCTCAACACAAGTTGTTTTCTTGTACAGGTTTCCTCAACTATATATCTTTGTTTTGAACAATAACTGAAAAGTCTCATGATGTTGATTTTATATTTTTTTCAAATCCCCAGAATGAAATCTCTTCCAATGAGGATCCTTCGATTGTGTTTGAATAGGTAATGCCATTTTTCTTGGTAAAGTTGAATTAAGTGATGAGACAATCTGATCTCATCAAAAATTTCTTATGTTTAAATAACCCTTCTCCGAAAATCAGGTGAATCCGTAATTGAAGGCTTACAAAGGAAAGGCACATTGTTATGCCTGAGCATCATTAGTCAATCCACGTCCCGTACTATATCAAGGTTTTCAAATAGCAATAACCCATTGAAAGGTCTCATCAGATCACGTTGGTTCCCAACATTTCGAAGTGGTATTTCACTATCTATGACAGATGACATTCCAAGTAATAGAAACCAAGAATATTAAAAATATTCAACCTGTTGGTAACACAATGCTGCTTTTGTCGGGGCAGGTAAATACTGAATTCAAGAATATTCAACCTGTTGGTAACACAATGCTGCTTTTGTCAGGGCAGGTAAATACTTACTTAATCCAAGAATATTCAAAATATTCAACCTGTTGGTAACACAATGCTGCATTTTGTCAGGGCAGGTAAATACTTATTGAATCTAAGACTGGTGTTTTGAAATGGGTTGTTGACTTTTGGGAATTTTTGCATTAAGGTATGATGATTTGAAAAAGTTTGGGGTACATGAAGGCGCGCGGAAGTGAAATAACGAAAGTATTTCGCACATAAAATCCTGTTTATTTCTAAAGTATTTGGGGTACACTTGGAGCGGAATCTACCGTCGTTTTTTTGAATTTTGGTCATTGGAATAGTCTAGAATTTTGTAAAGGTGATGCTTGCAACTACAAGGTTGTAGCATTCGATGCACAGGATCTCACCGCTCAATACTTCCCTATAATCTGAGATTGGCAGTTCTGAATTTGTATAAAAAAATGTATTAAACCGCTGATTTGATATGAGTCGATGTATTTTTTCTACAGGTGTTATAATATCCTAATAACCAGTACTGTAGCTTGCTGAGTGGGGAAATCGACAGTTTGCTGATGAAAACCAAAAAATCAGTTTGAATTAGAAGTTTGATTGTGATCATATCAATTTTGATTCTGAAAAGAGAAAATAAAAATGAGATTTCTCTTCTCTGCTGCTGAAACAGCAATATAAATGAAATCAATATTATCTGTTGCATGCTCATTTGAAATTATGAAGATTTTCATATTTTTATGAATTTATTTTTATGAATTTTTCATTTCTCGATTGAACTATCTCGATTGAGATACCCCGGTAATTGTTTTGTGAAAGGGAGAAATTTGGGCAGGATTACCATAAATAACATTCAAATTCATAATAACAAAAAATGGAGATATGAGAAATAATTCTCAACAACACGCCAAACATTTTTTTTTCGCGGAGTCCTTGATAAAGAATCATTGTGCGAATGGTTGACAAGATTTGGTTTCACCCAAATATTTTTGGAACAAGATTAATTATTGCATATTCTTTGGGAGATAATAGCAGCTATTTTTTTAATATGGGTAATTAATTGATTGATCGAATCATATTCATGGTATTGACTCATCGAACTGGGTAAACTTTTAATGAACATGAAAGGAGTCTAGGATGTATTTCCCTCAGTTCAAGTTTCCAAATATGCTTAGGTAGTATACGCTTAAGAACATTTTGTGATAATGTAGAACAAACTGATGCATTAATACTGATAGATGTTGACAGTGCTGGTCAATTCAAGAACTAGAATTTCGAAAAATACATTACCTCTAACAGAGTGTCACTTGGAATATATGAAATATTGATGGTGATACAAGATAAATCATTTATAAATGGAGCGTGAAGCTAGTGAATTCACTTTTGAATTGATTGCAAAATGTAGTTTAAATAGGTGTTTAAGATATTATGCAATAACAATGTTTCTTGATTAATTGTGAAATTACTGTGCTTCTTTTTATTTTTTCGTATGTTTTGGAGAAGCTTCCATTACAAACATTGACTTGGAAATTCTAACTATTGAAAGAGTAGCGTTGTAAAAATCCCAGGTACATCTTGTGACTTTGTACATTTGCTTAATTTTTACAATGCTATTGGCGTTGTTTGCACATATTGTGTAAATCGACGTCTGTGTATAATATATTAAAAAAATGTCAAATTACACAGTTTGTTTTTCATTGATTTATTGTTTTTTCTTTCGACCCTAATTCAAATTTCTGGTCATCAATTTGTCAGATTGTGAGTTTACTGATCTCATAATATAATAGCAAACATACTGTGTCAGAAGGTTAGGAAATGATGCCCAAACTTCAATTCAATTCTGATATAGAAACTTGTGAGATCATTTCTGAAGAGCCTGAAGGAAATTCATTCACTGGAAAACTGAATTTCTGCCAAAAAAAATAAATTGCAAGAACCAATATGAGAGAATATGTGAAAACAATGAAATAAAATATTTTGCAGCAGATGGAGATGAAGGAACAGACACCATACCTGATGGTATAGTATGATGGCAAGTTTGTTCCTGTTCCTGCTCTCCCCCAGCCATGTTGGTGATGGTGTATTTTAGGATGTGACTGAAAATTTTCTCTGTTGAATCTAACTAAACAAATAAAATAATGGATTGATTAGAAGTCTACCTCTTGGCTAAACTGGATTTAGAAAAAGGGGCTTTTCAGTTTAGCAGCTAACCCCTCCCCTTATGAGTATCAACCTTCAAAAGTCGAAACTTGTGCGAGCAATGGATTAACGATGCCTTACCTTTTAACGTTTTGATCCCAGCACGGAAATTCCGAGGCCTTGACAGGCCTTCATACTGCTGTCATCCACAATTACTGTGGTACGTGGTACTGTGAGTTTTTCAAATTCGCCAACATGTTGTGGTTTCTGAGTGGATTTTTTCTACAGAGGGGGTCGAAACTTTTGCGAGATAAGGATCAACGAGTATTTATCTTTCAACGAGTTAGACCAATCACAAGCAGCCGATAGATGGAGTGCTAGAGAAAAAAATGAAGAAAAAAAACAAACGGTAAATAACATTTGCTCGATAAAAATTAAAAATGGATATAATTGTTTTTGCGTCAGCTAATGGATAATGTTAGTAAAAAAAGATAGCTATCTATATATCCCTTGCTGCAGATTGATACCGACACTAAAAAGCTTAGGTGGAGTATTCTCTGCATTGAACTTGGTGATGACCAACAGATGGCGACTTATGCTTTCGGGCCACGATATAGAGATGCTTCTCATACAACGCTAACAGAACTGAACTGAGTAACTGCTATTTGCAAAAAACTAAGCCGGTATTGTGAGGGGAATACAAGTCGAGGGTTTTTTGAAGGTTTATATATGTAACTAAAGAGATCGTGGAGTTTTCTACCGGTAATGGACTATAGACTGATGATGAAGGGAGGAATAACATTAGAAATACGCATGTGTGTGTGTGTCCCCAGAAGTAGCTGCTAACCATAGCAAAATTGAACATCGAGCAAGTTTTCAAAAATCCTTGGAAACATTTTCGTTGGATTGCTTCAATCAATGAAACCGTACATTTTGAAAGTACTGATAGATATTCTTTCTTCTTGTACTAATTTCCTCCAGGGGTGCTATCCTTGACCCTTTGAAAATAAACGATGATATTGGAACCTTTGGTGTAAAAGTTGAAATTTTTCCTGAATATCAATTACTCTAACACCGAACTGATATTTTTCCACTTGACGGGCGTTTCGCTAACAAGGTTAGCATCTTCAGAAGAAAATTGATACTTTGAAAATAGAACATTTACAATAATTATGATTATATTCCAAAATTACAACCATAAAATGGTACATCTACATAAATCTAAGTTTATCTCAAAAACAGACTCAGGACAAACATTTCAAATCACATGAACAATATTAACTTCGTGCAGGTGGAAATGCTCGAGACGATACCTGAAAATTAGCCAGATCGTTCAAGATTTATATGACTTGTGGAGCAGAAGATATATATTATTTTTTTTCCTGAAAATTTGATACGTATCTCAAGAGAAATCATATTTTTATTCTTTATTGCACCATCAAGCTCGAGAAATGCTTTGTTCACGCTGTTCGTCCCTTGGTGTCTAATAATTTAGTTTTCCATTTTTTATTCTCATTTAGAACGTTGTTTCTTGGGATTAATGAAGACTATTAGTATGTCTTTTCATTATTGAAAAAATGTTGTTGGCAGTAAGACTCCAGATTTGTCGGGAATGCCTTTATGAGATTTCTCGAATGGAAGGTCGAACAATTATAAAATACTAGCGACCTGCCCCCGCTTCGCGAAGATGAAAAACGTAAATAGTTCAGAAAATGAAGCTGAAAAAATGGTAAAACCTCGCAATTTTTTCGTCCAGCACCGATTTGTACAAAAATTTGGGATAAGGCTTATTATACCCTCTAGTTCATTTTCTATATTGTGCCGTTGTAAGCTTCTTGTTTTTTAGGGTTGAAAACTACCCCTAATTGTCAAAAATTATGGAATAACATTAAAAACCTAAATATGGGCAAAAATAGTTGAATGATGATTGTTTCATGCTTTAGGGATACAATTTCATAATCTTTCAACCTACCCTTGTTATAAACTACTCTTGAAAACATTGAAATTTTTATAATATGTCTTCGAACTTTAGAATAAACTGGTGAAAAATCAACGAAATATACACTCACACACGCGAGAAAATTTTTCCTCTTCTCTAACTTTCAATATGAATGGAAAAGTGGAACGTATAACGGCCGAATATACCGGTTATCTAGATTACTACGCTCCGAAGCGGGTAATTCAAATTTTTCAAAAAAAAAAAAATGGATCGGTTCTTTAAGCATAGCTCCTTCATTTTAGGTGAGAGAAATTTTTTTTCAGAAACGATTTTGTAGAGCTTTTCAAGAGCTATCAGGCTAGGTGAATCAAATTACTTGAGATTTAAGATTCCTTAATTTTTAAATGGGGAGAGTTTAAAGCGCTTGACTAAGGTGATGTTCGGTCGTAAATGTAGGTGTTAAACGGCTATATCTCGCCGAATAATCAATTTACAAAAAATTAACATACAGGGAAATTTTCGTCATTGAAAAAGCTACAATTTAGTACCGTATCGTTTTTTTCGTATCTTTAGTATTTTGAGAGATATAAGAAAAGGGTTAAAACACGAAATTCAAAAAAATCGTTTTCTCTTTAAACTCCAATTTTTCTAAAATTAGGCATTTTGAATTGGTTAAACTTCGTGGAGGTATTAATAGTACATATATAAAGAGAATCGCAGAAGGGTGGCGATCAATTTCAGTTAGGGGGTACTTTGGAGGTTGTTTTCACAGATTTTTTTCGTAGAAAAAAGCGGGTACCGATCTTATTTTGATCATGAGTCGGTCAATTTTCATACTAGGAAGACATTTCTTTATTTGTTTGAAAGCTCTAATTTGAAACTTTAAAAAAGATTCTATGAGCTTCCTTCGAAAAATGTAAATTTTTTTCGTTATTTCGCTTTAAATCTTCCAATTTATACATTCGACGAAAAAAGCTATGCATTAATATGCTGTATCTCAGTTCGTATATGTCGTAGGAGCATAACAAAGGAAGCATTGTTTTTGTTTTTTCAAAAGCTACAATTTGCCTCTCCACACTCTTTGTGATGAAATGCATAGTTTCAGGGTTATTTGCAAAAAAACATTTAAAAAGGTCGATTTTTTTGTCAAAAAAACTGTTACTTCCAATTTCAAATAACTCAGAAACTATTATTTTTACGAAAAAAACTTATGGAACATTTTTTTATTAGAATTACTTCTTTCGTCGATTCCTACAGTTAAAATGTAATAAAAAATTTCCACCCCCGTGATGGGGTGGCAACCACCCCCAAGGCTCTAGCATACAGCGTCATGATATAGAAAATGATCCTTGAGCTATTCCTTACCGTCTGTGAAAATTTCAGGTAAATCCATGGTGGGCAAAAAAATTCCGAGCCAAAATGCTTCATTTCCTGAACTAGAAGCTTCCTCTTGAATCACTCTATCTATTGAAAAAAACTGCATCAAAATGCGTTGCTTAGTTTCCAAGGTCTAAGCATACATAGGGACAGACAGTAGGAAGCTTTGCTGATGTATATGTTGTCGCAGAGTTCAGGTTGAACCGCGTCTTGAGTTTTGTTAGAAGGCATCTTCAAGAAGGTTAATGTGACTTCATGCTGAGATTTCAATCTGCCTACCCCTCAGGTGTTTTCCAGGGATTAGTGACTTGATGCCGGGACCTCAATTTGCCTACTCACCAGGTCTCGTCACAAGTTCTCTCTAACATAACGTCTCAAACTGCCTTTTCCTTATATTAAACATTCTATATTATTAGCATAATTAAGAAAATCAAGATCAATAATACATCTCAATATATCTCGATTGGTCATATTCACTGGTTTCTGCTTATAGCACTAGTAGCATTGAACCTCTGATGTTACCCCGAAGATATATATATATATATATATATATATATATATATATATATATATATATATATATTTGATCGGCTAGGCTTCCGCGGTTAGAAATGTGCTGGCTGGAACTTCCGGTTGATCCGCGTCTGGAAAGATTTACTTGTCTACGTTTCGACTCCCATTTCGGAGCCATTTTCAAGACTGCGTGACCTTGCGCATCACTCCAGTGATGATAGCCAGCTAGTAAGACAACTCAGACCTAGACGCAAGGTCACGCAGTCTTGAAAATGGCTCCGAAATGGGAGTCGAAACGTAGACAAGTAAATCTTTCTAGACGCGGATCAACCGGAAGTTCCAGCCAGCATATATATATATATATATATAGAAGAATCCTTTAAATATTCGGGTGTGCAGTCAACAAGGAATTGGAAAAAGTGAACTCTTTATTCTGTTCAAGCTTTCGAGTCTTTATTGGCTCTTCATCAGGAACTGAATGTGAGGTTAATAATCCTTTTTTAATGAAAACATGAAGGACAACATATCACAAACACATCGACCTAATGGTACAATTATAATATAAAACTTTAATTAAAAGATATGATCAATCATACATGTAAAAGAATTGAAAAATGGGAGAAGTTGTTTCTCCTAACAGGCATTGGAAATATATATATATATATATATATATATATATATATATATATATATAGTTCAGGAAATGAAGCATTTTGGCTCGCAATTCTTTCGTCCACCATGGATTCACTTGAAATTTTCACAGAAGGTAGGGAATAGCTCAAGGATTATTTTCTATATCATGACGCTGTACGCTAGAGCCTTGGGGGTGGTTGCCACCCCATCACGGGGGTGGAAATTTTTTATTACATTTTAACTGTAGGAATCGACGGAAGAAGTAATTCTGAGAAAAAAATGTTCCATACGTTTTTTTCGTAAAAGTAATATTTTTTGAGTTATTCGAAGTTGAAAGTAACAGTTTTTTGACGAAAAAATCGACTTTTGGAATGTTTTTTTGCAAATAACTCTAAAACTATGCATTTTATCAAAAAAAGTGTGGAGGGGCAAAGTGTAGCTTTTGAAAAAACAAAAACGATGCTCCCTTTATAATTTTCTCACGACACATACGAACTGAGATACAGCAAATTAATGCTTAGCTTTTTTCGTCAAATGTATAAATTGGAAGATTTAAAGAGAAATAACGAGAAAAATTTGCATTTTTCGAAGAAATCTCAAAGTATCTTTTTCAAAGTTTTCAATTAGAGCTTCCAAATGAATGAAAAAATGTCTTCCTAGCATGAAAATTGACCTACTTATGATCAAAATAAGATCGGTACCCGCTTTTTTCTACGAAAAAAATCTGTGAAAACAACCTCCAAAGTACCCCGTAACTCAAATTGATCGCCACCCTTCTGTGATTTTCTTTATATATGTACTATTAATACACCCACGAAGTTTAACCAATTTGAAATGCCTATTTTTAGAAAAATTGGAGTTTAAAGAGAAAACGATTTTTTTCAATTTCGTGTTTTTAACCCTTTTCTTATAAATATCTCTCAAAATACTAAAGATACGAAAGAAACGATACAGTACTAAATTGAAGCTTTTTCAATGACAAAACTTTTCCTGTGTGTAGATTTTTTGTAAAGTGAATATATGGCGAGATATAGCCGTTCAACACCTACATTTACGGTGGAACATCACCTTAGTCAAGCGCTT
This sequence comes from Zygogramma bicolorata, assembly GCA_032362365.1. NCBI lineage: Eukaryota > Metazoa > Arthropoda > Insecta > Coleoptera > Chrysomelidae > Zygogramma > Zygogramma bicolorata. Next base: position 83,250 of record JAVJAQ010005952.1, read on the forward strand.
TGAACTCTCCCCATTTAAAAATTAAGGGATCTTAAGTAATTTTTTTCACATAGTCTTATAGCATTTGAAAAGCTCTACAAAATCGTTTGTGGAAAGAATTTTCTATCACCTAAAATGAAGGAGCTATGCTTGAAAAAACGATCATTTTTTTTTTGAAAAATTTGAATTACCCTCTTCGGAGCGTAGTAATCTACATAACCGGTATACTCGGCCGTTACGTTATATGTACCACTTTTTCCATTCATATTGGAAGACAGAGAAGAAAAAAAATCTGCTCGCGTGTGTGAGTGTATATTTCGTTGATTTCTCACCAGTTTATTTTAAAGTTCGAAGAGATATCATAAAAGTTTCAATGTTTTCAAGGGTAGTTTATAACAAGTGTAGGTTGAAAGATTATGAAATTGTATCCTAAAGCACAAACCAATCATTACTTAACTATTTTTACCCATATTTAGGTTTTTAATGTTATTCTATAATTTTTGACAATTATAGGGATAGTTTTCACCCCTGAAAAAAAAAAAGCGTACAACAGGACAATTTAGAAAATGAACTAGAGGGTGTAATAAGCCTAATCCCAAATTTTTGTACAAGTCGGTGCTGGACGAAAAAATTGCGAGGTTTTACCATTTTTATAGCTTCATTTTCTGAACTAATATTGCTTTGTTATCAAACAGATTATTAAAGATAGATAAGAAATGTTTCAATTTGCAATACCATTTATTAAAATATTCATTTCATTCATGAGAGTGAACAAAGTAGAATAACTAATAAAACCTTTACAATCATTATAATTTTAAAAATAATTATATTTTCTCATAGATAAAGAAATCTTTGCATTCTTTTTTTACATAGAATTTTTATTATTTTCATTGACATATACCTTTATTTGGAAAAAGCTTTGTTACATAGTGGCCGCCACATGGTTCAAGTTGAGAATTATCATTCCTGTAATATCAGAAGAACTACTGTGCGCTGCCATTACCATTTCATAAAAATACAGTGAGGTCTCAAACGCTGAATTGATTAAGCCTTGCAGAATGCAAGAATGAATCTCCCGTGATGTACTGACGAGGAAAATATCGAATGTTTATTTATAAATAAAACGATGTATTTACTAATAAAACGATTGAAACAAATGTGAAAAATGTTTCTAGTTCGAGTGAAAATTCAATAATTTCGGTACAAACGTCTTCTACGGAGACATCATATAGATTGTCATGATATAAGGAAATGGGGTTTCAAATCAATTTTAGTTTTTACCGTTCCTTTGTCAACATAAAAAATTTATGAATAGTTCCGCATGAAATTACCTGAAGGCACTCCATACCAAAATGATATTTTCCTTTTTAATAAAATAACTAGTAAGTTAAAAAAAATGCAAATGACAAGATAATTGTCTAAATAAGAAAGAACTAAGTGAATGGAAGATAACATGCATTAAAAATACAACACTTCTATGAAAATATTTGCCTTTACGCAAACTTATGAAACACAAAAAATATGACCATACACACAATTCCTGAGTGAATTCGACACATAGACATTGGGTGAAGAAATCATCATATAAACATACTACAGACTTCACAAAAAAATTGAATAGCATTGTGCACAGGATTGGTATTTTTAATCGAAAATGTGATGGTGAAAATTATGAATAATGAAGTAGTGTGCTATTTCCGATTAGGATAGTGTACCCATTAATGATTTTATATACGTTCCATTCTTTAAGAAATATCATACACAAAAAAATAATCCCACAATCATGTGCTTGATATGAATCTCGATAAACTGTTTTTTATAAATCCCAAACTTTGATAGTGTAGTTGAAACCAAATTTCTGTTAAAAAATTCACATAGGTACGACTAACCACTTCCAACTTATTCTGTCAGTCATGTTATGATCATTGACATTTATTTACAAAAAAAATTGAAATGGATCCTGGTTGCCGCGAATTCAGATCCACTGAATATTTTTATGATTTTTATTGAAGGAATGAGCAGATTGTTCAGGATTTTTCCATTTCAAGATTTGTGAGTGAAAAAGTGAACTGCCTTACTATAGAAATAAGAAATATTTCAATTTGCAATACCATTTATTAAAATATTTATTTCATTCATGAGAGTGAACAAAGTAGAATAACTAATAAAACCTTTACAATCATTATAATTTCAAAAATAATCATATTTTTTATAGATAAAGATTAATCTTTGCATTCTTTTTTTACATAGAATTTTTATTATTTTTATTGACATATACTTTTATTTGGAAAAAGCTTTGTTACATAGTGGCCGCCACATAGTTCAAGTTGAGAATTATCATTCCTGTAATATCAGAAGAACTACTGTGCGCTGCCATTACCATTTCATAAAAATACAGTGAGGTCTCATAGGCTGAATTGATTAAGCCTTGCAGAATGCAAGGATGAATCTCCCGTGATGTACTGACGAGGAAAATATCGAAGGTTTATTTATAAATAAAATGGGATGTATTTACCAATAAAACGATTGAAACAAATGTGAAAAATGTTTCTAGTTATCAAGTGAAAAATTAATCATTTCGGTACAAACGTGTCTATTTTTCTACCGAGACATCATATAGATTATCAAGATGTGTTTCAAATCAATTTAAGTTTTTACTGTTCCTTTGCCAACAAAAAATCTATGGATAGTTCCATGAAATTACCTGAAGGCACTTCATACCAAAATGATATTTTCCTTTTTAATAAAATAACTAATAAGTTTTAAAAAAAATGCAAATTACAAGATAATTGTCTAAATAAGAAAGAACTAAGTGAATGGAAGATAATTAAAAATACACCACTTCTATGAAAATATTTGCCTTTACTAATGAAACACAAAAAATATGACCATACACACAATTCCTGAGTGAATTCGACACATAGACATTGGGTGAAGAAATCATCATATAAACATACTACAGACTTCACAAAAAAATTGAATAGCATTGTGCACATTACTGGTATTGTTAATCGAAAATGTGATGGTAAAAATTATGAATAATGAAGTAGTGTGCTACTTCCGATTAGGATGGTTCTAAAATTGTTCGTTTTCGTTAACCAGCTGACGAACGTCAACCCTCAGAAGTCGAAACTTGTGCGAGCAATGGATCAACGAGGCCTTACCTTTTAACGTGCGATTACCCAGCACGGTGGCCCGGCGAGGATTCGAACCCCGGCCTTCCGCTTGATAGGCAGATATGCTAACCACTACACTACCGAGACCACAATGGTGTACCCATTAATGATTTTATATAAGTACCATCCTTCAAGAGATATCATACACAAAAATATAATTCCACAATCATGTCCTTGATATGAATCTCGATAAACTGTTTTTTGTAAATCCCAAACTTTGATAGTGTAGTTGAAACCAAATTTCTCTTGAAAAATTCAAATAGGTACGACTAAGCACTTCCAACTGATTCTGTCAGTCATGTTATGATCATTGACATTTATTTACAAAAACAATTGAAATGGATCCTGGTTGCCGCGAATTCGGAATCGAATAGTTTTTGAAGTTTACATTTTTTTGATGATAAATATCTCGTGGTAAGATTCACTGAATATTTTTATGATTTTTATTGGAGGAATGAGCAGATTATTCAGGATTATTCCATTTCAAGATTTGTAAGTGAAAAAGTGAACTGCCTTACTATAGAAATAAGAAATATTTCAATTTGCAATACCATTTATTAAAATATTCATTTCATTCATGAGGGTGAACAGAGTAGAGTAACTAATAAAACCTTTACAATCATTATAATTTTAAAAATAATTATATTTTCTTATAGATAAAGATTAATCTTTGCATTCTTTTTTTACATAGAATTTTTATTATTTTCATTGACATATACCTTTATTTGGAAAAAGCTTTGTTACATAGTGGCCGCCACATAGTTCAAGTTGAGAATTATCATTCCTGTAAAATCATAAGAACTGCTGTGAGCTGCCATTACCATTTCATAAAAATACAGTGAGGTCTCATAGGCTGAATTGATTAAGCCTTGCAGAATGCAAGAATGAATCTCCCATGATGTACTGACGAGGAAAATATCGAAGGCTTATTTATAAATAAAATGGGATGTATTTACCAATAAAACGATTGAAACAAATGTGAAAAATGTTTCTAGTTATCGAGTGAAAAATTAATCATTTCGGTACAAACGTGTCTATTTTTCTACCGAGACATCATATAGATTATCAAGATGTGTTTCAAATCAATTTAAGTTTTTACTGTTCCTTTGCCAACATAAAATCTATGAATAGTTCCATGAAATTACCTGAAGGCACTTCATACCAAAATGATATTTTCCTTTTTAATAAAATAACTAACAAGTTAAAAAAAAAATATGCAAATTACATCAAGAAAAAACTAAGTGAATGGAAGATAACATGCATTAAAAATACAACACTTCTATGAAAATATTTGCCTTTACCCAAACTAATGAAACACAAAAAATATGACCATACACACAATTCCTGAGTGAATTCGACACATAGACATTGGGTGGAGAAATCATCATATAAACATACTACAGACTTCACAAAAAAAATGAATAGCATTGTGCACAGGATTGGTATTTTCAATCGAAAATGTGATGGTGAAAATTATGAATAATGAAGTAGTGTGCTATTTCCGATTAGGATAGTGTACCCATTAATGATTTTATATACGTACCATCCTTCAAGAGATATCATACACAAAAATATAATTCCACAATCATGTGCTTGATATGAATCTCGATAAACAGTTTTTTATAAATCCCAAACTTTGATAGTGTGGTTGAAACCAAATTTCTCTTGAAAAATTCAAATAGGTACGACTAACCACTTCCAACTTATTCTGTCAGACATGTTATGATCATTGACATTCATTTACAAAAAAACTTGAAATGGATCCTGGTTGCCGCGAAATCGGAATTGAATAGTTTTTGAATTTTACATTTTTTTGATGATAAATATCTCGTGGTGAGATTCACTGAATATTTTTATGATTTTTATTGAAGGAATGAGCAGATTATTCGGGATTTTTCCATTTCAAGATTTGTAAGTGAAAAAGTGAACCGCCTTACTATTCATTAACTCTATAATCAGCTTCAAGGGTATGTTTGTTCAACAAATACAACAGCAAACATAATGAATGTTTATAAAATTCCCATTTCACTGAATGAAAAACCTGACTGAAATAGGTAAACGGTAACTTAAAATAACTCAGGTAAATGCGAGTAGAAAAATACATTGATTTATTAGTCTACGCCTAGTATTTTTTCTATGTGGGTTTCATCTACAATCTACGAAGTTACATGAACACCATTTTATATCGCAATTTTTGTTACTCATTGCAGACATTGTACAGCAAGAGTATATAGTGTCCTGTAGTAATGTGGCGCTTCTTTATAACTGTATTTATTAAGTTCCTTTTTCTAGTCCTATCAAATTTAATCAAGTAAAATCCGTAATCTAAAAAAATATGCTCAACTCCTATACACTCAAATATGAAAAGAAATATGTCGATGTCGATCATTACTACAGCACACTGCATATTGAATTCTCTAAGTATCCACAGTCACTTATCAGTTGGTCAGTAGTTGCAACCTACTTAGAATTTATACAAAACAAAAACAAACTGTTAGATCGAATTATTCAAGTTTTCACTCACCAAATGCTGATGATTCTGTTACCGATTTGAAAAAATAAGCTAAAGTATAAAAACAAACAGTATACTAAAAGAATCAGTTCCACAGTCAAATCCGGAATAGCCATGCTTCTCATTATATTCTGCATTGATTTTTGTCAAAATTTCCGACCCTTTTTTCTAAACGCCATTTGCAAAAAAGAACTAGAACTTTTTAAGCCATCAATTTGAATCATCGAATGTTTCGAAAAAGCTTCCTGATGAACTTTGAACAAGCCAAAAGTGAATAGAAATAGAAGAAAAACACTAATTTTGAACCTGTACCTCGAATGCTTTTACCTTACATTTCGTATCGTGAGATTGTGTTTCATTAATAAGCTCAAAAAAAAATTGAAAATATTATGTGTCAAGTATGTTATTTATATTGAAGCCAGATTTAAAAAGACGTAATATATCAAAGCAGAGTTTTGCATATATTCTTCTTATATTATTCGCTGTGCTTATTTGTTATTGTCTTCAGAAAGTCGAGCAGTTTCAAAACTGCTCTATTTTCTTTTCACAAATCGAGCATATATCAATAAAACATTCTTGTATTTTAAAATATATATTTCTAGACATGTGCACTATTTTGCTCTAATAAAAATTTGAAAGAATGCTGGTGCTTTACAGGGGCTTTTTCGAAAATTTCCTTCATGGCACTAAAGGTAACAATAAAGAACGTACTGATTTCGACTGGCATAAAATTTGACAAAATCGACAAGCTGCTTTCGATGAATTATTTGACAGCGGTAGGTACTCGCGTGACTGTCGCGCCCGGTATCTTTCCCAGTACTTTGGAAATATCGACTCCAGTTAAGGCATTTACGGCAGGGGGTATTTGTCCAACCAAACGGGCGATCTCTCCTGTGGAGTTGTCTGATCCACCGATTAGCACTATTTCATCGGTTTTCGCTAAAGGTGAAGCAACTTCGGCAGCAATCTGAAAAAATTGAAATGTGTGATATTAATCATACAAAATTTTCTATGTGTAAAAATCATAACTAGATGGTCTGTACAACTTGACCAAATACACTTTGTTTCTGAGATGCGAGTAAATGAGATGGCATGTGCACTTTGCCTCATTTCTAAGATGAAATTCTGAGAATTAAATAACGAAGTACTGATATAAGACCAAGCTTGTTGATATGAGTGTCTGAGCAGTAAACCTATTTCGACCGTTCATTGAACGTAAAATCAATATTTGAAATTATACTACTGCTACTACTGCGCATCGTGCAAAGTTAATTCGGTTATACTGGTTCTGATGGGATCATTTGCTGTACAACCATATTGCTGGGATTATTTAAAATAAATTCTAATATGTAATCAGCAAAGTTACACTTATATGAAAGTTTTACCTCTGACGACACAAAATGGCAAATTCACGATTTTGAAGGAGAAATATTTTACATATTCAACCTTGCTACTTTCAATTCCTCGGCGGGGTGAGATCCCAACCTAAAATGAACCTTAATTGAATCTCCAATGGGATTCAGGGGATAACGATACTTCGTTTGAAAAGTCAGCAGTTTTTCATTTCATTGATTTGTACATTCTTGAATATGATGCAGTGGATACTAAGAAAAACGTTATGAAAATCTTCCTAAAACAAATGCCATGCTTTTTTCACTTTAGAGACTAAGTGTGCGTATTGTGTAGTTATTATTTACTGCAAAAAAATGGCGAAAAATCAAATAATCCTTCGAACAATTCTTTCAAGTCTATCTAATCTACCCAGCCAGTGAGTAAAAAGTGTTTGTGAACTGAGATTTATCACGAAACAACTATTCCCTGTCTAATACCACGAAGGCTGTTGAATTATGTCCAACCGATGCCAGTATTTTTGGTGATACAAGTGCCGTAATTGATTTTTAATTTTCTTTCATTCCATTTTGGAACAATTTCTTCATAACGTTTTTCCCAGTATTCACTGCACCAAATTTAAAAATGTACGAAGCAATGAAAACAGAAATTTATGATCTAACAAAAGAGAAAATGGATATTGCTTGACTCCTTATCCCATTTAATATCTGAGGGATGGTCTCACCCCGCCGAAGGGTGGAAGAGACAAGATTGGAAATTAAGATTTTCTCCTCAAAATATCTATAGCAGGGTTTCTCAATCTATGAGTCGCGAGCGAATTTTTAGTGGGCCTCAAATACTGAAATGAATTGGACAAATCAAACGCACTGAGATTAAAAGTAACTCGTGTTGAAGTTGATGTCGAAACTGTAATGGTGACACATGGAAAACAATTCCATCCTTCCCATAGAAATAACTTTTTGAGGTAGTTATTCAATTGAGTATTGAAAATTGCATTTGAACTTTTTTTTTATTTATTTATTTTTATTTAATTATTTATTTTTATTTATTTATTTATTTTTATTTAATTATTTATTGTACTCATTGCAAACACCAACTAGGGTAATTACAAGTAATGGAATGAAAACAACATATGCAATAAAGGTACTAAAACTAAACTAACCTAACCTACACGATCTAGTATCATACAATTTGCTTCATGTTCCTAATTAACTCACTCTTTGTCATATTAAATATATCAATGTCGATTTGCTTGAGGATCTGATTACAAATCAATAACATTTTGTTCATTGGAGATGTTGTGTTGCCTGGATCTATACTAAATAAATCAAAACTTAGGATTCTTAGATTTACTTTAGGGACAATTATACTTATATACTTAACTAAATCACAGTCTTTGTATTTGATATTATTAAGGATTTGGTAAATAAACAGCATTGCTTGTTGATTTCTTCGATCGGACAGACTTTTAATGTTAAAATTATTCAACATACTCCTATAATATGAGACCATAAATGGATATGTATTGTTTTGTTTTAGGAAAATGTATCTCAGAAATCGCTTTTGAACTTTTTCGATGTAATCGAATTCGATTTTGATTTGAAAAATCTCTTTACTTATATTGGTGACAGGTAAATGTAAGATGTCTAGAAGGATATGGTGCTGGGACTGATGCGATATTGTTTAGAATTTTATGGCGACACTTATCTGTCATTAGTGTCATTTTTACGTATTGTGGTGTGTTTCTCAAATTCATCGCTAGTTGACGCTAATTGGAAGTGCATAGTCAACCGATCGATCGACAAACTATATTCTTCGATTCGAGCAGTCAATAAAATGAGCAAAATCTAATGTCATACTCATAAAAAACAATATCGAATGAAAGGAACACAATTATAGGGAATTTGGCCAGTATTCTGAACAAATAATATAGGTTGTTGATCAGTCAGCGTCCAAAAGTAAAAGTATAGCCAGCCGTCAGGTCGGCCGTTTATACATTTCCTAGGAAATTTGTAACTCTTTTCGTTGCAAACGCCATCTGAACTAATTTGATGTAAGGGGTCATGATGCTTATTATCATAGTAGGCATGTGTCGCCAAGTTTACCCCAAACATGCCCAGGTATAACTCGGTACACCATCCTTCTAGACATCTTAGGTAAATGTTCTAGAGATGGGACTCCAGTTTGGTAACTTGTTTTAGATGGGTCGAAGTACAGACAACTTTGGGAACTATTGATCTGTAGGTTTGTAGGCCTTGTTCAGGGCCACCCTGTAATTTTTTCATTTATATTCCCCCTTTATCAAACACTCTTTCGAGTGCGCCCAAAAGGCATAGCCTTGTGCCGGCAAGCGTCGGCTTATTGTCTTGGGTGCCGATGCGCTCTGGGGCGTCTTACTTATTTTTACGGTAGCGCATTTCCAATTTCAACCGAAGGAAAAACAAGAAAAATCTACAGTGCTACTGGGTCGGTTGGTGTATTCAATTCAGATATCCCACCCACCGGGATTGGCATCGAGGCCGAGCCGGTCAGAAAAATTCTGCCCCGACCGCAGATTGAGCCAGCAGTGAAAAAGACAAGTTAAATATAAGGACTGCGCCTTAGACCGCTTTGCACCGACCCACGTATCCAGGCGCGTATACAGCTCAAGTTTATAGGGGGGTAATGACTGAGAAAATTATGTGTTTCCACCATTTTATCAAAACACAAATGCATATTGGCCTTTTAACAAACTCACCTTTTACAATGACTTAAATTATTAGGAAACTGTGGAATAAAAACTTCAGATTTGTTCAATCTTTATTTTTTTCAGAAATAAAATTGGAAAGTAGAGAAAACAATAATTTTCGGTTATAACTGCACGAGTGCATAAAAATTTCCGATAATTTTGCAAGAAAGCGTGATATCTAAAAGTTGCAAGTTTATTTTCATATTTTGGTGAAAGTGCCCGAGTCCGGGTCATTCTTATGCACGAATGTAAGTCATTGGAATATTTCACGAATAAAGAAATTTTCAAGGAAATGTTATTTTTTGTTCATTTATACTTTCCTCTATAGATTGTATGGAGTACTCACCTAAACGGGAAGTGTTTTTCTATTTTTGAAGTCCATCTGACATTTATTTGTGTTGTTTACTGACGTCTAGCGATACGGTTTCAAATGTGTTGTTATGATCACTTGATAAAATGCAATTACCGCTGTAAGTTTTCGATAATTGCAGTGCTCTTATGGGACATTTTATATATGAGCGAAATATTCGATGAAAATAAACTTCAGACTTTAGAGATAACTAACATTTGCCTTGTCAACGTAAGTAAAAGTAAACCGTTATAATGATATTCGTTCATCTATTTATCATACTATATATCAATATGAGTAGAATGACAAGTATATACTTATTGAACACAAGATAATGCAACAGAAAAAATTTAATGATAAATTTGAATTAAGATTCATCAATTTCTTCCGAAATACCAGAGACTATATAATCCTGAGATATTCCATAATAGTGAGTGAAGGTGAAATAAAATTGTGATTGATTTTTCATTCATTCATTATATTTTTTGATATCTCCCTATTTTTTTATATATATCTTAATATGTTATGTGACTACTGATCATGGGGGAGGGTAATTACCCCCTTTAACTCCCTTGTACACGTGCCTGCACGTATCATGTGTCATCTGATTTTAATAATTACTTGTATGAAAAAAAAACTCCACGGCGGGGAATCGAACCCCGGTCTCCCGCGTGACAGGCGGGGATACTGACCACTATACTACCGAGGACTTGATAGAATTAGCATTGGATCATAAACTGATGATACTCTGCGGATATATATTCGTTTTAACATATGAATTTTTTTTCAAATATGAATATACCAATTTAGGAGACGAAACCCAAAAAATGTATTTTCATTTTAATTCATGTGATGGTATCTGGTGATTAGCATCGTGGCTATGCGTTTAGTACTGAAGTTTCAAATTATGAGCTATATTAACAAAAAAACTTTGCATTTTCAGGTCGCAATTCATTCCTCAGAAGCTACTTACTTTGGTGGATGGAAATGAATTTCAAAATTTGGAAGTTATAAAAAAAGGCACTTATCTAGGAGATATCTACACATAAACATTTCCAGGATGTTACACAAGTATATCTTGGGGACGCTCCTAGAACGTACCAGGTACCGACTGCACTTTTCTAAGGGCATTTTGCTGTTCTTTATAGTTCAGACAATGAAGCTTAAAAAATGTTAAAACCTCGCAATTTTTTCGTCCAGCACCGACCTGTACAAAATTTTGGGATTAGGCTTATTACACCCTCTAGTTCATTTTCTATATTGTGCCGTTGTACGCTTTTTATTTTTTAGGGGTGAAAACTACCCCTAATTGTCAAAAATTATAAAATAACATTGAAAATCTTAATATGGGTAAAAATAGTTCAATAATGATTGTTTCATGCTTCAGGATACAATATCATAATCTTTCAACCTACCCTTGAAAACATCGAAGTTTTCATAATATGTCTTCGAACTTTAGAATGAGAAATCAACGAAATATACACTCACGCACGCGAGCAGATTTTTTTTCTTTTTTGTCTTTGAATATAAAGTGGTACATATAACGTAACGGCCGAGTATACCGGTTATGTAGATTACTACGCTCCGAAGAGAGGGTAATTCAAATAAAAAAAAAAATTATCGTTTTTTTTTAAGCATATAGCTCCTTCATTTCAGGTGATAGAAAATTTTTCCAGAGAAGATTTTTGTAGAGCTTCTCAAGAGATATAAGACTATGTGAATAAAATTACTCAAGATCCCTTAACTTTTAAATGGGGAGAGTTCAAAGCTCTTGACTGAGGTGATGTTCGATCGTAAATGTAGGTGTTAAACGGCTGTATCTCGCCGAATATTCACTTTACAAAAAATCTACACAAGGGGAAATTTTTGTCATTGAAAAAGCTTCAATTTAGTACTATATCATTTTTTTCGTATCTTTAATATTTTGAGAGATATTTATAAAAAAAGGGTAAAAACACGAAATTGAAAAAAAATCGTTTTCTCTTCAAACTCCAATTTTTTTATATTTAGGAATTTTAAATTGGTTAAACTCCGTGGACGTATTGATAGTACATATATGAAGAAAATCACAGATGGGTGGCGATCAATTTTAGTTAGGGGGTACTTTGGAGGTTGTTTTCACAGACTTTTTTCGAAGAAAAAAGCGGGTACCGATCTTACTTTGATCATAAGTCGGTCAATTTTCATGCTAGGCTATTTTTCCATTCGTTTGAAAGCTCTAATTGAATACTTCAAAAAATATTCTATGAGCTTTCTTCGAAAAATGCAAATTTTTCACGTTATTTCGCTTCGAATCTTCCAATTTAAACATTTGACGAAAAAAGCTAAGCATTTCTTAGCTGTATCTCAATTCGTATGTGTCGTAAGAAAATTTTAAGAGAGCATTGTTTTTGCTTTTTCAAAAGTTACAATTTGCCTCTTCACACTTTTTTTGATAAACTGCATCGTTTCAGAGTTATTTGCAAAAAACCATTTGAAAAAAATCGATTTTTTCGTCAAAAAGCTGTTACTTTCAACTTCGAATAACTGAAAAAATATTTCATTTACGAAAAAAACGTATGGAACATTTTTCTCAGAATACTTCCTCCGTCGATTCCTACAGCTTAAATGTAATGAAAAATTTCCACCCCCGTGATGGGGTGGCAACCACCCCCAAGGCTCTAGCGTACAGCGTCATGATATAGAAAATGATCCTTGAGCTATTCCCTACCTTTTGTGAAAATTTCAGGTGATTCCGTGGTGGACGAAAAAATTGCGAGCCAAAATGCTCATTTCCGAAGAGAAATGCACAATTCGAAACATATGAAGCCCAAAACACCCTTGCAGTTGTAACATTCGCCAAAATCTCAAATTTTACCCTTTATATAATATGGTGAACAAATGCATATAATAATATTCTTACCTTCGGTAGGGCCTCGAGGACAATAGACATAATGGCAGCATCTCCATATTGCTTATAAACTGCAGCTTTTTGTCTCATCCTCTCAGCATCAGCTTTACCAACGCTCGAAATAGCAGACGCTTCGGCAGAACCGAGCAATTTGATTTTCTCACTCTCAGCCTGGGCGTTCTTTACGGTTTGAGTTCTACAAAGCAAAACAAAACATTAATAAGAATAATAATAACATACATCGAGGCCGCTATGGTATCGTGTCTGACTCACGATCCGAGGGTCGTGGGTATGTTTTCCCAACGGACAGATATTTTTTTTCGAGAATTTCTCATAACGCCAAAAAACTTCTTGACACAATCAACTGAATAACAGGAACAAATGAAGTTGGAGTTAATGAGGAACATTTCTCATATAAGAAATATTATTTTGAAAATACCTACCCCTCGAAGCCAAATGAAAAGAAATTAATAGCCGGAATGATTGAGAAACAAAATACCGAAAATTTCACTAGTCATCCGAAATAAAAAGGCACATTAGAAAAAAATTATACTCAAAAGAATATAGAACCGAAAGAACGTAAAACCCAAAAGATCAAGTTTTCTACAGATATGAATGATTAAGCTCAAAGGTAAATGGAGCAGAATTCATGTCAAGAAAAATCTATTACTGTAACAGAGCATATGAAATCAACATTCTGCCAGTTCAGTTTGCAGGATTAAAGTTGTGGCAGAGATTTTTTTTCCATCAAAATACTCCTAATTCGAGGATTTTTCGGAAAACGTTTTTGATTTTCAAATCCTCTTTCTTTACGAACAAACTTTTTTTGACATTATCTAATTTTGCAGTGGCGTAGGTAGTAACCTTTTTTGAAAAAAAAATCTAAGTTGAGTAATAGCATTTTTTCTGTCAGAGCAGAACTATGGAAATTCATAATGATGTGTGCCATGCTTTCGGAAAGGACGGTAAAAGTGGAACTGAACAGCGGTTCTGCCAGCACCACAGTTGCCAGAGGGTGCCCGCAAGGGGCGTACTTTTACCCGTACTCTGGTGCATGGTGGTGAATATTCTCCTAATAATGGAGATTAACGAATTGGAGCTATATGCGCAAACACAAACTCACAGGTCAACACCAGTGGCTTGGAGAGCATATGGACATGTCCGTATCTGAGAATCGGGAAGAACTCCGAGGAGGTAATACCACTGACCATGCTGGTCAAGAGATCTGTCTAGTACACGATTCAAAGCAGGTGGCCGGGCCAGGAGTCTATGGAAAAGGAAGGAAAGCACGAAGGAGAGAAAAAAAAGGAAAGAAACTATAATGACGAAAAAAAAAAGGACAAAATATTCAGTTTGAAAGTTATAAGTATTTTATATATTTTAGGAAAACAAATGTTTTTAAGATTTTTCTACGAAACTTCGGGCAAATGGGTTTCAAGGCTTGCTCTATATGAATCGGGAAGACAAAAACCACCATTCCAATCTAAATAATCAAAAGTTAGTCACCTTTTTCCTTCAGCAATAACTTCCACCCGATAACTTTCGGCTTCTGCTGGTAATCGCACTGTGGCGTTCAATTCGCTCTCTTTTCTCATAACTTCTTGCGATTCGATTTCGATTTGTTTTTTTCTTTCGACAACTTCGATTTGGATTTCTTCGTTTCGGATCTTTTGTCGGATCTTCGCAGCTTGAAGTTCGTAGGCTAGTTGAGCTTGTGCTTTCTGTAGAATCAAAGACAAAAAATGTTAGTATAAATCTAAGCTCTCTCGAAAATTTGCTACTTACGGCAGTGTTGATTTCCTGATCAAAGTTTGCTTTTTGTAACTTGAACATCCTAGAATTATCTTCGATTTTCGTGTCTGTGGAATATTTGATGTCCATTGCTGATTTCTGACATTCAGCTTCCTAGAAAAAATGCATCTACGTCAAGGATACTCGAAAACAACGATTCATTTTAAAGATGGGGAGTTCAACTGTTTTTTGAATTCGTTCATTTCAAAGCCGATGACAACTTGTAATAATAAAAAAATACAGCTCTTTCCATATCGAAATGCACTTCTTATGAAATTAAGAATGTAGTAACGAATTAGGGGAGTAGTAGCTTCTACTGTGGGAGGAGCAAAGGTGCCTTCGTACTTGGCTCTCCGAAAGCTCATAGAGAATAATGGCCAAGGTAAAGGGTTCCTTTCATTACAAGTATATTAGCGTCATCATCTTTGATTTCTTCGTGTCAGTTGTTTTACAAAGTATTCGGAACTCCAAGTCAGTTTAGATGTCCTTTGAGAGCCCTTATTGCTGCTGATATCGGGTAGGATGTGATTACTTTAGCCGCGGTTGGGATGATTCTGAATGGTTTCAAGACCCGGATTTTTAACCCACTAGAAGACGGAAAGAGGCTGAAAGCCTTCAGTTGTGAATGAAAGGTTGACTATTACCATGTCAACCACCAGGAGAACTTGCATCAGCGATTACCACTGGCACTAGGGGATGATTCAAAACTCAAGAAAGATAAAGGACAAATGAATTTTATTCTACCGTATCTCATTCTACCTTGATGAAAATATAAAATTCTTCACGATTTTGCGTGTAATCCATGCCCTAATTAATCTTCTCTGATTCGTTTCAATTTTGGTATATGTACCTCTGAAGCGATTACAGGTTTTCAGTATAATTTCGCAATATGCCCGTTATAGTTACGTTATATTTATTTCAGTAAAAGTTTATCAATTTTCATTCTATGACCATTATGTCCTCGGAAACCTCCTGTATAGAACCAATCCTAGAATAATTAATACTTTTAGGATGATATTTAAATTATAAGGAGACGTAGGTTCGCAAAAAGTAGAAGAGAAGATGAAAATAATCAATAATTTGTTACCATAGTAACAAATGGGGTAAACAATTGTTTTTCTGTAACTAGATATCGTCCACTCCGTGATGATCTCGAATGTTCTCGATAACCACAGTACATACATTTTTGGAGAAAAGTGATCTTTTCCTTTTTATGATATTCGACAAATTTTTCATCAATTTTGAATTACAATAATATTAATGTGTCTTTGATCTTCCCAAAAACTACTTTTCCATTACGAATTCTTACCCTGATTCCGGCGTCCCTATTGGCTTCGGCCACTCCAGCGTCCGCGTCTCTCTTGACCATGGCCGTTTGCGCCTTGCCGAGAGACGTCAGATACTGGACATCATCGTAGACGTCCTTGATAGTGAAAGAAAGGATTTCTATGCCCATGCGGCCGACATCCGGAGCAGCCACCTCTCGTACAAGCGCAGCAAATTGATCTCGATCGCGATACACCTCTTCGACTGTAAGAGTTCCTAGAAAAAAAAAAGAAATAACGGTTTAGGGTCGGCTTCTCATTCACCATTCACCTACTGGGTCCTAATTACCAGATAACCATAGAGAAGTAAACACGAGTAAGGCTTCCTTCAAGGCAGCACTTTGATGTATCAGGTAAGGATTTAACTTTTTTCGTGATATACTGGGAACGTCCAGATTGTACCATTATATTGACTACTTCCATCCACGTGACAACTGACAAGTGTCGAGATACACGTCGTTAAAATACTAGCGCTTTTTTTAATTTTTTGAACAGGTTAACTCAACAAATTGAAACTTGGGATGATGAAATTAATACATATGAATACTGAATGAATAGAGTAAAACTGACAGATGGAAATTTCAATATGGCGACTGGGCGCCATCTAAAAAAAAATGGAAATGGGGGGTCTTGTGATACATCATTCTGAAGATTCCGACGAATACTTCACAAACCTAGAATACGAAGACAATATCTTCACCTTAACACATTAATATAAAGTACTGTCGTTCCTCTAATCACCGAAATCGTCGAAGTGAATCCAAATGAATTCGATATGGATATTGTCATTCCAACAAGATGGAGCGCCACCACCCACAACATTACTCAAGACAAGTGAAAAACTATTTGGAAAAATACTTTCCATGGTCGTTGGATTGGCCATTGAGGAATTGCCAGCCCGATTGCAAGATTTAACACCTTTAGACTTATTCTATGGGGCTATTTGAAGCAAAAGGTGTACAAAACTGAACCTTCTTCAATATTGAATATTCGGCAGAAATTAATAAATATTTGTAGAAATATCGACGTTGCTGTGTTCGAAAATGTTCGACGTGAAATATCGGCTGTTCATATGTCAAGACGTTTAAGGCAACCATTTCGAGCATGTTATGAACTGAAGTCAGCTTATCCTCTAAGTATGAAGTTAAACGTCGATGTATTTAGGCAATTACTCGGGAAATTATTGAATGTTCCGCCATTTTGTAGTAGGTGAAGATATTGACTTCATATTCTAGGGTTGTAAAGTATTCGCCAGGAGCTTCAAACTGTTGTATCACAAGACCTCCCTTCCTATTTTATTTTTTATTTCCAAATGGCGCCCAGTCGCCACCTTGAAATTTTCATCTGTCAATTTGACATAAGTATAGTATTTATGCATCAATTTCATTATCCCAAGTTTCCATTTTTTGAATTAACCCGTTCAAAAAATAAAAAGGAGGGATATTAAAGAAAAGCACTGTATAGGTGGTGCAAAAGAGGAACTTGGATCAACGTTTAACTGAATTTACTTTGTTTACTTTTACTGTTAAGAAGTTAACCAAATGGTCTCCACAAGAGATCACCACCCGTTAGGCCATTGACTAAAAAAGAAGTAAGCGGAATTCAAGAACTGAGAAGTTATGTGGAAAGAAATTCCATTTGAGTATTTTTTGGGAAGTAGAGAATTCGATATTGGCGCTTTTTGTAAAACCCGTAAAACAGTATAATAAGTGTTCTAAGATAATTGAAATATCATGAGCATTATTTTCGAATTGATATGGGTTTTTATCAATACACTGAAATCAACGTTCATTAAAATAACTTGTTTTCTCATTATAATGCAATGTATGGGTTTTTTCTTCACTCTGCAGTGTCGGTGAATAATAAATTCACCGATACTGCAGAGTGAAGGAAAAACCCATACATTGCATTATAATAACGAAACAAGTTATTTTAGGCTCTGATAAAGAGCTCCTACATCAATAACAAGATCTGACAATGACTGACTGCTATTGGTTCAAGGTTTCGTTGTCTTTGTCTTATCATTATGTGCATTATTGAAACATGTCAAAAACTCATTATGTCAAAAACTGAATGAAAATTTGACAGGTTTCGATATTGTAAAATAGTACAGATCATGAAAGTTCGAACCGATGCTCACTAAAAAAGAAATATTGTTGGACACAATCAAATTCATAAAATATAGTTGATTCTAGTAGTATTTATGTTGATGACTGACTTCTTTTCTGCCGAAATCGATATTATATTATATATCTTTTTTACTCAAGTGGTGAAAAATAAAACAATACAACTATTTCATCATGAGCTCCCGGTCTATTTGAAAAATACTTGAAAATAAGAATGGGTAATGTATACCAGGCGAAAAATTACTGTACAGAGCTACAGCCCCCTGAAAATTAGGTGCAGTAACTGGTTATCCATTAGTATTTTATTTGAAGTAACTTTTAAGTCGCGAAAAAACACTGCCGTTCACAATGGGTCAACGTTGCATTGATACTGCCTCGCAATGGAATTGTCAATAGTTTTTCCCGAAACAGGTTTGCTTTATGCCATTTTTCTATTTCGTGGAGCTAGAGAAAGAATTAAGATGTATTGATAAATGATGAAAGAAACAAAAATAGTCCTGGTACTTTCCTCATTAATGATCGATATTGAGATATGTTGGTATTGAAAAGCTACTAAAAAGCACGTTATCAGTTTCAGATGAAGCTTTCCGAAGATGATTTAGATTCTATGTTTCAGACTCAATTTTGAGCACCCTCTAAGGAGGGATCAAGATTTCAGATGAAGCATATCCCAACGAAGAAATGTATATTCTTCAAAAGTTGTCAGGAAGCATCCTTCGAAATGATTGACACTAGAGGTAAATCAACCAGTAAATAACCATTGCTGGCCGTAAAAGCAGGCTCACAGGGAAAAAACTGGCCTGAAACAATGGTTCAAAACAAACCCACCAACACCTTCCCAAAACAAATGTCATCAAAAAGCATACCTACCTCGAAACAACGGCGAACGTAACTCCCATGGTTAGACCAACATTCAACAAACTCATCCACAGCAACTCCATAACTTAATTAATTACTTTACACTGCCTGAGTCTTCTGAATAGAACTATCGATTATATATAATCGCCGAAAACTTATCAGGTACAAAAAGTAGGTACCTACTGAAAAATTGTCGAATATGCGCTGAATCGTCGGTCCTAAACAACTAAGGAAACGTAACGTTTCAAAGCCGGTTTATGTAGATTGTGGCTCGTCAGCTCAACAAATAAACACTTCGAACTTATCTATTCACAGCATTATCTATTCAAATATTCGAGAATTACTTGACGAGACAACTGAACAACGAATCACACAACTGTCAGCTTTTTGAAGGTAGATCAGTATACACCGTCGAAAACCGCTTTATATATTCAGATAGTTATTCGACTATAGAAACACGTGCTTCCCCTTCCATGAACGTGATCATTTGTTACAATTTAAAGGCCGCTCTGATTATTAAGATAAATTACTCTAGATGAGTTGGAAGTCACTGCGAAAGCGAAATTTCTAGTTGTGTCATGACGGTTTTTTCAATCTCCGACGCAAGTTGGGGAAATCACCAGTCATTTCTTTTCTGAAACCAGTTTCATTATTTCGCACATATCAAAACATAACTAGTGATGACTGTGACGCAGAGATGTGGATGATAACGAGAGCGCAATGTTGAGCAACCCACTGCAAAACATTTGACGCCTCTTTATGTTCAAAATTGATTATTAATATCAAACTGATAATGAAAAGGCAAACTATTCGCTTCCTTTCGGCGATCAACATATATTTCATCATCTCAAAAGAGTATGAGTGATATTCTTGTACTGTTCGTTTCGGACGACAGATTTTAGTCGTGAAAATATCCCAATCACAGAATATTTCTCATGTAATAAAGATCAATTACCTCAACAGCAAACTGATATTATTCGCACCCGATGCGCGTCTTCAGGAAAGGAATATTGATACTAAAATATATGAAGACTAGACTAGTTATTTATATATTTTACAATCTATTGTAGTGCAAGAACTACCTGCAAAAGTGATTCTTGATCCAATATGGACCTCACTGATGATTATATATATATATATATATATATATATATATATATATATATATATATATATATATATATATATATATATATATATATATATATGCAGATTCACACGAAAGGGAAGCCCTGGAATGCTCAAAGAACACCACATGAATCAAGGGACAGGAGACACAAATTAACATTCACTTTGAATTTTTGAAGTTTGTAAGCCTCAGGAAAAACTTCTTCCGGCTAGAAGTGCCAAACCTCAGCTGTCCTATTGAAAAAAGATCTCTGAGCAAGAGAGGTTTGACATGTCTCCAAATTCACAACAAAGGGGTGGGAATTCTGTACTCGTCGAGTCATTCGTGTAGATATTGACAAAGGTGGAACTATTGATACCAACTCCGGAGAGCACCGACCGTGAACATATCTATAGAAGAGAGACAAGTCTCCGACCCTTCTACGATGTACCAATGAAGTGAGCGAGTCTGTTAGCAAAGAATCACCAACAAGACGGATTGCCTTTCTCTGAATAGAATCGAGAAGCCTCAATGAATGTTTTGGTGCCACACATGAGAACTATATTCCCAGACAGGTCGTATCTGAGCCTTGTAGATCATTAGAAGTTGACGAGAAGTGAAGTATTTCTTCGCACGAAATAGAAATCCAAGTTTCTGGGAAGCACCTTTAACTTCTCAACAATAAATGGAATGCTGGGCGGCACTTGACTTTTCTATCATTCCGTATCCTATGGGTGCATAGCGTTCCTTGAAACGGTTTTTTTAACTCGTCGAATTCTGGCTATTCATTGTAGCAACCTTCAAATGAAACCTCATACACCGATATCCTTGTGTCGACACCCACATCCACCGCGAGCAGCGAAGTAGTTTCAGAATGCTTGTACCTTCATCTTTTTAATTTCCACTTCCTCTTGTATCTTTCTTTTCTGTTCTTCCATCCTACTCCCTTTCGCTCCACCTCCTTCCTTCTCTTTCCATGCCTTTACCTCGGTTTTTTGCTTTCACACTTTGCTTATACTCATACTCTTTGCTCACGTTTTGCTCAACTCATTTTCTCGCCTCACTAGCTCTCTTTCCCGCTATATTCGCTCTCGCACCACTTTCATCATCCCCTCAAATATCAGCTTTTTCCGATAACCACTCTTTTCCCGGATTCATTTCCCTCTATTTCAGATCCGTCTTTTCTTGTTCACTTTTCTCATATATTCCTTTTCTTTTTTCCCTAAGCTACCTACTATCAAGAGATAACGAAAGATAATACAATGGGATTAAATAAAAATGTCATTATTTTGAGTAAGGATATTATAGGAATGTCCTGTTGTCACTGAAGAGAGCATGACTTGAAAATAATAACTTTACTTCCAGTGTACATGAAGTTGTGTCCTAGTTCGCCTCGTTCTTCAAGAAACTGGGTCACAATTTTACAGAAAAGTAGATTTTACATCGATGATTCAGAAGTAGTGGCCTTATGTTGAAATCAAATTTATAAAAAAGTGGCGTGGTATTAAAGAGTCGATTATTTCTAAAACTGCTAAA
Source organism: Zygogramma bicolorata (assembly GCA_032362365.1). Classification (NCBI taxonomy): domain Eukaryota; kingdom Metazoa; phylum Arthropoda; class Insecta; order Coleoptera; family Chrysomelidae; genus Zygogramma; species Zygogramma bicolorata. The sequence goes on from JAVJAQ010005952.1 coordinate 104,978, forward strand.
AGACTTTCATGCGTAATTGATGAAAAACCGATTATTTGTTGGCACAAACACCCTTTCCTTCGAAAAGAAAAAAAGCTAAGACATTTGTTTATACGAACTTCCTTTCATGAAATATAAAGAAAATTATTGATTTCGGTCTTTCGTCATTCTCTGGTCGAAGTTTATTAGTGTTCTGAATATGTATTCATTTTTTCCACATATTTCACATCGTTTAAATATTTTCCTCTTTTTTAAAATATATTTAATCTTCTCATTTCTCAATCTGATTTTATTTTGTATTTTTGAGGTTTCATGGGAGTTAAATAGCTCAAACAATGGCTATGATGCCGTGGCCAAGCTGTTCGAATGCTGGTAGTACCAGTTTTTGAAATTCGTTATACGCCATCCAGTTACTGAGCCAAAATGGTTCGGATTCCAATTCATTAGTTGTGGGTCTTTCTTGAGCATCCCTCGCTCGCACAAACCCTCAAATGAACTTCTAAGGAGTTCCTAGAAACTTTGAATCTCGAACCAAAACCACGGTCCTCTTAATATTGTTCATTGATAATAACTGTATTCCGATTGATATTTGCACCATTGCATGCAAACAACTGCATGGATAAATGTATATGGGATCGTTTTCTTTGTCAGAAATTCTCCTGTATCACTGTGAGGTACCTGTTCTTAATGCATTTATTGATGTGAGTTTTACGTATTTCCAATGACGTTATTAAACACTCGAAGATAATAAATTCGCTTCATGTTCTTCAAGAGAGGAGAGTAAGTGGAATTTTATCAACGAATTCGTTTTTATGATCTGTTCCCATCTACGTCAAAGTAATACAAAAATAAATCATTCGAAACAATCTGAAAAAATTCGAATCAACAAAAATGTGAAAATGCGACTGGAGTGTTTGCTGTTGGTGACGTTGAACATTTTTAATTTTAATTACTGCAATTCAATTGCCAACCATTACAAAGCAATAAAACTGATAAGATTAATGCTTACTTCGTAGTAACAGATATAGGGATGATTATAGGAGGTTTAACTAAAGGATTCGTTCGATGGGACAGAAAGGGTTTCCAGGAATTGTGAAGTCTTTGCGAGTCTTTTCGTTTGTTAAGGTATTCAGGACGTTTTTTTATGTCTATTGCTTCCGGAGTTTCGTGGTTATGTTTAAAGAGGGTCGAGCATGTCTGAATTCCGTACTGCAAGTTCGAGTTCTTATGACCTATTCGATACTCGATACCTATCATGTTTTCGGGCAGCAACTGCCCTGATACCGTGTTTTCTCAGAATTTGGCTAACTTTATCATTGACTTCCGGATCGAATCTTTCGGTGGTTTGGGTTACGAGAAACGGGTTTGCTGGCGTTGAATGTTGTTCTGGATCTGGGGTAGGAATCATTGAAGAAGGGTGGATTTTAGCTTTTTCAGTACAGTCAGTCTATTGTGGTCATCTGTGAGTTTAATCGATCTGTTGATAAGAGCTCACTTGGCTGGATGCTGGTGGAAGTTAGCATTGAGGTATCTGTTGGTGTGTGTAGGTTTTCGGTAGAAAATTGACTGAAGGGATTGTTAGATTTTGTCATATGGACGTCTACGAAAGGAATAAAGTTGTAAGTCTCCATTTCCATGGTGAATTTTGTATCGGTGTGAATATTAATGAGAAATGTGTGTAAGCTTTCGGATCCATCAGGCCAGATAGCAAAGACATCATCCACGTAATGGAGTGAACACGTCGGCTATAATACAGTGTGTTAATGGGTCTAGACTCAAAATCTTCCATGTAGAAGTTGGCAAGTAGTGGCGCCTATGGAGGTGCCTTTTACTTGTTTGTAAAATTTGCCCTGGAAACTGGAATATGAACTGGACATGCAACGACCAATGAGGTTGAGCGTGTCTTGGATTTGAAGTATGGTTTTCAGGATGCTAAGTGTATCTGCTAGAGGTATGCTTGTGGAGAGGGAAACTACATTGAAGCTCACCAGGCTATATGTGGGTCGGAAGTTGAGAGATTTGATGATTTCTATAAAATGGAATGAGTTTTGAACATACGATAAAGACTAGGGGTTGTGGGAAGTTTGCGAGATATTTAGCTATCTTGTATTGGTGAGGCGAATGCACTAACTATGGGTGAGTCGAATGTTAGGCTTGTGTATTTTGGGAAGGCCATATATTCGAGGTGTACGTGAATATTTTTCTCTGGGAATCAGATATTTCTTATGATGTTTTTTTTTTCGTGATAGGTTGTGGGGTTTACTAATTTGATATTCAGTTGAGTTACGTAATCCTGTTAGCTTATATATGTAGTCTGTGTAATTGAGGATTATGTTGATGGTGCCCTTATCTGCCTGGAGAATGATAATGTCGGGGTTGTTGGGAAGGTTTTTTAGAGCTTGTCTTTCGGTGGAGGTGATACTGGAAGGAATGATTTGTGCTCTTCTCAGGAAGAGGCGATATCTGCTCCGGCTTCTTCGGCTATGTTTTTGGGAAAATGAGAGATGGCTGATTCTGTCTGAGTTGTGTTTCGATTGGAATTGATTAGGGGATAGCAGAAAAATGGAAGCCTTTTGTTTAAATTGCATAGACACTTTCTTCGAGTATGGTTACGGAGAAGATGTGGACGAGTACTGGAGGATCTGTTTCTAGTGGGAGAGGTGTATGTAGGTTAATGTTAATAAGAGCTATCAGTTTTTTTTGTACCAGACTTCTTGTTGCAGATATATTCAGCTTGATGAAAAGAGATTCGAAAGAAAGTGTCCTAAATGACTGGATGAATGTTTGCCAGACAATCCACTGAAGCACTGATGAAAGGTCGACCACATGACGATTCCAGGCGAGGTTGAACATTTTGGAGTCATTTTTAAGAAGTAAACAATATATCTTTCAAAACTGAAGCACATTTTTGAATGACTGTTGATATGAAGTATTTGTATTATGACTCGCAGCTTTGTTGAGGTCTAAAAAGGGTGCTGCGTTCGTTATATGAACGTGTCTTGTCTTCAACTGTCAAGCCAAATAATTTTGTTTTGGAAATAATAAAACGAAGTGAGCCCTAGACTGAAATAAATATTATAAGAGTTAACTTTCGAGTCAATGAAGGATACTGACATCTGTTCTTTGAAGATATTTCGTGTCTTTATTATTTTCGTCCAGTTCAACGTAATATAATAATTATTACAGGCATCTCAAAATCAAATTATTGCTGATTGAATTGAATACATGTTTCAAGGATTTCTCAAGCCAAATTCATTTTATTTATCACAAAAATATATTGGAACACTTCAGGAAAAAAACACATTTACCCTCATTATTCGTTATACTCGACGATATCAGTTGACTTGAAAATATAGGTAGCTTCTTTATTCGAATTCAAAATTTATCTAATCGACATCATTTCCAGATTAAAACAAATATTCATGGGGATGCTTGAAGACTGGCTTTAAATCAAATATTCTAAAAATGAACAATTTGTTCAGGCCAGCCTCAACTCACCTACACTGTAGGTTGACGGACTAACACGTATTAGAAAACAACTACTCCCCTGGCTAATACCACGAAGGGCATTGGATTACATCCAACAGGTGTTAGTGTGGGATTCTTCACAGAAGAAATTCCACATATGCTCTTGGCGATACACCACCAGAATTGATTTTCAATTATTGGGACGGGACACACTTGCAGACCGGTTTCGGGCTATTTGGCCACTCGTCAGTGCAAGGCAGTGCCATCATCAACATAAGTCGATGACTTCCCATAATTAAAAATCATACTCGAGCAGAGTATCTTCCCTAGACCAAGGCTGATACAGACAACTAGCAAAATAGCCGTCAACCTACAGTGTAGGTGAGTTGAGGCTGGCCTGAACAAATTGTTCATTTTTAGAATATTTCCAGATGAGATTGTTTTCATTCAATACCATTTCTGCGAATGTCTCATTATCATTTTTAATCTATAAATTAGGATAATATATTTCAAGTTTGTAAAATGCCCCCCAGATAAAAAGTAGATACGTCTCTGTGAGAAGACTTGGAAAATATTGTTTACTGCGATTCACCACATCATGTGATACAATTTGAACTTTTGCTCATTATTAACAACAGGACCAGTTGGATAGGTACAGAAATTTTTCAATAACATGGTTCTTAACTTTTATTGTAAACATTGTAACCACTTATTTACGTGATAAAACGATGACTTCGATGAAGAACTTTGTTTTTGAGGACAAAATTGTATAGTCAGGTCGAGTAGAAGTATTACTAATGTTCCATTTATGATAATTATGGAGGAAACAATCACGAATTCGGAAATACACCAACGGAAATACTTTATTTTCCTAGTCACGCACAAGAATTACTACTGAACAAGGACTAATTATATATCACAACTTGGACAATTTTCATGAGCTAGGAGGAGTTAGGGTTATCACAACAAAGGACTCATTAGTTTTCCCCATTCTTTCAATAATGAAGAGAATTCATGGTTATCCGGAACACTTATTTTTCTTAACTTCTTCAAGCTTGCCATGAAGGGACTCATACATGAGCTACATCCATGCTCATGGTATTTCTACACCTCTACCTATATACTTCCGCACCGAGTTCCGCACTTTCTACCACCCTGTATATACCTAATCCAAGAACTAATATAAATTTCAACATACTATATTGATAAATATGTGGTTAATGATCGCTGTGATGTAATTTCTCAAATTGTTGATCAACTTTAACTTTGTTCGTAACACGTTTTATTATTTTGAACTTGGCCAAGACCCTGAGTCATCTGACATAGCATTCTGGCCTGAATGGCTGCGTGTTAACTCAATGGACTCAATCAGAGTTTCAACCCACCCGAGTTATTAATTGTGTGGGCAAATGGAAGTGTTCAGTCAGGTCAGAAGTGTTCATGAAGAAAATGTTTCATAAATATTATTTATTACTCTTTTGTGTGAGACACATTATCACAGAAAAGTTTGACTTCCATAGATGGAGAGCTTGGGATTGAGACATTTATCTAACCACAAATCATTGTGTGCCATTGATGTTGGTAGACCTGAAATCCGTTTTCGGTGGAGGAGAAACCTACGGAGCGTCGCGGTTTTGTAAACCCATTGTCAGTGAGAATCGTACAGGAAACTGATCTTTTTCAGTCAGTTTATTTCAACTTGAGAGAAAAATATTTCAGAATGGTTTTTTCCGTTAACCAGCTAACGTTTTACGAACGTCAATCCTCAAAAGAAGGAACATGTCCGACCAACGGAACAACGAGACCTTACCTCAGCACGGTACTTCCATGGCGAGGAATTGAACCCCCTGTCTTCGGTTTGTCAGGCCGACGTGGTTATTTCTACTTGAGATTACTTCCAATATGTTTTGTGGTCAAAGTAGGCATTGGAAATAGATGAACTACATCAAGCACTCAAAACATGTGATTATTGTCGTTCTTTGTGATTGTCATTCGCCCACGTTATAATAGCTGAATTGTCAACAATAAATATGGATTGGTCCTAAGATTGAGAGACCGGCCTCAAAGAGAGTTAGATGCTACAACTGACGAAAGTACTGATAACCGGCAACGCATTTTTTCTGAAAACTAAATTGAGGTCGTTTTAATTGAAGTGGTACAAACTTTTCAAGGGAGAAACTATAGTCGTTTTCTCGGTCGTTTTAGAGAATATCGTAGAGTAAATTCGCACATACAACTGAAACATTTCAGCCCAATTCCCCCTTCCCTATTTTTGAAATAGTGGGTACCTACAAATTTTCTGTCCGTTCGATACTTTGCAATAGTTTCGAGTGATTGTAAATAGTATCCACTTAGAGAACTAGAGAAACTATCATCAAAAGCAGTTGATTCGACTCTATGTTCAATTGCCTTCAACTACAGACATTAAGAAAACAACTACTCTACCACAAAGGCTGCTGGATTGATAGATTCTAGTACAACTTGCACCATGTAGTATTGGAGATGCCTCGTTGGTACCGAACAAACACCGACATGACCATGTAGTCTCATCTCATACAGTCCGACATGTTTATGGCATAACATCTTGTAAACGATCCCTACTCCTTTCCACATTTTCACCTATAATGAAAAGTGAATGATGTGAAATCGAACAATAGAGTGATTTTGATTACGTTAAATTAAAATTGTTTAAAATGGGCTTTTTCTTTAACCACCTAACGTCAATCCTCAAAGTCAAAACCTGTGCGAGCTGAGGATTAGCGGGGTCTTACTTTTTAACCTGTGATTACTAGCACGGGAGACGATAAGGAGTGATAGTTTGTCCAAGCTCAGTCGCCCATCGACATGGTAGCTACACACAGGCTTCACCTCAGATATTCGATGGAACTCGACTACACCTACCATCTTCGATCATGATGTAATATTGAAGAAACCAATAGACTCGAATCGTCTGAGTTTCTCTCATAGAAAATTTGAAAATAGGACGTTACATCAATTAGTCGACTCTTGATTGTTGTTCCAAAAATTGTTCTAAAATTGATCGTTTTTGTTCTGAAATTGTTCGTTTCCGTTAACCAGCTGACGAATGTCAACCCTCAGAAATCGAAACTTGTGCGAGCAATAGATTGACGAGGCCTTACCTTTCAACTTGCGATTACCGAGAACCACTCATGATATCTATTAAGTCTTCAGATTCCTTCGAGTTATTATTAAATTAATTTGTGAAGTATTATATTTGAAAGCATTGTGGAGGATTTGACTGTCAGATAAATCCTTAGGAGCTAATCGAATGTCTTCGTTTTAGGTGCGCCAGCTTGGTCTCACACCCTTGAGAAATTAGCTATCAGCTTAGTCCACAACATCCAATCGAATGTCTGGATCAACCACTTTTACTCTAATGATTAGCTGGTGATCAAAACGACCCTGAATGATAGGTATTATTTTTTGTGATATTCCTCGAAATTTTCGTATTATTCCAGTTTCTCAATGGATCATGACCAAATAGGACCAAATACGATTTCATTGGGCGAGTTGTACAAACGACAGTCTCTCCCATGAGTGTATTCCAAAACATTTCTACCTCCTGAAAATATTCAAACAATTTTCAATTGATCTCCACACCCAAGGTTAAAAAATTAAAATCAAGATCGATGCGCTCTTCTGGCGAAACCTTCAACTGAAATGCACCACTATTACATTGAAACTTTTAACCAGAGGGCGTACTGCATCTTCTGAAATTCCAATAGTTGGGGTCAAAAACCGCTATATGATTATGAAGCAATAGTTTTTGGATTAAACAAGTATGCTGTTTTCTATTCGAACTTGTTACTGTAATCTGTGGGTCGAAGTAAGACTGAAGATTCTATTATGTGAATTTCCTGGTAGCAAAAATCATTGTGATATGACTGTCAGTCCGGTGTTGCAATGAATGAAGGGTATCGAATGAATACAGTCTCAGCCGAAGACTGAGCAGAACAAGCACAACTCAACACGATTCTGGAGATTGTAGTGAATTTAAACAGCGATAGAAATTCTCACACTGATATAATATCACACAAGTTCTGATCTCAAGTATGAAATACCTTGGGTAAGACCACACCTCGAATCAGTCATTGAACCTATGAAACATCGTGTCATCAATAGAAATATCATTTGTACAAACAATCACTGCGATGATAGGTACTTCGTTCTAGTTCGAACCCTGACCCAGGTCAGTAATTCTTTTTAGCCTTGTTCTCATTTTACGCTCGTTCCGAAATACTTTCCCAATAATGAATCACCTAAATATTCGTTATTATATAACTCTGATACTGAATTAGCCGCAGGATAGCGCGTTTCGGCAACATTTTTTTATTCACGGATCCAACAAATCTTTTACCACTCTGTTCCCAGAACTCTACCACTAATATATTTCAGAATGATATACTGTGGGTCCAAGATGTAGAAATTGTGGAGCATCCATTGTAATATTATTTCGTTGAAAGTCCTCGACGTTGTGATATCAGATAGTCTGGTGATTGTAGTAAGTAGATGGAACACATGCCAAAAACACAGTCAAAAATTTGTGATGTCTTCAACGAATATTGAAACAAAACATGTAAGTGACCTACAGAAATATAATTTTTTTTCTGAGGTTATGTCATTATCAGTCTTCTTTTTATTTCGAAATATTTTCAATCTGTAAGGTCTATTATAATTGTTTATCAAGTACGAAGAAGAGTTTGGTCAAGCTGTCAAGTTGCGGAAAATGCCTTTCAACAATCATAGGGTAATTTTTTACGTGTGTGAAAATATATTGCAGATAACATTATCATGAAAAGAGTGGATGCAACAAATTTTTCATAAATTTTGCAAACTCTAACTCGAAAATCTAATGAATAATATTAGAATTGAATATACAAATCTCACCACTATTAACGATTACACTTTAACCTCAATATTGATTTGCTTGCCATGATGTAATATAAGTAATGCCTCACCCATCTAATTCTAGCAATAAACTTGAAACTGTTTCAGCATTTGATGATATTTTTTTAATTCGATTCTTGTTTCACAAAAATTCTTTTAGATGATTAAATATTGATTTTTTTATTTTAATATATTTCATTATCAATATTTGATTAATTTATTCTTTACTGACTTCATTTATTATAGTTATTAAAATTAATATCATTTATTTGCTCAACTAAGTATTTCTGGAGTTTCCGTATGAGGTTGGCATTCCTTAACCGTTGAAAGACTTCTCGCAAATTGTGCAGATGTTCTTCGAATGTTTTTCCCATTACCAAAACGTCGTGAAGGTATAAAAGGCAAGTCTCACAAGTGAGCCCACTCAAGACCAGCTCCAGCTCCATAAGTCTCTAAAATGTTGCTGTAGCGTTGCACAATCCAAACTGCATAACTGATAAGAGTCCGCTACCAGTCGAGAATGCAGTCTTTTTCATATAGTTTCCATGTATGCCCACTTGCCAGTAATCACTCTTCAGATCTACTGTTGAGAATCAATGTGAACCTGCCAAAGTTGATGATGAGTCATCTATTCTTGGTTGGGGGAGCTATCCTTTTTAGTGATATCATTCAATTTCCTGATACCTATCCACACAGAAGACTCTTCTCGATTATTCATCATATAATTTTTAGCTTTTTGCTTATTTTAATGTAATTTTTCTCTTTTTGTTTTTATTGAATTTGTTCACTTTCAGTTTTGATTAATTTCTCATGTTTCAATAAGTGGTTCGGATCACTACATTTCAACATAGAATGTCAACACATCCGAACAAACAAAAACGGTTTCACGGAATGTTTAACAATGTAGAATATATCCGATTTGTGATTCAATGAGTTTCTTGTGATCAGTGATATGGAGACAACTTAGGCATATATAATCAATTGACATTCCAGACTAAATATCTCGAAGAAAATGTCAAGATTTCCTTACTACGAGGATATTATATTTCAGTGTTCTACATAAATGATTGAAAACAGTTTCCATAGTAGGTAACCCAAGTAATTATATTACGAATTTCAAAGCACCAATTATTTTAAAATGAAAATAAATATTTGCGATTTTTTCAAAACTAATTCATATCTGTCGGATTCTGAACAATTTCCGAAAAAAATTATTGTTTACCTCGTAAGGATATCCAAATTTTTGGACTGTGTGCTGCTGAGTCTCGGTTTGCTTCTTGACTTAGCAATCTTCACTGTTGTCCAGGAATGAAGGCTTCCCTACCTGGTAAACAATATACTCTTACCACACTAGTGCGGGAAGCAGTACTTTTCTTCATTGAAGTGCATTTCACTACATGGTGGTTAAAAAAAGTATAATATCGTTAAATTGTAGGGGAATGAGTGCAAGCACTAGTATTTTCATTTGATTGAGAGGATTGGTCACATAAAAAGGTGAAAACATTTCATGCTTCCAAACCAATGATAGGTTCACAGCATGGTTTGAATAAAACCTCACGCGCGAAGATTTCTATGAAGGAGTATGCGATTTTTGGCTATATAGAAGTTACCAGTTGCGCGAAAGCATGAGAGGAAGTGTGATTATTGAGAAGTTTCTTACAATGAAATTCATGTGTCCTATTTAAAAAAAAACAGATTAGCTTTCGAAATGTTACCAATGTACTCACTTCCCCAAAAAAACATTCAGAAGTACTCAAATTTCGTGAATTTCAAAAGGCTTCAGCTCGTCTCTTGATTGATGATTGAAAAAAATTCAAATTGTATTGATTTCCTGTATTCATTTGGTTTTTTCATATATTTTGAACTTGTTACTATTGTATACCGTTATAAGTATTAGTCGAATAAGAAATCTATCGAAATCTTCGAAGTAACAAGGTGTAGCAGATTTTATGGATTGACCAGAAGATAAGCTATACGTTTGGTACGAAAGCAGCTCAAATGGTATCACCAATGTGTGGTCTTGAGAGACGATAGTGGAAAGACCAAATTTGTTTCGAACTTTAATCTCGGATTACGATTGGTGATGCCTTTCACTGTGGAAAAACCTATTCGAAGCCAAACAACAATTTTGTAGCAATCCACTTTCTAGATTGAGCAAAAAATGCTCCAAACGACTCAACTCACCTAAAATAGCTCTCAAATGGCCTTCCAGCGTCTGCAGTATGGTCATCTTGATTTCCTTAACCGTCTTCCCCAAAAATTGTTCCGAAGCCGTTTGCAGGAGTTCGTCCGCCTTCATTATTTTGCACTGGGCCACCCCGGTCACCGAAAGCGGCACGCCCTGAGACGTTTCGACGCTCTCGCATTGCGGATTCAAGGTCATTACTTCCAAGGACAGTCGTTGTACGTCCGTGACGAACCACCATGCCCAGGACCATCCTCCGACTATTGTTACTTTTTTGGTAGATCCGCAGCATCCTCCTGGAATTGAAAATAGTATCATATCAAATGTGTCAATTGGTTGATTGATTCCAATGTTCGAAATATAAGCAGACCTTCATTTCCTTGATTTTTTTGTTGCATACATGCGAAATGAAGTTTGTATTATTCGGCGGGAGTACTGCCAACTCTAATAAATTAGCCGAAATTTTTTTCAAGAATAATAACTTACACTTTCTTGAACTCATTTCTCTCAAACAAAATTCATTTCACCAATTGCTAAAATTTTCAGTATCTGATATGCCAGGATATAGACACATCAATATAACAAGTTAATGAAGATAATAAAAATCCGCATCAAAGCTGAAACATTTGTTTACTAGTTCATCGCACTATGAAAAATAGTAGTGATAATAATAATATAAAAAAAGTTTATTCGATTTCATCCTGGATGCCCGCCCTATTATGTGTTAACAGAGTCAACCTCACCCCTATAACTTTTTTCTCCTCCGATATCAATGTAGAATTCTATGGTTGACATTGTATCAAGAATTGGACTCTGATTGGCTCAGAATTAGTCTCCGTAGTAGTTTTCACAGGAAATCTTGTCAACTTTGAAATTTCAAATGAAACACCCATAATATTCATATAACTTTCTAATCTCTCTCTCTCTCTGTGGATTCCAGTTCCGAAAGGAGAGTATAAAGAATACTTTCGTCTCCACAACTGAGAACACAACAAACAGTCGCTCTCAGCCAATTCTTGAACTGAATTAAAGACAGTGTAGGTGCTGAAATTGAAAGTAGCAGAATACCTGTATTTTTGGTTGATATAAAACCAATCAACACAACAAGTTATTTTCTTGGTTTTTTCCTCCTAACAAAACTCACAAGAAAAAGAAAGGAAAACTGTATATCTGGAGATACGAGTATATCTTCTGTTTACGAAAACGTCCGGTGGAGAATTTATGCTTGAATATTTCTTTTTTTATAGAGATAGATTTAGCAGAAGCATAATACATAATACAGTGGATATTGCACTTTAACAAAAGAAAATCAGAAAAACGTTATTTCTCTCGATTAATTTCTATTCAATACACAATAAAAATAATATATGAATATGAAGAAATGACATTCATCACCTGGGAGAAGTAATTTTCCTTTACACTATCGACTAAGTTGCGTATTATGCGTTCGGTGAATGATCCCTATTTTCTAATTCTTTCTAGTGAATTTTTTTATATGCAGATTCACACGAAAGGGGAGCCCTGTGATGTTCAGAGATCATCGCGTTAATCAAGGGATAGGAGATACGAATTAACATTCACTTTGATTTTCTGAAGTTTTTAAGCCTCAGGAAAAAAATCTTTTATTTTTTTTTTTTTCAAATTCACAACAAAGGGGTGGGAATTCTGTTCATCCGTGTAGATATTGCCAAGGCGGGAACGATTGATAACAATTCGGAAGAGCATCGACCGTTAAAGTATTTATAGAAGAGAGACAAGTCTCCGACCCTTCTACAATGTTCCAATGAAGTGAGCGAGTCTGTGAGCGAAGAATCCCAACAAGACGAATTGCCTTTCTCTGAATAGAATCGAGAAGCCGCAATGAATATTTTGGTGCCGAACTCCACACATGAGAACTGTATTCCATGACAGGTCGTATCTGAGCCTTATAGATCATTAGAAGCTAACGAGAAGTAAAGAATTTCTTCGCACGAAATAGAAATCCCAGTTTCTGGGAAGCACTTTTAGCGATCGATCTCACTTGGTTCTCTCATGATTACGTAATCTAAACATCATTAGAAGCAATAGGAACTCCCCTGAGTACACCTATTATTTTACCTTGTAATGATAGGAGAGGCAAGAATCGGTTTATTTCAGCCATGATAAATATGATCACGATTCTGAAACACACCTCTGATCTGAACCCCACAATGGAAAATACCAATCATGAAGAATGGCTCGCGGAAGGTGTTAACGAAAGAGAGGTTCAATATTTTTTTACGGACACCTGTACTGCATTCGGAAGGTGCTGAAAAATCCAAGAGTGATATCGTGACTGGAATATCGAGGAGAACTCAAACTACAGGGAGATAACAGAAACTTTTCAATAGAAAAAACTTCACAGAAAAAATGTTTTCATTCATTAGTGAAGCCGAATTAGAATTTCGCCTCTATTGTGTGGAGTCCCGCATCCTCCTCATACAAAATGCCACTGGATACTTGGAGTTCTTGAAAACTGCCGTTGAAGAGAAATGCAAACAAACGTTGGGACCGTTATCGGTAGGTATATCCGCTCGAGGCACTGTGCCAAACATTATCTTTTTGCAACCAATGCTTGCTCCTATAATTATTGTATCAGGTACGGAAATCTATCAAGAATACCAACCTTTAATAATAAAGTACCCCAGTGTTATTACCACCACCCAGTATCATTACCACCACCAATATCTCCACGCACGATCCAATATCATAAATTGCTGCTTGGAACACGGTCCATAGGTAGGTTGATATCTTTGATCTAGGATGGCACCAGTATACACGGAACCCGCGGGTGTTTTTGATCCGTATGTGAAACAGCAGCTTTCTGCACTAATTAGTGCCCTTTACCCAGTCCTCTCTGTAGACCTATCTCTGTAAAATAGACACCTCCGCCGGAGCCATTTTCTGAAAAGCTATTGGTCGCCAAGCAATGCCTCCATAAGTGATCATTGGTCTCACAATCATCACACATATCCAGTAGAATTGTTTGGGCCCTCAAGATTTTCCATAGATCCTTCGACATGCTCCTATAGGGAGAGATTGACTTGGTGGAGAACTTCTCCCAAGTGAGCAATCTAGGTGATTTTTTTTCGATGATATTTCACCCCCGTTGCAAATTAAATAATTTCACCATAGAAAGTGGAGTGAAATGAAGTCAGGCAGATTTCTCCTCCTGACTGAGGGAACTATCACAGTTTTTACAGTTACTGGGGTGTACAGACATCTGATTTTTTAGCGCCGACTGTGAACATTGTTCAACGTTTTTTGGGAAATATTAGAGGGTAGCCTTCCCGAAGTGGTGCAATTTAATTAGGCCTTCCGTATGAGCTTTCCGCTGCTATTTCCCTCTCGAGCAACCCGTACATCAGAAGTGACCTCAGAAAATGAATTCTTGGTGACCAAGGCCTCATCTTGGAGAAATGTAATAGCTCTTCTCTTTATGAGAATGGCGTAGATCTAGTCTTTTCAGCTGAAGCTGATCCGATAGATTTTGGTAGTGCATCATCAAGTGCTCCCTTGTTGTCGTGGCAAATTATTTTTTGTTGAAAGTTTGGTTGATTTTCTACGAGTTAATGTAGTGCCAATTACTGGTGGTTGTTCTTCAATATCTAAATCTGTAATAAATAGTATGTTGAGAATCTTCCGCTCATAGTCTTCACAAAAATTTAAAAATGATTTCCTATGACTCATATTTATATTTATGTCCGATTCAACCGTTAATAAACGCTGTGATTTGAAAAAGTTCCTGATAGAGAAGGATTAAAAGAGGGCAGCTTTAAACGGTGGTCAAATAACTAATTCCTCATTGTTACTGAACAGCACACGTGCTGTTCTGATAGAAATTGAATTCTGATGGATTTTCCAAGCGTGAAATTGGATTGTGGACGGTGACTATCAGGGCTCCGATGCTTACACAAAAAATTCATTACAAAATAAGTTCATGCAATTAATATTCTTGTGGTCAATTAATACTATGAGACACGTTACAATAGTCCCAACCAAATTCTTTCAACTGCCCATACCCATCGTGAATCAATAAAATGACGAATCGAATATCCTTTCTCCAGTCTTCACCGTTAGTGTTCCGAACAAGAATTCTGACTCTACCTGTATAGAGTCACGTAGGATGATAGGTATATCTAGAAAGTTTTACCTGTTCGAATTTATTCGCATAGAAACGAAAGAAAACGCAATGGAATCGATAACCTGACAATCTATAAAAACAAGGATGGCAACTTTTCTTCGAAGATATGATTATTTCTGTATAATTATCAGCGAGAGGTAAAAAAAACATGAAAACTATTTTTAAAAAAGTAAACAAGAATGCGAACTATTTTAATGTAACGTGAGTAATATATTTTCATTCATTTAAATATCGAAGGCAAGTTATAATTCTTTCCTAGATTACACAATATTTTTCTGCATAATAACGCGGGGATAATGAAAAGCTGTTTTTATTAGAATTTCACTCACCTACGATGATTCAGGTCCCCTTTCAAATCCAGACAAGCTTGTTTCTGCTGAATGGAAATTATTATACCTTTCCGTTATTGAATACTAATGCGAGTGCGGGTAAAGGTTGGTCAACTCTGGGAGACTTGGTGATTTTTTCGACAGTGCATTTGCTATTTTCACAGTAGGGAAGCCCGAATACTACAACACCACATTACATTTTTTATGAATAGAAAACTGGACATTTTCAGGGCACGTTATTTTTGGAATACTTGTATTTTGGTCTTAAATGATCTGAATGGATTGAGGGGAAATTCTTTCTTTTCCGAATTAGTGAACTTTTAATGCAAACGACTCTCTATTTTCTGATATGTTTTGTAGAAATGTCTTAAAATTTTCTCTATTTGATTCAAGTTGAGTGTGTTCCTTTTTGTATGATTTGGAGGAGAAAAAGGCATTCTTATCGATTTCACAGAGACTCCTCTTACAAACGGAACCTTCTGTTAGCAGACAAGGCCATTCAAAATTCTCAGAAGTATAAGAATGGTCAGAGGGGTGGTGTATTCATGGACGTATATTCGTTTTTTGCGATATTCGGCAAAACTATGCATACTATCAGCATAAGATAAATATTGAAGATACTGATAATGAAAAATACATATAATTTTTTGATTTGGAAATTAACGTTCACATTCATAAAATGCGGTAATTCTCATACAAAGTTATGAGTAATTTACATGTACTTAATCCTGCAGTATGCGCCCCCTTTTTCATAGCAGAAGTAATCGCGGGGAGTCTACAAAACTCATCACTGATAAAATGGGTTTGAAGCAGCCTAAAATATGTGACACAGAATGATAGATAGTATACATTAGACATATAAAACGCCTTTTTATTCGTGAATATTCTACATTCTACAATTTTGTAACCAACAAATAATTAAAATCCTGAACGAACAAAATACAACGAAGCCGCATTTTTTTGTACATTGTTCATATATTCCAACAACAGGTTCAACGTATTGAACCTTATATAAAATTGCGTATTTCCCGATTATCAATACAAAAATTCCAATGAAGTTGGTCAAGTCGTAGATCTCTTAGTTTTTTTGAATGAATTTAGTGCAAATGATTTCTAATTCTACAAACTTAGTGCAGGAAATATCAATGACACTCATTACACCTAAACATAAATCACATAAACATATTGTAGCACCCTTGCATTGTTTTTCTGGCTACGATACAACTTTCAATTTTGATGGAATAATAATTATTAATTTTTGAAATCTTTATTGACCAATTTCTTGTCTTTCAGAAATATTCTAAAATACAAATGCAGACAAACAAACGATTGCCGAAAATGGATTAAAAATAGTAGGTTCTATTTACAAAAGTTGAAAATATATATAGATGTCTACACGATTTAAGACTTGAACTCTACCGAACTGCTCCTTTTAAATCCTCATTATATTTGGAAAAATTGCCTCCAACTGTACACGATTTAAGATTTGAACTCTGCCCAATTTTTTTCTCTCAAATCCTCATTACATTTGGAAAAATTGCGACCAACTGCAGGAGCGCCTGAGCAACATTGTAAAGGGTGAATTTTTGAATATAAAGTTGGCTGTCGGCTTGGTAATCAATTCACAGCTACAGATTTTGAATGGAAACATCACGTCAATTCTAGAGTACCTTGAATTGCAGAACAAGAATTAATTGACACAAATATAATGACAATTATCTGCTGCAGCTACGAAACAGGATGCGGTAATAACAAATGTGGGTGTCGCAAGCATGCCTTGAAATGCACATATAAAATAATACAAAAAAAAAATAATCTCGAGGGCACCGAAGACGAAGACATAATCCATCGTCTGATAAATATTATCAAAAATAATGATAGTGGATTATCCAGAAGAACTCCAAGAAGATAAAGAAAGGGACAAAATATTGCAATGAAATTATTTCACTTTTAATTTTTGTGAAACACTTTGACATGATAATTAGTGAAGATATACTTGAGAAATGAACAACATTGTATCAGTTCACAACCTTTTGATTTTCCGAGTTTTTACCTATTCAATTGTAGCTTTTCCGATTTTTCGCTGTTTTAAAGTTTTATTTTATTAAATATTATTATACCTTGATTCTACTG
>JAVJAQ010005952.1:128131-172339 GCA_032362365.1 Zygogramma bicolorata
AGCGATATATTTATATTTTGCTTAGAAAAAATATGAGCTTGTTTCAAACACAATACATGAATACAAAGGAGAATATTTTCACTGATTCACTTCAAAATAGAATTTTTTTGCATCTGAGAAGTTTATATTTTTTCATTATCTATAATTTTTACACCCAATTTTTTTGATAGGATACATGGTTTAGCAGCAAATCGCAAAAATCGAATATTTCCGTAAAATACGTATATACCACCACCCCCCTTCCTGAACTTCTTTTTACTCGGTCGGATCGATTTTCTCTTAATCAAACCATCAACTCCATTTCCCGACCAATCGTTTGCTGCTGAGATTTCATTGTCTATTACGGTACTCAAAACGGTTTGGCCCTGGTCTATAGCTTCAATTCATAATTTGAGCCGGATTCGTTGCATTTGTGATTCAGCTATAAGTACCACTGATGATAAATATAGTAGATCGAAACAGATCACAGGTGCCGTGCTTCCTTGTATTCTGTCATCTGAAGCAGATCATCGTGTCTAAAGAAATATGTATCATATCGTGTTGAATCACGAAAATGATACATTTCATGTGTCGGTGAGTCATTGTCATAGCCTACTCCAACATTAGGAGTATCCCCTGGTCGCGGTTCGTATTCCATAACCATGTCATCAGACATTATTCAAGCGGAAAATGTGACGTTCCAATTAAACGCCTCCTTACCGTTACTCTCACGAATAAAAAGGCCAAGCAATCAGACAAAACAAACAGAAAGTGTAATTCCCTTTCAAAACTGATTGGAAGAACAAACTGACTGATTGGAAGGAATTCCGTTATAGGCAGGCCTACTAGACGGACATAATCGGGTAATGTGAAATACAGAGCGTTGAGAAAGAGACGATAGAAACTATTTTCGATCTGAATTTGCTGTGTGCAAATTATCTTTCAATTCTTTATTGGTTTATTTTATGAGGATCCGACTACTTTTCATAAATTTATTATTGGTTGTAGTTTGTTGCTTAAAATGAACGGTAAACCTTATCAAACCATCAGAAGTGTATTTTGAGTTATTCCCATTAATATTCAAATGATATTCATGACTTTTCGGCAGTGAAGTAATTCAAAATCATTTCTGATATTATGGAGTGCTTCTGTCTTAATATCGTTGAATTTCCTCTTCTAAGGTCCCTAAGCTCTGAAATGGACACCGATTTCATAACGTAAAATTTGATGTGACGGATCCTCACAAAATGTCTAAGGACGTCATATCAGGCAATTTAGAGTTCTCGCTAGTGTAGTGGTTAGCACAATCGCCTTTCAAGCGGAAGACCGGGGTTCGATTCCCCGCCCTGCTACCGTGCTGGGTAATCGCACGTTAAAAGGTAAGGCCTCGTTGATCCATTGCTCGCACAAGTTTCGACTTCTGAGAATTGAGGTTCGTCAGCTGGTTAACGGAAATGAACAACAACAACAAAATTCTATGGAACCCTGTCTTCAGTTAGGATAATCGTTATCCATCGATTCTTGCACGAGCAGTAGTGAACAAAGAGGTTGAGAGCTAACATTGGGGCCTTCTTTTGTCATATTGTTCTCATATAACGGATGGTTGAATTTTGGTATACACATAAATGAAATAGTTATTCATGCCTTTAGACCAACCAAAATATTCAGAACATTGTATATATCTCAATATATCGTTTTGAAATGGAACAATTTCAAAGGGGTCTTCGAAGATTTGAGAATCATAAACGAATGGCAATTTCAAAATATCAAATTGCATAAAGAATTGAAACAGAATGTACCTGAACAAAGAAAATTACTTTGACTCTTTCACTGGAGTATTCCCCTGTTATAATGTAAAATTCACAGACATGAAAGATGGCGCCGTTAGTTTTGTTCTAATTAACTGTAACAACGTGTTAGATAAACACTAAATCATGAAAAAAGAAGACGCCGTTAGTTTTGTTCTAATCAACTGTAACAACGTGTTAGATGAACACTAAATCATGAAAATATCTCAGTAGATTAGATCTTATCTTGACCTTGAACCACAGCTATACACTCCGAATATGCCCCTTCGAGCATTCTTGGAAGGTAATTAATTTTGAGTGTAGTCAAAAATATGACCAAAATATCGAAAATGTTGGATTTTTTGGAACATTGCGACCGATGGACGGTTGAAGCGTAGGGTTTCATCTAGAATCTAGGACTACGATAAAGTTGATAAACGTTTAAGCAAGTCCGGGCCATTTTGAGCTGATAGTTCAGCTATTAATGCAATTCGATAGTCAAATAGTCAATCGTGAATTGGTGTGATGAGGCTAAAGTGATGGAACTCCCTCCTTGAATAGTAGGGTTAAGGTATTGGTGTGAAGTATATCAACATTTATTGTCACAAAAGATTAATGTTATGGCGAGTAATCGGGGTAACTACACATTTGGATCATTATTTTTAGAAATAAAATTAACCGGAAGGATTTTCCTAGTTATGTAGCAAAATCGAATTGGGCCTATGACTGATGAAATACTATAGAAAAACCGAAAATAGTTGCCAATTAATAATGCATCCCTCTCCTCATCTCTTTCGATGAGAATAGTATAATATATAAATATATATATATATATATATATATATATATATATATATATTTATAAAATATATATATATATATATATAGATTTGTTTCAGGAAAAATAGGCAGACCTCAATTCATAGTGATTTTTGGGAAAATTTCTAATAACAGTATAGCCAGTTGCTCTTTCATTTACTCAATCTCAATTTTGTGAAAAAACACTGAGACAATTATTCAATGAAATCTGACATTTATTTTATTTGAGTATGGTGCTTAGCTAATTATTTTCAAATAGATTTCAATTCCCCACTGTCTAATCACTGTGCATCCACTTCTGCACGTTTTTTCATTGATTATCTGATTATTCGCATCCGGCCAAGTCAAGCAGCATTAGTTTTCGTCTATCGAAGTTAAAAACGATAACAACAAAACTGTTATCGACTTGTAGCCTGGGTACTAAATATAGAGGAATAAATCAGACCCTTTCAACTACCTATGCCTCTCGTTATGATGAGGTATTGTTAAAAGCATTCTTAATTTGATTTTAACGACTTTCAACGTCCATTTCTCATAACAAATTATATTTCTCTAGTCTTAGAATTGAATCATATGGTTGCTGTTTTGACGGTATTAACTGAGTTCTTTAACACTTTGTTTCAATGTGTAAGTACTTCGGAAAAGGTATGTGGAATATTTACTTCAATTTTGAACATGGAACAAAAGAGATGAAGTTGATAATAACTGAATGAACTTGTCTACATCTCTAGGTTCAGAATAATGTAGACTGAATTCGCATATACAACGGCAATATTTCAGTTCAATTTACACTACGTTAGTATGAAGTATGATATAGAAAATCGAATTAGGACAATAACGTGAATTGAAGAAATTAATGAAAAAAAAATAAACGACATTCAAGACCAGATTTCTATTGCTGGAAAAAAGCTCTGAAATATGTTTCTACCAATTTCTGATTCGGTATTATCAATTTAAGATCGAGCCACTACGACAAGGAATAAGACTTCAAACATGAAATGAAGTAAAACTTGTTTGTCTTGAAGAATATTTTTTTCTCAAATTATTATAATTATAAATCATTCTGGATTACTAGATGATGATCCTCCAACGTTCTGCATTGTAGCATACATTATCTAGTTTGATAACGATTTTCTAATATTATGTTCATGTATTCGATTATCATAACGATAATAGGTACAAAAAACTTATGCATATTTTTTCATAATTACATCTATTTTTTTAATAAACGATGATAACACAGTATCCAATATAATAACACAATACTAACAAAGTCTCGACGTTGACGCAGTGCTTGAGAGCCCAGCTCATGACCGAAAGGTCTTGAGTTCCATCTCCCAACCTAGATTGCAACATTGTCAAAAATAAAAAAGAACTCGAAATTCAAGTCTGCAGACGAAAGTATTATTTTTCTCTTGGAATATCAGAATATTTCTGAAAATGAAAAATTTCGAAAAGTTGTAGGTATTTGCTATATAAGCCGGTTTCGGCATCGAATTGTTGCAATTTTAGCCTACTTTGATAATGTATTGAATAGGTTCATCCAATCCCTCCCGGTCGAAATCGTAAAAATATAAAAAAAAAGTAGAAAATTTCGTGTTTTTTTTTATTTTTGATGTTGTGTTCAGTGCTAGAATTGTTAATTTATTGGGCCATCATCTTACATGACTCAACAAAAAATCAACCGTATCTGACGTAAGGTCAGATGTATATAATAACAGAGGGTAGTGTTGTGGGGTTACTAACGAGCGTAACATCATGTCCTACTGCAAACCTGAAACTACTAGTACCTATGTTTTTTCATAGTTCTATTGATTTCAGATATGTTTGGGGTGGTCTGTTGTTGTTGTGACACCCTGTCGAGATAATAAGGAAGCATAATGGGATGGACAATAACTCCAAAGAAATTCGCACGAAATTCCGTACATTCAGAATAAAATTAATGCAAATTCAGTCTCAGAAATATTCGTCTCGCTGTATATAATCCCGCACACATTTCACCCATGGAACTGTAAATTGTGGTCCGACCCGAAGAGATAGTGAATATTTTCTTCGACATTTCTCCAGTAACTGTATAACGTTTCACAAGAAGTCAGTCAAGTTCAAGTACAAGAACTCTATTCATTGCATTCGTTTGATCTTGGAGAATTCAGTTGATGGCGACGACATTGGTTTTGCGAATTATTAAGTTAGCAAAAGCGGAAATCAAGTGGCAGTTGAAGTGTATTTTTGAATGATTCGTATCGTAATACGATGTGCGTGTCGATGAAAAAACTAGAGTGCTATATTATGCTTAAATTATGTGATACTGTGAGTGAATGAAATATATATGGAAAATAGCGACTGAGTGTTAATGCTCTAATAGAGGAAGTCATTCTGAAAAAACAATAGAAAATAGTAACTAAGGTGAGTTGGATCCAATCTATACAAGTAAGAATAGATTTGACTGAATTATAGTTTATCGACCAATGGTAAAATTATACAGCTAGGTAAATGGGGTAATGTTTTCATGTCAACCTGTTAGAATAGTTCTCCTTAACATGATTATTGTGAATGCAGTTAACTCGAAATTATTTGAAATGATTTCAAGGATTCAATTCATTTTCCAAGAAGTGAATTGAAGGGGATTATGCAGTAATCCGCTAAGCCACTAAGGTCTCTTATCAAGTTGATCCACCTGAAAGTTGATTTATATTTGATTATTTTTGGTTTATATTTGTTTGTCAGATGAAACTTATTGACATAGATAAATAATAATTAAGGTAAGACTAGATACGATTATACTTCAAGTTAGAACGATATGATTTGAAATTAATGTAAAACTGTCGGTTCGAAATAAAGAACACTCATTTCCTCCGTGTTGTGCACGTTTAGTAATGAACAGCAAACAACTTTTCCGCTGATAGTAAATAAATGGAATGCTCAATGCAAAAATCATATCTTTTCAAATCTGTGTTACAAAATATGATATGAATGTGGCTCAGCTGATTATCATTGTCCTTACTCCAATACTTCTGGTAAATAAATATATTGAAGAATAAGTGGAGAGGAAAGTGAAAACGAACATAGCTCCTTATTTGCCAAGAGAAAACAGATGCCGTCGTGCTCGAAATAGAGCAAATTTTTAAAAGCCAGCAACCCACAAATACTTCAGATTCTTTATTAATGTTCTTTATATTCATCATATGGTAACTTCAAAAATAGAACAAACAATTATGAACGTTGAATGGTTTAATTGAATAATAATGTGTTTATTTCCCAGTGTCATTACATTCATAATTATATAATTACTAGCTGACCCGGCCACGCGTTGCTGTGGCTAAAGTTTTTGTTATATTACATTATAGTAAACAATCTAAGAGGAACAATAAGAGAACATCAGTCACGGAGTCCACTATGCTTTTTCACACAGATGGTATTTGTAAAAAAAAAGGTGATCTCCTTATTTGACTTTCTACTACTATAACCCTTTGGTACAATGAAATTATTTACGAACAAAAACGAAAATGTTGATGTTGGTATACAAATTCACTGGATTGAGATTTGAAGGGGAAGTACGTTGAACACAATTAATTAAAATGTTCTTACACTTGATATTAAGCAGAAATCAATAGGTACAAAATAAAAATTTATCAGATTTATTATTTCCATTTAATTTTATAACAAATATAAGTATATTACAGTATAATACAGTAAATAACATGTGACGCTTAAACTCATGAATGAGGTAGGCAAGGCAGACAGTCTTAAACTTTTAAACATTAATATCTATTTTTTTGAATTATAAATACTATCAATTTCAATTTAATTTAACACCAATCGGTGCACAATGTTTTTGGTTAACCTGTCTTTAGCTAACACAAATAGATTCGACGGTTTCCCAACACGTGAACACGCAACATATAGTTGCCCATGAGAAAAACATGGATTTTCCAAATCTAAACCATTTGTGGTTGTGCATGACCTTCTGCTGTCCTGATTCTTTGAGCTGGATTTCTTGATTCAATTTGTTCTGCCAACTGATGGGCTCAGCAGCGCCATCTATTGATTACTTAGTCAACCCAGTCGAAAGGTATCGACATCTGTTAGAATCATTTGGAGTTAACAGATAATTGTGACTGTCAAATAATAACAGACAAATAATAATTAGCAATAAATTAAATTTGCGACTATAATTTGAGATTTAAACTATCCTATCTCTCAAGTTGGATCGAACTGCACATGGTTGTTATACCACGTTTTATAGTGACTGATGACGTTTCATGTCAAGTCACATGGGAACGCTGTCGAACGGGATAAAAAGTATCCTATGTCCATCTCCTGGCTCTAAGCTACCTCCCTACCAATTTTCAGCCAAATGTGTTCTGCCGTTCTTGAGTTATAAGTGGTGTAACTAACACGACTTTCTTTTATATATATAGATAATGATGGAAGAAGGAGATCAGGTCTTGTATCACGAAATACAACTTCTTTCTCATCACAGGCCTATGCGTCATATGAAATGAGAAAACCAAAAAATATTTCTAACTTCATGTTTCTCCCATTGTTGCAGTTGCCATAGTAACTCAAAAACATGCACGTTTCTATAAGTTGGATTTACACACGCTCGGGCGTACTTTGAGCGATCAAATGATAGCACCCAAAAAAAATTTTGCACTCCCACTATTAATTTACGACATACGATGTATTGTCAGTGAGCCATTACGTTACAGCTGTCAGGATGGTGGGAGTAGAAAAAGTATAGTACGCGACTCGAGGATAAGGCTAATTACGTGCACCCGCGAATTACCGCACTCGGCTAACGCCTCGTACTCACAATGTTTCACTTATGAATTGACACTTATACCTCCAGTTACGTAAGATACTATCTTGCGTATGGCTCAACGACGCTTCAGAAACTATTGAGGGGTACTTTTCCGCATCATCCACTGTGAACTGGATGATATGTGTAGAAACATTAATTTTCTTATCGGAGAAAGTGTCAATCAGATTGTGGCCTAGCTGATTATAATATAACAGTGTCCAATTGTAAATTGTGATTTCTCAGTTGATTTCACAATTTATATTCAATGTCCTCAATTCATTTCGAAAAAGAATTGAAGCTACAATCCAAATAAAAAACTTCTTTTAGCAACAACAAAAATCATTTTGGAAAAATCTACAAATTTTTCAAAAGGGCCGCTCCTCTTTGCCGAGTATGGACTTCGATATACAGCCCTGTAGAAACTCTTATGGAGATTTGATTTCTGGTTCGTTGTGTCGAAATAGGGCCGCAGTGACAGATTTTTCAGACCAATTTTTTACAGTCTGGCTTTGGAATAGAAAATATTTGAATCTGAAAAAATAATAATCTGCAAAAAAATTACGCGCTGCGTGGTACTTCATGGCTAACCCAAATTTTTTTCGTGATGGAACACACTATATACTTCCAAAGAGTATGCCTCATGAATTTTTGTTATTCTCACAATGAGACAAATTTCAGTTGTAATTGGCGTACTGGGAAAAGTTGCTTTTCATTAAATTTCTTCGCAATACATTCGGGGACCATTCGAAACAGTATATCTTCATGTTTTTTTTACTTTGATCGATGTTTTTATGTCTAACAGATGTAGAAGCAGTCTGTAAAAAGCTTCCATCCATATTCTTGTTGTTCTTAACGAACGCAAATTATGGGTTTCACCGAGGGTTTTACATAAAGTATCACGCAGCGCGTACATTTTTTTGCGGATTACGATTTGTTTTATCTTCATTTACTTCTCTTTCCAAAGGCAGACCGTAAATTAAGGGTGTTCAAATGACAACTATTACTAATCTGGATTTAGGCAACATATATACTAGAAGTCCACAAAAATTTTAGGAATTTCAATTTTTAAGATCGTTTTGTGGTCATCCAACAAACATTTTCAAATTTTCCAGTTGCTTCAGGAACTTTTTTGAGATTGCTTGAGGTACTATCAAGCATATTTTTCCGGGTGGTCCATTCCTCAAACCTGATAAGTACTCATTATCCCAAAATCATAATACCTGCAAACTTTCAGTTAAAAGCTGCTATAATTCGATATTCATATTAGTTTTGGAAAAACCGATAGAGCAGGCAGCATTCGTTGGAAAAACCCGCATTCACCTAATAACGGTTTCCAAAAACATGGGATTCACCCAATAACAAACGAAATCAGGCCTTCTTTCAACGTCATCCTTCTCGATATCTAAGATGATCACCGTAGTTATGGGAAAACATTTAAGACTTGACCCCAGTTATCGCTTGCTGATTTCAGTCAAGTCAAGTTCTTAATTTTACCGTCATGACGTCGGGTGCAATAGCAACTATAAATTAGAACCGGTTTCTCGATATACTGTTAGGAAACTTTTTATAAGTCAATCGAATATATCGGTCAAATATTTTTTAGATGCATTAGCCTTTAGATAACAATAATCTGGTTATAAAAAAAAGATCCCTCAGTTGCTTATATTGAAAGTACATATTTAGTGGCGAATCGCTGAAATTACTTTGAGAACACTCAAATTTAAGTTTGCAAAATTAACTGCACTCAACTTATCAGAATACATTGAAGAGTTAGCTGACGAGAGGATTAAAACGATAGAAAATTGAACTACACTACTAGCCACTTTCATATTGTAGTGTAGGTTTACGTTCCTTGGGTATATTCATAGAGTATCCCTGAAACATCAACATAAATAATATATAAAAAGTCAGTAACGCTGTAAAATAGTTATTTCTAGGTTATTTTTTTCACTTGTCAAAATGTGACGTTTTTGGCATTTCAACCAATAGTAGCGGGTTATTCTATGGTTATTCTAGCCAATCATTGGATATTATACTGATAAAACTGCCTGGTCCTTTCGATAAAACGTTGTTTACCTTTGAACTGTCAAAACTATAAGGTTTACCGCGTCGATTCTATTGAACTGGCTCATATTTATATAAATTATCATGAATGAAGAGTTACCTTATTATTAATAGTCTTTCACTTTTTCAGTATAATAATGAACACTCAAACACGTACATAGCTCATAACCCCAACTTTATGACAGATATAGCGAACGACCGATTCTAATATTTAAGGTTTCCTTAACTCAAATGAAGATGGCGTACAATTAGTTTTCATTAAATACAATTCATTTTTTGTTGTATGAGAAGAAACCGTTGTATGAAGATTTTGAAACAAAGACATAACGAATGATACTTTATGTTCCTTCTGGTGCGATTTTCATTTCATAAGAAATTTTCAATTATCAACCTTGTACAATGAGAGGTGTAACGCCATCTCTTGGTATCGTCGGCAAGCATTATCATATTCACTGCGTAAGCATCATATCTCTTCTGGATCATAGAGGACATACATCGTTGTTTGACATTTCAAATTTGTAAATTTTTCACCTATTCTCCTTTCATTCTTATGTAAATGAAATACTGATCAATTAAATTGTTCTTCCTTCTAACTGTTCAGAAAATAATCTCTCCAAACACAACTCGTTCTTCAAATTTAATAAGATAAATTTTCATTTTCGAAACACTCAAACTCTTTTATTTTGAGGCAAAAGCATTCAAACAAACCGAATTAGATAAAATCACGAGTCCGTAGGACGGACTCGTGATTTTATCAATTAAATTTGAAGGACTCGTGGTATTACCTTTGATAAAACTGAGTCTATAGCATTTTTGACTGTATCGCTTATCTGATGTAACTTTTGGTTGTGATATGATCCTGACTGAGGTATTAATAATGTACTTAGGTTCCAACGAATCAACTTTTCTAGAGGAATGTACTGTTTCTTTGGACAATTGAATTTTTTTTCCTTGTGGATGATTACAGATCTCAAAAGTATGACATGAAATGTTATCTGTGAAGCTTCAGTGCAAGCAAAACGAGCTTCAGTGGAGCGTTCTATTGAGAGAGTCCATATAATAGGGACAGTCATTCAGACAATCCGACAAATTTTAATCTATAGTTTTTACTACGATTCTCAGATCTCAAAATGGCAACGAATATACATACACACCTGCTACACCACACGTAAAAGAATACTGTTATTAGTATTTTGTAAACCATTGCACACATTTTTCGAAACAATCGATTGAAGGAGGAATAATTAATGAATCAATTACAAAATTGGAACTTTCTCTACGATGCAGCTTCATCTGTTCATTCGTTGGTGCAACGGAAAAACAAACAGACAACCTTGAATCGAAAAAAATCATGTAGTCTATCAGTAATGGGGCGATCACTACTGGATATTGGTCAATGAATTTTCACTTCAATCGAATCGAAAGAATTGTTTTGTCATTCCGCATTTGGTATGTAATAGTTTCGGCATACAACTGCTAGGGGGTTCGGTAGAAAGTGATATGTGACCAAAATTGTAATACAATGCGCGGGCCAAAAATCAAAAAAGGCTGAATTGTTACTTTTGTGTGCGGTTCCTTACACTTGAAGTGCTTCTCTTCGTGATCATGGTGTTTTTGACTACTGGTAGGTGTAATACTGAGTTCTAATGGAGAATATAAAAAAATATTGTTGAATATTTGTGTACGAGTTTCAAAATTTATGTTTGTTTATTGTGATTTTCACTACTTTTATTATTCGATGTAGGTTGTGGAGTACAATGGAATATAAAAATATATGTGAACGCCTTTCTAGAAATATCTCATAGTAACGTTATCTGGCTCAGAGAAATTAATGAAATGATGTAAAATATTATATCCTTTTGTTATTGATTTGGCATAAGAGCGATAGCTCGATCAGAAAAAACAATCGAGCTCAACTGTCTAGACATCATTACCAACTCTTTCCTTTACCAGCCCTTTAGTAACGTAGATACGAATATTAATGTCAATAAGCAAACCAAGAAAGCAACAATTCTCATAGTGGAAGTGTATTGAAGTGAATATTAGATTTTTCAAAACAATCCAGCTGAGAATAAATAGTAAGGACCTTTTCAATTCATTCTCGACATTATCTGCATCAATCTTCGATGATTTCAACAACACTCATTCATAAATAAACGAAATACCCTGCTATAAATAACAAAACTCACAAAATGTGTATGATTGGGACATTTGCTTTAAAAGTGAAAACTTTCAACGGAGTTCAATCGTTAATCCAACACCAAACTTTTATTTTTGAGTACCTGGAATTGAATTAAATTAGATTGAATATTCATCAAGGAATTTGAGTAGAATCTGGTAACAACCATACTCGGTATCAACTTTGAAGTATAAATTATTTTCATACTAAATGAGACTACTATACAAAAAGTAGATTTTTGAAACATCGAAAATGTATTTGCAACTCCAATCAATTTGATGGCATAGGCACCGTAACAAAACTATCAAGTGAATATTATGAAAAAAGTTTTCCAATATACCAATGATAGTTGCTATATGACTGAAACTGTGCACTTTTTTTACTCAAATTTACCCTTTTGCCATTGCCACGTTTTCTTTCTCGGTGCCTCAATTGGTCATTTTTATACTTGACGATTCGTTGTTGGTTTTGATTACGGTTAGATAGGTTTGTTTCAGCTATATATGTACTGATTTGAAAGAATGAATGGTATCTCAGATGTAGGTACATTGTTGAGAATTGTGTCGCTATGAGTATCATTTCGGATCAAGGTAATTTGGAAATACAAACTTCACTCATTTTATTCAAGATTATTTACAACTCTGTATAAATTAAGAGACGACTAACGTGACTACATATTTCCATTTTTTCATTTTAGAAAGTCAACAAAATGATGAAATAAGATGATTAATTGTGATGAAATGCTCTGTTGATACTAGATGAATATCTATATTAGGCAAAAAATCACAGTTACCTGAACGATTCTCACTAACAATGGGCTTACGAAGCCGCGACACGTGTTTCGCTATACAATAGTTAGTTTCCTCAAGCAGGATGAATGTAATGTTATTGTGAATCCTATCCTGCTCGAGGGAGCTGTTTATACCGAAAAACGTGTAGCGGCTTTGTAAACCCATTGTTAGTCAGAATCGATCAGGAAACTGTGATATTTTTTGTTATCAATGAATTACTTCCACAAAATATATATTTTTGCGATGGAATGTTAGAGTGTGGGAATTCAATCACGAATATGATGAATCTTTCATAAAATTTGCTCGAACCCAAGAGAAAGTATTATTCTGACAGTTTTCAGTGGTGGTCTTCTGTCAATATGAAATTCATTATGAGCAGTATTCAAAAGGTATTCCATTCATTGACATGGGGATTCATAAGATATTGTACTCAAAATTTTCTGAAACGATTTCCTCCCCTGTTTCAGTGATGAGCGCGATAACAGCACCCCTCTACGGGCTCGGAGCTGCAGCCACATCGAATTTGGCGTTTTTTCTTCCTGCTCTCGTAGCTTCCATAGCATACTTTCAGTTTGAACAACTGGACCCAGAAAGTAGGCCCATCGATGTTCCCACAGAAGAGCTGTTAGATGTATACGATTTTATAGTGGTGGGAGCGGGATCTGCAGGTAATAATATTATTATTTTTAATACAGTATGTCCACTTTCCACTCCAACGCAATGTGTCGGAAATGCGATTTCTATCGGATGATGTGCAAAAATACTTGGCGAACGAATAATATAGTTTTGAGCGGTGTATGGTATTCTAGCTTTTTCAATTTCTTTAATGAATCACATCCATTAACGATTTGAATGGGAATATACGCAAATGTCTATTTGATTATGAATGTAGTTATCGTGTTTCAGTAAATTTTTGTTTGAATCAATATCCAGTTATCAATCTTACTAAATATCAAGAGATATAACAAAATAAAAATCGATTCATGTCATCTACAAGGAAATTGAACTTCCAACTATAGCGCTGTCGTATATTCAATTAGGCTTTTTCATTGCTGGTTCAATTCTCGGTAGGGGTAGAATTTATCTGGCTGGATTGGTACAATAGGCAATTGTTGGTTGCTCAAATACCAGTCTTAGGGCTGGTACTTTACGACAGGATTAACAGCCCGTTAAAATAATCGGTGCTGAGAGTAGACACCACATACTGTCAATTACTGAAGTGAAGGCACTGTCTAAGGACCGATTCTTTTAACCGATTGTTAATCAGGTCGTAAAATACCGGCCCTAAGTAGGTAGAATATCTGGATCGAATACCGACTAGGTAGCACTGATTTTTTCTGGGTTTCCCTACAGTTGAAATCGCAAATTCGCTACCACAAAAATCAGTAAGACGCTTGCCTTTGCCCGCACAAGGCTCTGTCTTCTATATCCAAATGAATAGAACTTCCTTTAGGTTTCGATAACGCATAAATAACTCTCATAAACAAGATCAAAATGTTGAAGGTAATTTCTAAAGTAAAATACGTAATTGTTGATGGTGAAGAGGGTAGATGGCGTCATGTGGGTACACTTGTTCAAATCGTGGCGAAGATTATTCTTAAAGGAAAATACAGCCAAAGTTGCCGAAATCCTCTTTCGTATAGTTTAATTGTAGTCCCTGTTTATAGAATACACTCCAGTCATTTCTAAGTAAAATTTTTGAAATTTATAAGTGTATATAAAGAGTAAAGTAGGTGTCCCCGACATGTACTTCTTTACTTAATGAATCAATGATCAACAAACACTTTCGGTTAATTTTTTTCTTGTAAAAATTGTATTTTTTCTCAGGTGCTGTGGTGGCAAACAGACTTAGCGAAATTGAACGATGGAAAGTTTTGTTATTGGAAGCAGGAGGTGATGAGACTGAAATATCCGATGTACCATTGATGGCTGCTTATTTACAATTGTCTGCCTTGGACTGGAAGTACAAGAGCGAACCCCAAGGACAAGCTTGCTTGGGTGAGTTATCAAATTCCACGACAAAGTTAGTCTACACATACACCTGAAATTGAAAGATAGACAAGCAGACATGAACGATTTTTTGTACAGGCAACTCCGCCTTACTAAACCAAAACGCGGTAATTCAACAAAAAAAAACAAAGATTAAAAATGATTTCACGTCTCGTTTCCATTCTTGTGCATTTTTTTTAATTTGCTTTGTTATTTAGGTCGTTATTTATCAGTGATGCTACTGATTCAAAAATATTTTCTTTTGAGATACCACATATTAGATCACCTGAACATATTAAAAAAGAGGTGCAGCGGCCCTCTGATATAGTTCGAATTTAACTTTAGGTGAAATTGAAGATTTGAGCCCCAGAATATTGTAGCTTATGGGAGTGAAAGCGATTGCTGCTCTTCAATCGGTGGATAAACACGTAGGTACTGCTCATTTCGAATATATTAAACCGGAATTATTGTTTTTGCACGATCTAGCTTTCTTGAACAGTAACGGTATCTGTTGTCAAAACGGTGAGTCTTGTTTACTGGTTGCCAGGCAAATAGCGTTGTTAAGTAACTCAACTAGCTAGCTATCATTCTTGAGGGATTTTTACGAACCGAGCCGCGTTAGCGGCGAGGGAGTAATATTCCCAGAAAATAATGGTCATTATTGCGAATAGTATAGACTACTTTATTTATAAATAACTTTTTTATCATGAAAAAATGATTCTTCAGTTTCATTCTTCTCAATACAAATACACAAACCGAGACACAAACACTACCTACGCGTTTGACACTGTCACTTTGTAGTTTGATTATATCGTTTCCATGGTAATATTCATTTCGAGAAATTTTGTGATAGGACTACAAGAAGGAATGAAGGCAAAGACTATCGATCCCTCGCCATAATTCCCTAAGGAAATAATATATGGCATTATATTGCACAAACCAGAAGTATAATACTTACATTATGTATTAGTCGTGAATGAAATATGTTGAATTCAATACCTGATTATGTTTGTCAATGAAGCTAAATTATATCATGGAAACGAGAGTTACCTCGGATTTTTATAAAGAATGCAATTTGTACAGCGAAAGTGGTGGTTCGAATAAAATAGCATCATGCAAATAATAAATAATAATTTTCAATACCTGGTTGCTTGCTATTGTGTTTAGCGACGTTGATATTCTAGAGGCACTCATGGGTGAGCCCACGTTCTCTGATGAAAATCATCAGTATATTTGAAAGGCCTTCTCTCAAACATGAAGGGAACCGACGATACTGTCAATTTTATATTCTTTAATAGTCTTGGGTTTAACAGTCACTCGGTAGGTATTCAGACCAAGGTGGCAACCACTATCAATAGTTCACTTTACTCACGACTTTCAAATTTTCAACAACAGTACGTCACTGTTAGGACAGTATTACAGAATTAGCAATAACTATTGGTGCCTAAGGTATATAAAGCTCTTTTCGTATAATCGTATTCAATTGGGAATAATACTTGTATTAATTCTTGACCCTTCGACATAAGTTTCACCTCCTCAGCGCAGTTTTTTCAATACTAATATGTAGTTGAGATATCAACGAAGTTCTCAACAGCCATTTGGATATCTCGGCCAATCACACAGCTAACAACTTCTCAACTGTAAATTGAGAAAATGGCCCTTAATAAGAGTTAGTAAACTGTTATCACATTGCACACATGAATGATAATATGTTTGCGGAAAAATATCGATTGAAATCAACTGAATTGTTGAAGAAAACAAGCCGAATAAACCAAGTTCTGAAGATAATTTTTTTAATGAACCCAAAAAATAGTAATCACCCTTTCACTCTATTCGATAGGCGGATACATTTTATTCAGTATTTATACTTTTCGCAGCTATGGTGAACGGAAGATGCAACTGGCCAAGAGGCAAAGTCATAGGCGGATCGTCAGTACTCAATTACATGCTGTACCTACGAGGCAACAAGAGGGATTACGACAATTGGGAATCTCTGGGGAATCCGGGTTGGGGATCGCAGGACGTGCTGTATTATTTCAAAAAATCGGAAGACAACCAGAACCCCTATTTAGCAAAAACTCCTTACCACGCCACCGGCGGCTACCTCACCGTTTCCGAAGCACCCTTTCACACGCCCTTGGTTGCAGCTTTCGTGGAGGCGGGGAAGCAACTGGGGTACAAGAACAGGGATATTAATGGGGAATTCCAAACTGGATTCATGATGGCACAAGGTATGTGAATGGTTTATTACCCACGAATTTCAAGTGTATATATATGCCTGACGTTTCGTCTACAATGTTGCGTTGAGGCAATATACGAGATCTCTTCGATTGCCAATTGGAATCTACTGCTGGATAACTACTTTATCAGTGGTGGTAATGTAGTGAACTAGAATAGAGCATTTTTCCTGTCACACGATCGATGATTCTCCCATAGTCCAACGTTAACAATTCCAGATGTAGGTCAGTGCACCACGAAAAAAAGCTTCGACACAGTTCACACCGGCTGTAAAATATGAAAGAATTCTAAACCTCAAAATTATATACATTTGATGTTCCAATTCATATCGACATAATTTTTTTTTCGAAGTCTACCTAGCTGTTATTTCCATATACAAGGCTTGTATTTGATTTATCCAGTCTTGTTCTTTTGTGTTTATGTTACAAATTCAGTTTCGTTTATTTAACAATATATCCGGTACCGTGTGTCAATATCATTAAGTCTATATCATTCTGATGTTTAGACTTTCTACTAAAATACTTTGATATCCTAAAGATATTCACTTTTAGATTTTTCAGTGTTTATTCAGCACGTTTTCAGTTTTTTGAAATTGTATTCCCATATGATGATGGTATTTTCAAGTAATCTTTTTTTTTTCGATATTTAAGTTTTTTCTCCTCGATCTTTTTTCAGTAACATTCTCTTCAATCTCGATTACACAAAATTTAAAAAAGAAATTATATTGAGAAATAGAACTACCTTCATTATGTCTATCAATGCTTGAATAAACGATGAGGCTGGAAGTTGAAATTTTTTGTAGATATCATTTACGCTAACACCAAACTGATATTAATTGATCTCTACAAAATGTTTTTATTGATGCCGTATTATTTCCTTCGTTTCCTATAATTTATGAGTTTTTCTATATAAATCTCCTGTTTTCACAAAGCGTATTATTCTAATCTTTCATCAGTACCATCATCATTTCCCGCTCGAATGGCATGATCGTTTACAGATAAAAACGTGTATAAGAATATGTCTTCCTCAATGGGAATTCGCTTTGATAAAGGTGTATAAGAATGATAAGCAAAACCTCTGGTGTAATCCCTTATTCATTGAGGAATCCGGAATGTGTTTTTCTGTATTTCACTCGAATATGTTTCAACTGAATCATTATATGTTTCAGGAACAACGCGGAGAGGTGCAAGATGTTCCACCGGAAAAGCCTTCCTAAGACCAGTACGCCTGCGAAATAATCTTCAGATAGCAATGAAGGCACACGTTACACGAATTTTGATAGATCCTAAATCAAAAATAGCATTTGGTGTTGAATTTATGAGGGATAACAAATTATACAGGTTTGTGGTACATGTATATACACGGGGTACTTCAAACGTCAATAAAAAAATAGTAGTATGAACGACTGAAGTGAATTATAATGAGAATATGGCACGAGAATGAGTTTGAGTCCGATATTGGTAGAATTCACATCATAACTTGTGTGGATATCCTTTCATATATTTACAGTCAATCAGAACTGCTTATCATTCCATTTCACAGGTTGTGAGAAAAAAATGTTTTGTACAGTAAGAGTGGATATGGTGCCATATCGCACGAGAAGGAAGTTTCTCAAACGACCAAGTAGATATTTCAAAACTCTCTTTCAAGAATCATATTGAAAATCAATGTTAGATATAGAGTATTTTTTCGATATTTATGAAAAACTCAAAGGAAAGAAACCTTCATTGAATTCAGTATTGAATGATACAAATTAAATTAACCTACCACAATACCAAAAATAGAAATCAATATTTAATCTATACAAGTGAGAGAGGACCAATTTTTAACCGAATAAAATAACAGAATTATCAAATCCCTTGTTCATGCGGTCAAAAATATATCGGTGAAACGTCCAGACCTCTGGAAGTGCGAAAGAGTGGACACAAGATGTACATCAAGGATAGACAGATTAGTGGTTCTTAATTATCAGAACACATTCTCACTGCCAATGGAGATCATACAGTTGAATGGAATGACACGCAAATTATACCAAGAGAGATCAATAGCAGGAGACGAAAGTTGAGGAAATCTGCTTTTATCATGCTGTCTGCGGATGCTTGCATCTCAAACACTTCGGTTGATATGGATCACACCTGGCTGCCACAAACTCGGATTTCTGACATTTACAAAAAACGAACACAAAAACTAAACTAGACAAGAATATTTAGAAAGTTTTAAAAACGGAAGCAGATTTGGTTTCCGAAACGTTAACTATAAGTATTTTGGTAAATATTAGTTATTGTATTTTTTTTGATAGGCAAATTTGAGATATACGAAGAGTTGCTGACTAATTGAACTTGTTTCATTCAGAAGGAACAATTTTTGAATCATCGCAGCAACTTCTCGGGGTAGATTGAAAATCTGCCCTTCTACGCTTGTACAGATTTAATATTAATTTCTATTTTTTGGTATTGTGGTAGGTTAGGAACCAAAAAAGCAAGAAAAAAGAATTCATCCACCACAAAATAATGATATTCAAACAGTAAATTGAATCAGTAATCTCAAATTGAAATATTTACAAAAAAATCGGTTTCGGTGAGACTCAAACCAACGACTATAAAGTGGACGGTCTCATAGGACGTACGTGTTAGCCAACTAGGCCATTTGTATTTTACGACCTCAGTCAATTATTGGGGTGAAGATTAGATGTAATTCCTTCAATTCCAAAAAAAGCAATTGTGACAATTTGAAGTTGACTCAATAAACTAGAGAATATTTCAGTACATTCATTTATGGTTTAATGAAACAAATTGGATTCCGTGTTTGTATTATAAAAACAGAAGATTTTTGTTTCATTTCAAGTTCTGGGGAAAAAGCAAAAAATGCAAAAAAATTGGAATTTCATTTAAAAAAAGTTTTTTACCAAAAATTAACAACTCTTTTTTTTAATCATTATTTTCAGAATCCGTGCTAAAAAGGAGGTCATACTTTCAGCTGGTTCAGTCAACTCCCCGCAACTGCTTATGCTATCCGGAGTTGGGCCCAGAGAGGAGTTGAATAAACACAAGATTCCCGTAATCCAAGACTTGAAAGTAGGACATAATCTACAAGATCACATAGGACTCGGTGGATTGACCTTCTTGATTAATAAAGAAGATTCCATCACATTAGACAGGGTGTACGCAATAGGTGAGAAAAACAAATCAGTTCAATTAACTGAGTGATGATAATAATTTCAGTGTGCTTATTGAAACCACGCACATTTCTCATCTTTGAAATTTCACTCTGAAAAACAAAAAATGAAGTTGAAGAAAATATTCGAAGATAAAAAATTCAAAAGTAAATTGATTTGTGAAAAAAGAAAAATCTGATTAATATTGGAACCAGCAATCAGCCAACTTGATTAGAATATTCAGGAGGATTACTAGCACCTGCATGGTGAATGGTGAATCTAATATCTGATGAAAATTTTTTCTCTTGAAAATGCCATCCAAATTGATTAAATCCACTTCCAGTATGAGCGTTTTTTGATTTGAGAAAATTCAGACGGAGGAATCGTTGAAAGAGTAGAAACAACAAATAACTCGAGGAGGGCCAGGAACTCGTCCAGATCCGGAATCTCATCAATTGATAAAAGAACCATTTTTCCAGGCCCTTTGATGCAGTATGCCATTCTCGGTGGCGGCCCGTTGACGATCATGGGTGGCGTGGAAGGTTTAGGCTTCGTCAATACCAAATACGCCAACGCCTCTGACGATTACCCCGACATCGAATTCCACTTCGTTTCCGGTTCGACGCATTCGGACGCGGGGGCTCAAATCAAGAAAGCCCACGGCTTGAGCGACATTTTCTACGATAGAGTGTTCAAGCCCTACAACAAAAGGGATGCCTGGAGCGTCATTCCTATGCTGTTGAGGCCGAGAAGTAAAGGTAGATACTATACTGCTTTCGATCGATATCAATTCTCGAAATAATAATCCTGAACAATATTTGGTATCAAACAATCTTCACGAATGTAATTCTTGTTCTTGAGGATTCAGAAGGGCTATTGAAACTAATTATTTTTTGACGAATACACTCTTATAACTCGAATCAATGATTTGTTATATTGATTGATTACAAAACGTGGAGAAATAAAAATGGTTCAATTGTTCATTAACATGCCCACGTACCACCTATAAATTTTCGCGCAGCCCCAAGGGGGTATCACAGTTTGAGAAACAGTGCCCTAAAATATTATCAACATGAAGTTCGATACCGAAACATACATTGATGTACTGGACTGTATTCAGAGAAGAGTATTCAATCTCATCATTGGCATTTCCTTCACGATCTTGTTCACTTCTCTGGAATAACTCGTACATACTCATCAGCATATGGTCATGAGCCTTCTTATTCTTCAGACCTCCTCTTTTGACAGAACGGAAAAGTTTGCTCAAAATTTCAGTGAATAGGTATCGTACCGAGTATCGTACTTTTTATTAATGAGGGATTGAATAAAAACATTTTCATAAAATTCCTTTTGAAGAAGTTGTGTCACGATTCTCCAAAATATATTTCCAAAGAACTTGAGAAAGGAAGCAGACTGATTCCCGAAACTTCGCCAAGGAGAATATACCTTTCTTTATATATTTTTTCAATTAAATCTTAAATTACAAAAAAATACGATATATGATGAATGGTAATGCTTCGGACTTCCATTCAGCAAGGAACATTGTCAACCACATTCTAGCAACCAATATATGATAATAAAATAGTCAGTCAATTTTGCTTTTTCATAATGCTGTAGCTACGTATCGAAGCCCATACCTCATTTGCTCCGAAACAGATGATATAAGAAGAGAAAAGAGAAGAGAAACCCCAGATAACAAATTCCGTGATATATCCACCTCCTCAAAAACCACTGACAAATTATTCAATACATGAGCCTTGTCTCATAAAAACGAGAACGAAATAATATAATATGGGACTGACAAATAAGTGGGACATAGCCTGATTCAAACTTATTTTTGTTACTACGAGAAACATAATAATGCTCGACATTGTGTAACAACAAGCGGGAAAAACTATACCTAGAATTGTGATCCACCAATCAGAAAGTTATACTCGTAAATTAACTTCGACTTTTTCATTCGGCTTTTTCACCCGAACAAATTTCATTATTTTTTGATAGTTTCTAGAGCTATCAAGATCATTTCGATTTTGGAAATGCCATTCTAAAATCAGGAAAATAGCAATTCGATACAACTTGATTCAAAATTCAACTCAAGTAGTTGTTTCTTCAGGAGAAAATGATTGCCTCAGGAAATATTATTCAAACAACCAGAAAATATTGGATGAGCTCACCTTTACGAATTTTTTCAGGTTTTATCAAACTGCGTAGCAATAAACCCTTCGACCCGCCTCTCATCTACCCGAACTATTTCATGGACGACTTCGATATGAAAACTTTGATAGAAGGAGTGAAAATCGGAGTTGCGCTCAGTAAAACTCCGGCATTCCGGTCTTATGAAAGCAAACTTATAGAATTTCCAGACTGTGCTCATATTCCCAAATACACTGATCCATACTGGGAATGCATGATCAGATTGTATTCAGTGACCATTTATCATCCTATTGGTGAGTATAACAGTTAGAGAATATATAATGTTGGTCATAGTGGCTTCTTTGAATGTTTCATTTACAAAAGTAACAGACTGATGACTGATCCTGAGATTGGGAATGCTTAGTGAAGTTATCATTTGATGTCAAACGGCATTGTAAGTGACATATTTTTGGCAAATGTTTCAATAGTGCACGTTTCTAAGGGAAAATATTTTGAATAAAAAAAAACCGTAATATGCAATAACATCAAGCAAAGAATGGTTCATCATGTAAAAACAAGAATTGTAAGATAATACTGCACACTCCAATAATATTCGTCATTTCCAAGAAAAAACTTTTTTAACTTGTAATGGGAATACTGTTAGAAGTTATTGTCGCCTTTTTCTCGCAATATATTCCAGCAAGTTGTAAGTAAGATGCCTAAAATCCCTGGTTTTGGAACTGGAGTTTGGGTTAAAATTGGCCACCCACGCCTACTATGATTATGCCTACCTCTTACATTAAATTAGTTTAGATGGCGCTTGTAATGAAAAGAGTTAGCCTAGGAAATGTATAGTCAGCCAACCAGTCGGTTATAATTTTAGTTTTGGAAGCTGACTGATAGGCAGCTTATATTATTCGTTCAGGATGCCGGTCATATTCCCCATACTTGGGTTCCTATCGTTTGATTTCGTTTTCCATAAATTCCATTAAATTTTGCTCATTTTATTGTCTGCTCAAATCCATGAGTATAGTTGGTCGACTAGTCGGTTGACTTGCAATTCCCTAACTGAACGTCAAAGGATTTCAGAATGGAGTTTTTTATGTGAAATGGAAATATTTGTAGAGAAAATAGTTCGAAACAGGTGAAAGAAGGAGTGAAGGTGTAGAGTAACGTTTGCTTCACTGGTTTCATAATGCAGAAAATGTGAAATATGCAGGTCTTCCCTTTAAAAGACAATTGTGAACTGAGAGATAGCGCTGTGCTTTGCCTTCTCATTTGTATTCTACATATCGGAATACACATTTTTGTGCAAATAGGTTTTGAACATGACGAAACATGATAACAAAACTTTACAAATTTCAAAATAGTTTTGTAACATATTTCCATTATGCTTCAGAATCGTTGCGTGAATGCTAATATCTATTTTCATTAATATAGATTCACATATATTCTCTTTCTGTACTGCACATCGCTAGGCTTTAGACTATTGTTGAGTACATAAAGCGATGGAATACTGATGTGTTATTATCTCACAAAATCGACAACCTTAGGCAGCACTGAATAAAAAACGAATCAAATTATGAATGAAGAAACAACTCAAAATTACAATACATAATAAGACAACTCAAATTCAGCTGGGTGTGGAACCAATCTTTCATAAAAAATAAAATTGAATCATCTGACGTTATTTGTAATGGCTGAGCGTTGGCGTCAACTAGCGGTGAAATTGAGCAATACACCATAATACAAGTAATAGTAATAATAAAGTGTCACCATAAAATTCTGAACAATATCGCATCGATTGCAACCCCAGGGTTTTTAGATATCTTAGTTGAAAGTCACCTTGTATCATATGATAGTTGAAAATTTTTGTAACTTGGGCGATGTTAGCGGCAGCTGAAAAAAAATTTGGTTTTTATATGAAGTATCAGTCAGAGAGTAAATGCCATAGTTTCCCGATTGAAATTTACTCAAATGAATGATTTTTGATATTGATTCATTTAATAATCATAGCGTAAGAGGCAGATTAGCACTTATTACTAATATTGTCTTCAACAGGAACTTGCAAGATGGGACCATATTGGGATCAGGAAGCCGTGGTTGATCCTCAACTAAGAGTGTATGGAATCAAAGGCTTGAGAGTGATAGACGCCTCCATCATGCCACAAATGGTCAGCGGAAACACAAACGCCCCCACCATAATGATAGGAGAAAAAGGATCAGACCTGATAAAGGAGTTTTGGACGAAAGCTGCCAAGTACGGTCGGATTCTGCATGGAGCTTAACTCTGAGCAAATTATTCGAGGTCTTTAGACGCAAAACTGTGCCATGGAAACATCTTTCGCACTGATAGGTGTTAATGGATTATTTATGAATTCAACTAGACCAATTAAAGTTGATTTCAAATATAAAATTTATAAGTGCGACTTGTTTTCTGGTGAGGGTGGTTCATATTAACATAGTTATTTATTCATTCCAAAGATATATTTCCATAGTTGTACTAGATACTTCTATTTATAATTTTACGATTAT
Source organism: Zygogramma bicolorata (assembly GCA_032362365.1). Classification (NCBI taxonomy): domain Eukaryota; kingdom Metazoa; phylum Arthropoda; class Insecta; order Coleoptera; family Chrysomelidae; genus Zygogramma; species Zygogramma bicolorata. The sequence goes on from JAVJAQ010005952.1 coordinate 152,604, forward strand.
ATTTTTTTAGAATAAAGAGAAATAAATACAAACTGATTTAATGCCCATTCTTTTTCTATTAGGTATCTATTGTTCCAGCTTTGATATTATTAATACTACTACTATTAATTAGGCAACACTGTCTGCTACCGTTGTGAATAAACTTCCTAAATGATCAAATATTTCTAGAGAAATCGACGTGAATAAATAGTGTAATCCATGGGAAACTGAACGTAATACTCGATACTGTGAGTAAAATACATCCAAAATTCATTATAATAAAGTCCATTTGAAGACAATAACATAAAGGAAACAGATAGATTGACCTTTGAACCTAAGAAATCCCTAGTGCAAGATATTGGAATAGAGAAACATAGTTGCCAGACTGCGCGTTTCGGGGCTGGTTCTGTTCACATAAATACGGCATGGATGAGGAGACGAAATCCTTAATTAAATCGATTTATCTACAAAATAAAGGAGGATGTTGAGATCATTAAGAATGACTTGCAGAATGTTTCTTCAAGAATTCAGGAACTAGAGAATGAAGTGAAATTTTTAGAAACTCAAAATAAAGACCTGAATGCTGAAATAGAAATTGTCAAAAGAAACCAAAAAAATAACAATTTAGTAATTTTTGGAATAGAAGAGGTAGGAGAAAACGAAACTTGGATTGCTGTGAAAGCAACCTTAGAAAGCAAGCTAAATAGTAAACTGGAGGAAAATGATATAAATAACGCGTACAGGATTGGTAAAAAGAATGCAAATGGAAAAAGGCCAATAATCTTGGAATTGATACGGAACCTTGAGAAACAAGAAATTCTGAAGAATTGTAGGAAACTCAAAGGAACTAATATATCAGTAAACCACGACTTAACACCGAAAGAAAGAGAAGAGAAAAAAGTGTTGTATAAGCACTACAAAGAAGCGAAAGAAAACAAGTGTGAGGCTACACTATTCAAAAACAAAGTTGTTATCAACGGTGTTCCGTATGAGTACGATGACTTCGTGAAGGAAAACATCGATTTGGACCATAAAGAAACCCCTGAAAATTCGGCTGAGTCCTCGTCTAAAAGGAAAAACGTTTTGAGTCCCCAAGAAGGCCCGCCCAAAAGATTCACAAGAAGTGTCAGTAAGGAAACAAAGTAGGTGGACTGATGTTCTTCTTATTCTCATGTTGAATTTCATTGTTAGATATATCACCGGTCCACCTTCTTCATTTTATGTAATACAAATCTGAAATGGATCAATTCATACTTGAATACCAGAATGAACCGATAATCACCAGGGAAATAAACGATCTTTTTAACTTTAAAAATTTTTTTAGCAATCCTGATATTTTCTCAATATTCCATAATAACATACGGAGTATCACTAAACATTTTGATGAACTCCAGATCTATTTATCGGAAGTTCAAAACGCGATAAGCCTCATTGCTCTAACCGAAACATGTTAGGTGAATGATCTTGACCCACTAAATTTAAAAAGCTACAAAATGATTTACAACAATGAAAGGATGAACCAAAATGATGGAATTCTGATATATGTTCGTGAAGGCAATTACGACTCACACGAATTTATAAAAATTGGAGAGGTAAATGGGGTTAGAGTTAACATGTCATGCGATAATGTTAAAATATGTGCCATTATTGTATATAGGCCTCCTTGTACTAGTATCGAGGTTTTTATTTCGAACCTTCATGAATTCCTCGCAAGTATAAATTCAGCACCCAACGAATATACGTTTTTCTTAGGTGATATCAATATCGATATTCTGGAACATCATAATAAAGATGTTGATGAGTATCTGAATGTTATGTCAGCTGAAGGATTTTACATCACTCATCAACAATCCAACACGAGTAACAACCTTGTCGAGCTCCTGTATTGACCATATTTTTTGTAAAAGTCGTAATGATATCAATGAATTTTGTTTCCCAGCCATTGCAAAAACCAACATCACAGACCACTTCTCCATAGTAGTGAAATGTGAAAATCTAAAAAGTTACCATGAAAATACCGTTAGTAATTTGAACTATAATTATTTGGACGAAAAAAAACTCATTAACGAGATCAAAACAGAAAGCTGGAGTAAAGTCTACAATGAAACTGATGTGAACTTGGCAACAGACAACTTTATAAACACACTAAAATTAAACATACAGAACGCAACCATTAAAAAAAAATAAAACCCATAAAAAAAAGAAGCCGTGGATTACAGCAGGTCTGATCACATCAATTAATGAAAGAGACAAGCTGCATCAAATCTTTTTGAAAGATCCTCTCAACCTAGAGAAAAACTAGAACACCAGGGTATACGGGGTTCTGTATTGGATCTATTTTCTAGCTACCTCAGTGAACGAACTCATGTAGTGAAAATTGACGAAACCTACAGTTAAGAGGAGCCAGTCACTTTCGGAGTCCCACAAGGTACAGTTCTTGGCCCAATTTTATTCTTAATTTACCTTAACGACCTACTGAATCTGAAATCTTCCGGCGAAATAATATCCTTTGCCGATGATACCGTTATCGTTTATGTGGATGACTCTTGGGCAAAAATTGAAAGGACTGCTTCTGAAGACCTTCGAAATATTTTCGAATGGTTTGATACAAATAAACTGACAGTAAATGCAGATAAAACTAAAATCATACCCTTCACCTCATACAAACCATTTCTACCAGCTTATAACAAAATGATAATAAAAAACCACACCGTTGAACTCACGCATACAGTCAAATACCTAGGCATTCATGTCGACTCCTTCTTGAGGTGGGACATTCAGGCACACAATATTGCTAACAAACTGAGAGGGTTGACCTACAGATTTAAGCAACTGGCTGAATTCCTGTCATTCAGTCATCTGAAAATTATATATCATGGAGTGGTGGAATCTGTTCTACAATATGGAATAATAGGCTGGGGTGGTATAAGGAATAATAACTTGAACTCGATCAATACTATTCAGAAAATGATACTGAAAATTATGCTTCATAAACCACGGAGATACTCTTCTGAGCAAATATTTCTAGAGGCCAAGGTAATGGACGTACGCCAACTCTTTTGTTTTCGATCTCTTTCATTCTTGCATTCAAACAAACAATACACGAGTATCATTCCTCATAACTACGATACAAGACAAAATTCTGCTGCAGCGGTATACATTCCTACTACACAAAAATCTCTTGGACAAAGGAGCTTTCGCTTCATAGGATCAAAACTCTATAATAGATCACCAAACGACCTTAAAACTACTCCAGCTCGATTTTTTAAGAATAAACTCAAAAAATGGATTTTCTCTAATGGCAGAAACTATTTTGCACTTGTTATTGATCCATTCCAGATTGGTAATCAAGCGCATAAATGATTAATAAATGTTTTCTCTTTTTTGCTTCGAATGCGAATCCCAATATGTACTATTCACTTAAATTTTTAAGCAAATGTTATTACTATTATATTGCTTATTCCTAGATTTAAGTTCTTAAATTTTTATTTTTTCCTGTTTATATATGTTCTGTTATGCAGTTTGAAATAAAATAAGGTAGGGAGATAGTAAAATATAACTTTTTGCGAATACCCGAAGACAAGTTCTTCAACTTAATCGGGTGCTCTCTCATGTTTATTTACTATCACATATTCCGCCATACATATTGCGAACTATTATTAATGTATAATAAACATGAACCATATGTAAGTAATACGTGATGTACTACTATTATTGTAAATTTTTGTAAAATACGTAAATAAACATTCATTCATTCATTCATTCATTCATAATTCAGAAACACCTGATAATATTTCTCATTAAGTTTTTCTGCATTAAAACAAATAAAGTTATGTCAAAGGATATCAGATCATTGTACATATAATAATGACATGGTTAAAGCTGTTTTTTTTTCGAAAAATATTTGTAATTCCGGAAAGGAATGTTTTCTCAAATGAAAAGAACGGAAAAGTCGAGGCCATGCGAAATTGGTGATAATGTTAACGAAAAATCTATGGGTTTAAGTTGACGAGCAATTCAAACTGATTCGAAAGAGTATACTGTGCACATATGATACGGAAAGAACGAAAACAGTCTAGAGTTGTCCAAAATGCTCAGAATAATGCTCGAAGGATCAGAGAAAAAAAATTCAAATTTGAAGAAATGTACACGACAACAGGTTTTTCGGTGCAGTCGAAAGTCTGAAATCAGCTGAGTGTAGTGGAAATGTGAGTAATGACAAAGGGCTTATTCCGTTCCCTTCGTTTCATAATCTAATTCATGAAGTTCACTATGAATACTCGGTTATATGACCTAAAGTCGACTTTCAGATAGTTGTTGATGAATTATGTATATGGAATAACCATAATCATTGCAGAACATAATAACTCGTTTCGAACCCTTACAGACACGTGGACTGACGATGAATTTTTTCTGTTTCTCAATTTGGCCTGAGTGTGTGCGTATATATTTAATATCGACCATATCCACGTCTGTACAAGCTGGTTTATGGAAAATCGCAAAATCATGTTTATTATTCATTTTCGTGATGGTCATGCTCACGAAATTGATAGCCGTACAATAACAAAGTAGTCGCCTTCAATAGTCTGCTTCACATATTGATGATTATTCTACTTTCAGGAAACAAATTTCAAAAAGAATTGATATATGTTAAACGTATTGGTTACGATGTGAATGTTGTTGACTCCATTCTGTTTGAGAAATCACAGAGACAAGTCATGAATCTGTTCTGTCTAGTCATAAGAAATGATGATAAACGTCATAAAACATTGAGCCCACGAATAATATATAAAAAGAGTTAAACTCAGCCTACAAAACTACTTCATATTGGTCGAAAGGGGAAAATAATGGAGCATGAAGTAGTTTTTTGAATGAAAAGACCAATAATTGAACATTTGTAAATCATCTTACAGAAGGGCATTAGTTCAATTATATCTATGAAGTATTGCATTTGGAAAAGAACTCATGAAATATTTCGAAACCCTTAGGAATTAATATAATAGGGCCAATAAGTCGGGACATTTGCCAAATAATCAAATAGAATAATTACACGTGTTATTTCAAAACGATATGGGAAATGAGTTAGGTGGGTGAAAACAAACAATTTTGTATAATAAGTTCTTTCCCAGATTAGAAAATTGATAAGAATTGGGATAAGTATATATAAAAAAAGGTCGTAATCATTTTATAACACACCTGCTGAAGCTATTGCGTAGTAAAGCGGTTTTGTAGACGGTCCAGAGGAAATTTCACAATAAGGTGTTATTCAAAAAATATTTGAGCTTGGAATACATTTTCTCCCTATAGATGCAAACTTTGTAGATAAAACGTACGTATTTCTCGTTTTACCCTGTAGTTATAAATTTTCGAGATTGCATTCATTTTTTTTCGTTGAATTGTGTATTTGAAGAATTGGCATTTTCTTCCTAACAGGAGCGTCCAATGTTTTTCATTTCTCGATATCTTATTTCGGAACAGTCAGCAAATCTTCACGAATAAGTTCAGATGTTATCTGGAATCAGCATTAAAAAGTGGAAAGTGCATCAGTGAATATTTTCAACTACAGTCAAGTATAACTATACAATGTTGTAAATCTAGGTAGCTCGCATCTTTCTATCGAATTCTCCAAAGTGAAAACTACTGAAAAATAATCATTTCAGATGACAATTCAGATCTGAAGTTGGGGTGAAAGTGGTAGAAAAACACTAGCACTAGGAACTTTAAGGGTATACTTGGAAGATAGGAATGAATGGTCAACCGTTGCCAAATTCATTCATGGTGATATCGTGTGTGTAGCAAAGGATTTGAATATAACAGATGTACACCGTTTAGGAAGAAAATAGTAAGAGAGTAGAGCAGCAGGAAAAATTTTTCCAGTGCTTTTTATAGCAGACGTTTTGTGAATTCAACCGAAATCCCAAAAAAACAAAAATGTCAGCTATTAACCAACAGATGAATTTGTTCTCCATGACGAGAATGGCATTGACTCTTGGACCTGGATTGGGATTTCTTCTTTACCTGCATTCTAGTACAATAAATTCGAGACCAGATATTTTGGATAGAGAGCATCGCGTAAGGGACATTCCAAACTACCAGGTTTTGGAAACATATGATTTTATCATAGTTGGTGGTGGAAGTGCAGGGACGGTACTGGCTAACAGGTAAGAAATAATTCAGATGAAAATCTGCTGAATCGCTATCTCTTTGAAAACGAGCAACGCAAACGCTAGAAGATTTTATTTATTTGCCTCGCAATACGTCATCATTTATGATCACAAAGCTAAATCAGAAACAGCGAACTTTCTCAACTTCTGGCACATTCGAAATCACACCTTTCCAAGATTATTGGATCGAATTGAGGAAATTATATATTCAAATTTACAGGTTGAGCGAAAACCCATTTTGGAACATTCTCCTTCTAGAAGCTGGTCCCGACGAAATATCCTTAACGGACATGCCCCTTTTGTTTCCAGCCCTCCAAATGACGCCCTTCGATTGGCAGTACCGTACCGAGCCAGGTGACAAGTACTGTTTGGGTTTCAAAGATAAAAGATGCAATTGGCCCAGAGGAAGAGTACTCGGAGGATGTTCAGTGTTGAACGCTATGCTGTACATCCGTGGAAACAGAAGAGATTATGACAGGTGACAAATTGGTACTACCTCAAATGTTAAACCTCCTTAGGTTAATTGCACCATTTTCCTAAAAAGTGTTGGAGACTTTTGATATATTCCTTCTTCAAAATAATCTTGGTACTGAACCTGATATGATAAAGTCATGTTCAAAACGTTTGGTATCACCGTCAATCAGGAGTGATTGGTGATGAGTGAAAGTTTTGTTAATTTACAGAGTTTTTATTTCATATACTGGTTTCTCAAAAAACTCCACACACCTACAATGATATTGTAGTTGGCTTCTCATTCGTTTCCAGACTGTTCAATCGTTGAAAAATGATGTTTGTCAGCTGATTATGAAAGTGAAGCCTAAACCCAGCCTCCGAACTGATTGTATGTATGTTGAAGAGGAAATTTTCGAATTATCTGTTATTTCTGAATGTAACATGAGAGCTTTATCAAATCTACATTTCTTCAAGAAGAGAAAAGGAGTTGAAATATCCCACCTAGATACAAAGTTGTCCACTGTCCACTCAGCGTTTTCCCAAAGATAAAATAGCTTCAGTACAGTGTCTGACAAAAGTGTCTGGAATAAACTGAGCTACATTTTTCATTATTTTTTTTTTCCTACTGTTCGAGAGCTCGAAGAAGGTTTTTGTTAAAAGCGTGGAGTCACCAAATTTTGTATCATGAGACCAAAAAATTCGTACACTATCTTTTCTAGTTTCTTAAATGAAAAAACAATATCTATCACAGATGAAACGCTGAAAATTTCAGAATAGATGGTGATATATGTCCAACCTTCGTCCAGAAGATGGGATATGTTTCGAATCAATATCTTTCTCTACCTTATTACAGTAATTTAATATTCCAGCCACTTGAGACCTCTCAACGATATTCAAATCAGCAGCCAAATAATATGTATACTATTTCTCCTATCTCTGTGTTCAGTTACTACCATTCATTTCATTTTTTCTGTTCTTCCATTATGAATTGCCCAATGAACTGGCCTGTTTTGTTGATTCTCGGAATAATTGGAAGTACTTCGAGATCGCAAAAGGAATGTTACAAGAACTGATATTCACACTTGTGCCATTGAAAAAACAGCAAATTCTTATAAACCCATCTGTGATATATATTTACGATGCAGAAAAACTCAAAGTCGTCTCCACAATTTAATATTCGAAAGATGTCAGTACGGTGATTCAGTACATGTTTCGAACCTACATAGGTTCATCATCAGCTGAATTTACATTGAATTATGGAGATGAAAAAATAGCAAAATCACATGGTGAAATTCAAAAGGACATTTTTTTTTTTTTTTCAATGACAATTATGATAAAGTTGATATTAGGGGAATTTGGGACATCCCTGTGATATATCCTATAATGGAGTGATAAAAAACTACCTTTTATTATATAACGACAAATGTTTTCAAAATATTTTCCTATCAATGGTTTTGAAATATGTGTGATCTTAGGAGATAAAAAAGTTTTTGAAATGAAAGGCATCAGAAAGGCGTTTGTGGAGTTTCAACGAAGACATGAGATTATATTATAGGACGCCTTGGTTGTCGAGATTTTTTAGCACTTAATCTCGTGTTGTAATGTGTTTTTTTCTAAATTCAGACCTCATTTTCATGAGTTTCAGTATTAATTAGTACACCACAGGTCCACTATTATTTGATGATTCAATGATATAGACACAAATCATCGAATACTATTATATTCTCATTGAAATATAAAAAGTATATTGATATTGATTGAACGATTATATTAAAAACACTTTTTGAATTTTTAATAATTACTCAAGTCTCAATCATCGCATTATTTTTTTTTAATTTGACAGAACGGGATTGCTGCTGGATTTAAAATTAGAGGTTTGAATATTTTCAGGTATGAAAATATCCGTTATACAAAAAATGTTCCCTAATATACGACGTGAACCACAATTAGTAGAGCAAATCGAATTGATCAGTGAAGATAAGCAGCATTTACCGAAGAAAAAAAAACACATAAAGAACCATCGATCTAGAACTACTGTCAATGATCGATCACTTTTTACTTCTAGGTGGGAATTATTAGGAAATCCGGGATGGGGATATGACGATATTTTACCTTACTTCAAGAAGTCAGAAGACATGAGAATTCCAGAACTGAAAGATGACGAATATCATGGAACTGGAGGATATTTGACTGTAGAACATTTCAGGCAAGTTGCAAGTAAGGGGCCGTTCATAAAATACGTTCGCATACAAGGGGAGGGGAGGGGTCTGGCTGAGTGTGACAAGATGTGACAAGGGGGGACGGGGGTTATACGGCAACGTGACGTTCGCCGTTCAGTAGATTTTGGTAGAAAATCCTTGGACTTCTGAATGATAGAAATATTATTTATTATTTATATGTTCGTTATGAAAGATATTTATTGATCTAAATTTTATTATAATAACTAAATAAATATTTTTAATTTTCAGAATTTGTGTACTATCATCTAGAATTTGTCATACTCAGCAGGGGGGGGCTCACTATTTGTGACGAAATATTTCTAGGGGGGGTCACAAAAAGTGTGACACAGCGTGACAATGGGGTGGAAGGGGCCAAAAAATGCTGATTTTAGTGTGACGTATTTTATGAACGGCCCCTAATGATAATCGAATTGATGAAATTATTTCTGTGGTAATTCAGAAGGAAATAAGATATTTAAACTCCTACCTATTAAATTTTTATTAAGTTAATATTTTCCCCCTACGATTGCGCCAAGAAGGCAGAGACTTGTGCGGGAGCGGGTGGGCTGAATATCTTATGCGTAGAAGCGATGCTATTTCAACCACAGACTAACCCAGGAAAACCTACAGTGTAATCGGGTCGGGTCCCATCTATTGAAATGGTTAATCAACATTCTATAAGATTGGGATATAAGATATAATCAATTGAAATTAAGCGCCTACTATTTGTAGATAAAAACCGAAGGCATTGTTGAGAATGCTGTAGATAAACATTACATCAATATTTTTTCACTCGTTATAGCAGCTACTAGCTTTCGAATGTGTGAACAACTCCTATCCGATAAGGGTCGGCAAAATGATTCAATTTTTCATTTCACCCAATCCCCAGAAGGACTTTTCGTTGAGGTCAGTGGTAGGCAATATAATTTTTTTCAACAGATAAGAGCCTGCTAATGTTAAACTTTTGAGTCCAGAACAGACGCTATTCTCTGGATTGTCGCAAATAAATCTTTATTCCATTTTATTTGATCCTCATATATAATCTTGTCATGTCAACGCGTCACTTCAAGTCCCCTTTCGAAAGCAGAAAATAGAGATTTCTCATCAAATATTGCCAGGACTACTTCAACAATACAGTCAGTTACACCTCAAAGGAAACGCTATCTCATATGTAATACCCCCTGTAGTGTATGCAACTCATACAACAGCGCTTATATTATATAATTCAGAAACGATTCAGGGAAAAATTCAATAAGTAATTCAAATTGGCCCTTTCGCAGTGACTGTGGGTACAAGAAAAATGTCGCGTAAGAAACTCTGAGCGATTTAATAATCAAAACTATTATGTAATACATATTTCGTCTTACATGTCGCGGACAAAAACTCACATAACTTAGGTATAAATACACGTACATAATCTTATATCTACGGGAAGGTAATGGTCTCTCAGGATAGCCTACAATGAGTTGTAATTTCAAAAGATTTAAATGAACATGTATGAAATAAGACCCAAAAAGCTTGTTTCCACCTGTAGGGACCACTTCGATCTTCCTTTTCTTCTTTTACACAATTTTTTAGATTAAGATCGATTCTCTTTAACATACAATACGAGTGAAATTCTTTGAAAAATAGGTGATCTTATTAATAGAAGAAGTTAGAATAAACGTGTTCTATAACAAAATATCAAGAATTAATTGATATCTTCCGAAATAATAACGTTAATAATGGCATATATATATATATATAGAACGTAATCGTAGCGATTCGCTTAGACTCTCCAACATTTGAAATATTCAAGGCAAAAAAAAAAATCGCTCACTTTCTTTCGCTTTTCCGGTTACCTACTATCACCTAGGCATGATTGAAATGAATACATATCCTAACTTGTTAAGATGTACGGTGTGTTACAGAATTCGATGTACGTACTCATACAAAAAATTCCCCCTACAAAAAAAAAGAATAAGGAAGGAAATGAGTTTTGGATATTCAGCCGTAAGAAAATAGGTTTACCATTTTTAATCAGTTTCAAAAATGATTTAATTCCCAACCTATTTCTAAGTAAGGAAGTGGTCCCTAGTTTCTCCCTCAAAAACGTTACAGGTTCAACAGCCATTTTGTCAAGAACAAGAGCCCAATTCTTGAGTCAAACGGATTTTTTCTATTCGAAAAGAATGAAGTACAGCGATATGGATTGGACGTGTTGAAATGAAATACAACACCATATAGGGATTTATCGAATGGTTTTGCAATTTCTAGTAATCAAATTCATTATTGCAACTCTATGAGAATGTTTGTATTATTTCATTTTTTGAAAACTACAGCATCATGGTCAGGGGTCATTCATATTTCATAGGAAATGAATAATAAATCATAAAATTTAGATATCAAATCGTGGCGAGGGAAATAATAAGGAAAATTCCCATGGTTGGAACACCGATATTATCGAGTACCTAAAAAGTTGGAGTGAATTGGTAGGAAATATACCCTACCACATGTGGAGGAAGAACAATATGCCTCATGAGGCTTAAGTTTAAGTATCGTAAGCCATGCTCACAATTCAACATTTCAAGATCTAGAATGGCCAGGTGACGAAGTTTTAAACATCGTTCTTGGTGTAAAATGTGTCCTTATAATTCTTTGACGTTTTTCTTCCTTTTCATGGGTATGCCAAGTTTCATCACCCAATTGAGTGGTTAGTCAAGTTGTAGACAAATGCAGAAAACAGATTTTTATAATTAGCACTAATGCTTCAGTTTCGTTTTGAGATTTTTCATATTAGTGATAAGTCTCCTTGCTTTTCCATCTCATTTGTATGTGAAGGTTCTGAGGTATCAATATGCAGTGCCTCTTGGATCAGTGTCAAACGCGCTGGAGTCCAAATATCGAGAAACTCCCTTCTTTTTCAGGTACCATTCTCCAATTGTCGAATGGTTCTTAACCGCAGTTCAAGAACTAGGTTATGAAGTTCGTGATGTCAACGGAGAATACCAAACTGGCTTCACGCTATCTCACGGCACCCTACGAGATGGTCTCAGATGCAGTACCGCCAAAGGCTTCATAAGACCGGTCGCAAAGAGGCCAAATCTACACGTCAGTCTTCATTCTATGGTAAGCCCTATCGATAAAACTCCCGCAGTAGGTGTCTGATGAAATTTCCCGTGATTGATGATCCTGGGAGCAAATATTCGGAACATTATGCTTTCATGGAAAGCTTTTCATTCTGGAATAAGACTTATCGTTTGAAAATTCATAAACTAATTGATTGATTGAAAGTATAAGTACTAGTAGTTGCTAGTATCCGACAAGTTATTCCTTATCAATGGGCTTATTGTTGAAAATAGCAAATTGTGAAGAATACGCTAATATAAAAGAAAAATCGTCTCAGTTCTACTACTATGGTTACAAACCAGGAAAACAAAATAATAATAATACAGGTGAATTCATTTTTTCTGGAACTCCAAAGAAGTGCATCTGTGCAAAAATAGTACTATTTCGAAAATAGAAATTACACTACTAGTGCGGAAAGTGACAAAAATCTCTTTCGCATAAGCAATGTATAGTATTTTTCATATGACCACCTATTTTATTAAGCGATATGTGAATATCAAATGCTGTATTTTGAGTTGCCGGACTGACTTTACGTTTCATTTTTGACAGTCTATGTTTGAATATTGTTTCGTATTAGAACCAACCATTCAAACAACTATATATTAACAGTTTTGAGATTTCGTTGCAAAATAGCTAGATTATCTCTTTTCTAGGGTTTTTAACCTACCACAATCCGAAACTATTGGTATTAATATTGGAATGTACACAAGTGTAGAAGGGTAGACTTCTGTCTACCACGACAAGATGCTGCGTAAATTGAAAAACAGTTGCTTTAGGGAAAAAAAGTCCAATTAATCAGCAACTTCTTGTATAAATGAATTTTGCCTACGTAAGAAATTATAGGAGCTAATTGGACCTGTTCTATCAAAAAGGAACTGTTTTTCAATTTACGCAGCAACTTGTCAGGGTAGACAGAAATCTATACCCTTCTACAATTGTATAGATTTCCATATTAATATCTATTTCTTTAGATTGTGGTAGGTTAAAAACCCATAAAACTACGAAGAGGAGATTTATTAACCACCAAATAATGACTTTCAAATAGTAGCTAAGTTTTGTTTTGATGAAATGAAAATACAGGAAATATCATAATTAGATTAATGTAAATCGACTTACGAGTCGATATCTCTGATAACGTTGATTCAAATCTGAATAAGCCCAGTTGTTAGAGTATCCGCTAAGATGACCACAAGGTTGTGGGTTCGATTTTCGGCACTTTTTTCATTCTTTCCTTTGATTTTATATTAATTTCCATTTCGTCCAGTTTTTATATAAATAATATAAATTAGGAAGAGCAACTAATAATTACATCTGTAAATCTTACAGGAATCACGGATTTGACGGCTTATTGACAGCCGTGCGTGAACCACTTTCCGCACTTTACATGGAAGTAGAAAGTACGATATGTGTTACTTTCCTATGTGGTTGTAGGAAAATCAGTCTGATGCGCGTTGTCCTCACATAAATCGAACTGTTATAAGAATTTATTCGAAAAGATTCGGAAGAATCATAGCTCTGTTGAAATCGAAAGACCATAGACTGCCACAATGATAGGACCTGATTAGGTGTGCCAAATAGAATAATCATTTTTTTGGATTCCCGTTTATGAATATCACGTTCCTGTCTTTCGATAAGGTTCGACGGTTTTTTGCACCATCTGGCTCACTGTGTCGCGGTGGATTCAGTCTCATGAAGGAATCCGTGATCCTTACGCAGTACCTCAGCGCATTAAAGCATGGTAATGCATGTGGCCATGTGGCACTACATACATACCACAGAGCCTGCAAGAACACATGCAATTGAAAAACGGAAAATGAAATCTTTATATGAAAGCTTCCTTGAGTTATTTTTTTCCCTTCTTGTTCTTGGAAATCTTATTTTATTGGGACAGATATGATCTTCAATTGCATTAGTAATTTCATGTATATATCTAAAACACAAACATTATTTTTTGAGTTTAGAATAAGTATAGACGAAAAGACAGCCCTACTGATGTACACTTGTCTGGCTTACTCCCAGGTTGAAATCTTCACCGACTGCCCTTTGATAGCAACCAGTGAACCAGTCGCATAAAAGCGCAAAGCTACCAGAATTTTTTGTTCCAGACTGACATTTCGGATTCTATATCTAGGTTCTGGAATATACCGCGCCAAAAGATTGCGCAAAACTGCAAACAAATCTCTGTTTATTCTGAATAATTGGCAACATCTATTTTATTATTTCCGTTAACATATTAATATTTTTCATTCAGGGCTCAACTAAAAACAAACTCAAATGATACGTTAAAATGGCATGATTGGCATAACAAATGTTTCATTATTGGAATTAGGAAGATGTCGTCTGCTAAGACATACGTAACTCTCGACTAGTTATTTGACATGTGATGAGAATCATTCCACTCTCTATGTCGAGAAGACTGTCGAAAAGTGACAACCGGTCGATACATATCGAGTCGAGAGATAAGAATCCCGCTGCTGGTTCGACGTATTCGAGAAAACCTATCATTACAGGTGGAACAAATATTAGTGAACAACGACACAAAACAAGCGTATGGAGTGGTATTCAGCAAATTCGGGACTCGTAAGACAGTTTACTCGGACAGAGAAGTTATTCTGAGTGCTGGTGCACTCGCAACCCCTCAACTTCTGATGCTGGCCGGAATCGGACCCCGAGATCACTTGGAAGATATCGGCATCGATGTTTTGCTGGATTCTCCTGGTGTCGGATATAACCTACAGGTAAGGTTTCTCAAAAAATAATTTCAGATGGAATTCGAAGAAATAAAATTGTTGTGAATTCAGAGACCATTTGACAAATCTCAGAGGGATCAATTGACACCGTGGTCATTTTTACTTTTTGAGTTTGAGCGATAATTGTTGAATGTTTGTGTTCCTAATGGTATATTATTATCAATTGATCAGTCAGAATCAGTGGCGGATCCACGGGGGGGGGGGGGAGGGGGTTCGGGTCCGGACCCCCCCATTGGGACAATGAGAGATTTTTTTTCAATTTTTATCGGCTCCTAATTTCCAAATTTTGTCAGGAAACGAAAAAATATCATTCAAATAAATTTTTTTGCTTTAAAATTAAAGAACTTCAATAATTATTATTACATTCCATTGAAAACTTAAGAGCAGGCTTTTAAACATTAGTAAATTTTCATTTTTCAACAACCAATTTCATCAATTTTTTCAATTCAATAATCCGCCAATTCCTGAAAAAAAATTATTTCAAGAATTAAGAATAGTACAAACAAGATCTGGATTGAATGTTACCCAAACAAACAAATTTCGCTTGAAATTTTTGAACTCAACGATTGTTCTTTCCTTTTTTTTCTGGTTCAGTCGGTTCAGACGCTGGATCAAGCCGAGTAAAATATGAAAATAGAGTCCTCTTCATGTTGTAGGTTCAAAATAAAATGCCTTTTTTGTAACTATCAAATTGCATTTTTTCTGGATGACACTTTAAAGAAAATTGACACTTGTCAGGCTTATCGAGGAAAAGATCGAGAAATTTCTGACAGTGCTGTCATTGGATCCTTTTTGGCGCAGTATTTGAAAAATTAGACTTGTTACATTTGTGATGAGTATTGTGTATGCCAGTAACAATTTGAATATACTATATATGAGTAGAATATGCTGTTGATTGTGTTAAATCAACTCGATTCGATTCAGAAAAATTAAAGTTTCGAACCTACTTTACCTCCTGGCTACACTCTCATATTTTGCTCATGTCAATCTCTTTAACTTTTTTTTAGATCTTCACTAGTTTTTGCTATACGTTAGCTCATAATTTTCTGTCATATATATATATATATATATATATATATATATATATATATATATATATATATATATATATATATATATGTAGAAATTGATGTTTTCACGGATCTTCGATATGCAAGATGAATTTTCTGGGTTTTTATCCGTTAGGTATCTTCTATGATTTGTTCGACGTTCCGAATTCCATTTTGAATTCATTCTCAAGAACTGTGAGACGAATATCTGTCCATACCGTCCTGGTCAATCACTCCCCTCACGAAGTAACCAAGCAAGAGTAAGCAAAGATTTCAATTGTCTGTTCTCCATGGAAACTGGTATTTATAATGATTCTCTCCAGTTATTATCCGACTAGGTCCGATATTATTGATGATTAAATCGTCAGCCGCTCTCTAAGGTTGTATCCTGCCCATCCAGGTATTATGTAGAAATTGATGTTGCATATATATATATATATATATATATATATATATATATATATATATATATATATATATATATATATATATATATATATATATAAATATATATATATATATATATATAAATATATATATATATATATATATATATATATATATAAATATATATAAATTTTGAGTTATAGACCCCCCCCTTGACCTGATCCTGGATCCGCCACTGGTCAGAATGTTTCAACCGAAAATTTCTCTGGAGTAATGATTCTCTGATGACATCTTCAGTTTTCTACAGGAATGAAAAAGTAAAGTGAATAATAACTCCGCTGTCACCAGGAGTATTTTATGAATTATATGACGACTGATATGAAATAGTGGCCTCTGATAACATTTTTTCCAATGCAGAAGCGGTTTCATATTGTAACACTGAAGACTCATTCCGTAGCGTTTAGGTAGATCTGCATGCACTATTTCGGGTTTATATACTTGGGATATGGATGAAAATATTTGAATTCTTCGAGAAACTATGATCCACGAAACTATCTACAATAAAATATATAGAATACTTGCGAACTTATGGATTGCCGATCACGTCCATACCTGAAACAAAAAAACAAAATTGTCACAAAAAAATCTACGCTTAGACCTGATAGTAAAAAAAACATCCGATTACTATTAATTTATATACAATCCGTATCAATCTGAAAGCTTCTGAGTTTTCGAAACGACCATTACCCACCAAGGCGGAGATGTAGTATCTCGTTATCTACCCATACTCCCAAAAATATTAAATATCGCTCTTTATTTAATGAAAATCATTATAAGTCATACACTCCCTTTTTTTTTTTGTTAATCATCTCTTTCGTGAAAAAAAACTGGCAATTGGCAAAATTTTCCTATTTTCCAGTAGCATTCTATTGATTATTTTTCGAATTAATATCGAAGTCGAGCAGTCCCTACCCTTACTCAGAACACACGATACAAAAACCAAAATGAGGAATGAATCAATCTGAAAAAAAAATCCATCTGGAATTTTGTTTTTATACTCTTTCTCTCTTAATCAATTACTTTTTAGGATTTTCAAATGCGGTTTTTGAGGAATATTGAATTTGAAAAAAAAACTATTTTCATCTATACTGACCCCCAATATAATCAACAGTTGTTGTATGGGAAAAAATGAAAAATATGATTCAATGCCCCAGTCTTGTATGAAGAGGATTTTGTTAGTCCTTTACTACCCTAATGATTCATTTCTGCGTATGAATTTTCTGTGCACCTCATATTGGATTTTTCATACAGCTTTCTCTTGCTCCAACATTCGATGGAAGATTTTTAGAAACATTAAATGCAATTCGAATAATCTAACTAGTTTAAATAAATAATAACTCATTTTTCTGAGATATAAAGAATATATAACCATAAACAGGTAACTTTCCAATCACAGTTGATGTTCATTCCGTTCCAGTTTCAGATTCGAATATCTGACATGTACGATAATATCGTGCGTACATCGATTGAATAAACTCTTTCTTCATTTTCAAAGGTATAATCAAAATTTCGAATAGAAAAATATTAGATCAGTTCAAATAAAGAATATCCATATACCTCCACCCTGATTTGAATTGGTTGATTAACAACAACTTTTTATGATTT
This sequence comes from Zygogramma bicolorata, assembly GCA_032362365.1. Lineage (NCBI taxonomy): Eukaryota > Metazoa > Arthropoda > Insecta > Coleoptera > Chrysomelidae > Zygogramma > Zygogramma bicolorata. The sequence goes on from JAVJAQ010005952.1 coordinate 170,378, forward strand.
TCCAATTGTTGTAATTGTAGACTTGAAATTTCAATAACACGTGAATGGCAAATTTGCATTTTTATTGCACATAGCCCTAATTTTTATAATAAGCTATTAGCATTTCTGTGATTACTGTAGTAAAAACTATTCCAATTATGGTGAAAACAAAAAAAACGTTCACCAAAAAGCAGAACAACTAATTATTGCTGTTGCTTTCATTGATTTAGGATCATGTAGCAATGGGAGGAGCCACGTACCTCTACGACGCGACAGATGAATATAAGGATAAACAATGCAGTTTCCAACTTCCGAAGATTTTTTCTACCGAAACCATAAACGATTTCACGCAGACAAAATCCGGCCCCATTTATTGGCTTCCTGAATGTGAGGTAGGTATGATTTCATGATTTCATGCAGTTGGTCGAAACTGGCAAACATCGTGAAAAATACTTTAAATAGAGGAAATCTGATATGATTGCTTCTGGAAAATTCGGAACGATAATTTACTTTAAATTTTCCCATACTCAAAAACATGAATCAATGGATGGTATACATGAACATGAGCAAATGTATCAACTCTCGCTTCATATTTCTACCCCACTATAAATCATTTTGCTGTTTCAACAAAAGTCAAGGAGAAACCAGTTTAATGCGTACCACCATTTATATCCATCGAATCTACTCGAATCTTAATAAATGAATTGTTGAGTTTCTAATCCCTGGTCTGTAGGTTTTTGAGTCTGACGTTTCTTCCGTATCTGTGGCAGCCATGTTCGAAGGCAATGCAGCAATGGTCGAAGTGTCCTTCTCTGCTGCGAGAGTCTGATCAGATGTGGTTCAGATGATGGGTCTCTCATCATCGGACCCAGACTCTAACCATCAATCATAGTTAATGTAATTCTCGGAACCGTCTTCCCTCTCATTGGGCCTGATTACTGCTATTTTCTACCGCGGGTGCTGGTTCGAATTCTCGTACTGTATGCCTCAGTTTCACATTTTCCACCCTTTCCACCCATATGTTCAGAAATGCAATTCTCTAGCTTTACAACCCGAATAGGAGGGTTCAATGAATGATTCCGAACCAGCCGTTAGTGGACGGACTCTCCTGCCCTATATTAACTGCGTGACGGACCGCATTGGAAGACTTGTGGAGAAGCATGGGGTGAGAGCCATTTTCAAACCTATGAGAAAAATTCAGGAAGACCTGAGATCTGCAAAAGACCGAAAGTACTCCGGGAGTGTACCGAATATACTAGCGGTACACGGTTGTAGTTTTGTCTATATCGGAACAAAGAGAAGCATAAAAACGCGACTAGCGAAACACAAGAGAAGTTGTCGATATGACCACAATACACGGAATCGGCGGTGGCTGAACATGCTCTTTTGAAGGGTCACGCTATTGACTTCGACAGAGCGGAAGCTAAATAAAATTATGAGTTATTGCCAAGGGTTTTATAAGGAGGTCATAGAGATGCAAGATCTGAACCATCTCTAATTAGAACCTCGCAACAGTGAAGAAAACTACGATCTATGTCCACAGCCTGAAAATGTTTACCGAAGATGCAGACGAAACGTCAGGTCCAAACACCTGCAGACCACGGCTTCTAACCCTGGAAACACCTAACATTTCATTAGTACTTAACCAGTTGTGGAAGTTTTCAAACTTTGATGGATCTCGAAAAAGTTCAAAGTGGTTCAAGAACTTAGCACTTTAACTAATATTCCAAATATAGGGACTGAAATAGGTATATAAATCAATATTAAATTTGAAAAAAATTTTATTTGTGTTTGTAGCACTATACGAGATCACTGAACAAAATTGCAAATCAATTCGAAACCAGAGGATCTCGGATCTACATTATTCAACTAATCTATATTTGGCAAAGGATAATCACTTACGCACATTTTGAATCGGTATTAATTTTCATAAAAAATCTTGTTTTAAATGATCCAAAATCAAAGTTCTTCCTTTAATTTCCT
>JAVJAQ010005953.1:0-119408 GCA_032362365.1 Zygogramma bicolorata
TGAGGGTGGTGTCATACATCATTGTGAAGGTTATTCAATTCTGACTCTAACAGTGCAAAATTTTCTGAATTTGAATGGGGCGTTCTCGAGATATTCAAGTTTGATTCAAGAATCGAAAAGTAACCACTTATTTCAACAATCCTACTTGTATCGCTATGGTTTACACAGAAGACGAGAAAGTTGAAATAATTTTTATTTTTGCTGCTCAAAATGAGTGTGCACGAGCAACAGCTGCGATCTTCAATGGGAGACACGAAAACAGAAACGTAACTCACAAGTGGGTATTAGGAAAATGGTTATAGGAAAATGTTTTGGTATATTTTGATCATTCTAGATATATCTTGGAGCTTGGGGTGAAATTCCTTGGGACTGGATCAGTCGCCAATAAAAACAGGACTAGGATGGCTTCTGTTACAAACGAGAGGAATCAAATAGAAGTTTTAGGACAAGTTGTAGTTGACCCAACTTTTTTTTACACGGTACACGGCAACCAAGTAGCATAACAGGCATATCGAGAACTTCCATAATGAGGGTGCTGAAATTGCACAAATACCATCCGTATGAGTTGCATCTTCACCAAGAACTGAATGAGGATGACTACGACAGACGATCGGAATTTTGAGAAAATGTTTCAAGAATGATACAGAGGAACCATGGATCCATGAAGCATATTTGCTTCAGTGATGAGTGTTCATTTTTTTTAATGGGTTAGTGAACAGACACAACTCTCGCTATTTGAGTCAGACCAACCACCACTTACTTAGAGAAGAGCACACACAATGGCCCCAAAAGTTGAATGTGTGGGCAGGGATTCTGGGTAATAAAATCATTGGCCCAATATTTATCCAAGGTGATTTAAATGGTGCGGATTATTTGGATATGCTGCAGAATCTGATTGAACAACTCATTTTGAATAATGTTCACACGGACCTTGATGATGGCAGAAAACATTTATTTTCAGCAAGATGGGGCACCAACTCGTTTCGTATTACAGGTGAGAGAATGGCTATCCCAAACTTTTTCAAACAAATGGATAGGTCGTCGAGGTCCAATAGAATGGCCAGCACGCTCGCCGGACTTGGCACCCAATGATTTTTTTCCTCTGAAGTCATTTGAAATCCGTTATTTATAAAACTCAACCTACTGACCTGAACGAGTTGGAAAGAAAAATTATCACTGAATACCAGGCAATTACCAGAGAAACAATTTCGAAGGTGCAGGAGGAATGGAAGTCATTTTGAACATTTTTTGTGAATAAATTTTTATAATCTATTTCGTATAATTTATTTACTCACAATTCAATAATGTGGCATTTGAACTCTAATATCTCGAAAATGCCTTTTCAGAATTGAATTAATAATAATAATAATAGATATTTATTGAGGAAATCACAATACATTAATATAAGAACAAAATACGTCAACGTGTATAAATATCAGAAGGCGATAAGTGTAAAAACACTTGTTTCGCATATTCAAGAAATACACAAGTATCACTTGTTTCGCATGCTAATAACAATAACTTAATAGTACAAAAAACATAGGTGAACAATAGAATGAAAGGGAGAAGAGAAAGTGCTTATACAGTAATACTAATAAATCCAAAGATAAAAACAGAAAAGGGTAAAATCAATACAATACAAATATTTACATTTCATCTTCCCGATAACATACTTTCTATACAGAAAATCAGAAGGTAGTGAACTCAAACATTTTTTTATTGTTATATTTTTTTTTATATCATGTCTGAAATGTTTCGTCGTGGTAGACTCAAGACATATCGTTTTATATTCTTTTTGAACGATTTTGGATTACTTATTTTTTGTATATGTTGTGGGACGGTATTGTACAGTTTTGGTGCTATATATAGATAACTTCGTTGGCCTATGGCTTTCTGCATTTGTGGAACTACGTGACGATATCTTTTCCTCGTAGAGTAAGAATGGTTAGGTAGGTTAAAATGTTTATTTCGATGATATTTGATATTTATTTGAAAATAAAAAAGTTGTCGTATGTCAAAAATTTCGGCTTCGTGGAATAGTGCAATTACCTTCATAATGATGTATGACACGACCCTCATTACCTATTAAAATTCTAGAGGGGGTTGCTCTGGGGAGTAGTGGTTCGAAGTATAAAATATCTTCTTCTCGTCAAATGTCCCCCTCCAAACGAAAAACGATGTGTCTCGGCGATTTTTTGTAAAATCATTTTTCTGGGAGTTATTAAGTGGACCACCCGGTATGTATTTACCTAGCTAACTATCTATGTGGAGTCTAATGATTGTAAATGAGACATGTTTTTTGAACAGATGTTCCAAAAAATTGTGAGCAGATGAAAAATAGTTGTAAGAGATATTTAAATCAGTATTTCAATACCGCTGATTCAATTTCTGGAAATGATCGAGTGTAACGTACAAAAGATATGACATCCGCACACAGAAATATTTTTTTATGGTTTCTACCAAGGTAGGGTATTGCCATTCGAAAAATTGTATAACGGCGTCATAACTGGAACAGTAATCATCATAAATATGAGTAGACCAACAACTGGACCAGAAACTCGACGTGGCTGAGCTTCTTTCCTCAATGGCCATATCAAGCTTCTATCAAATTCCAGACTTTACGTGCTCACTGTACATTTCTGTCGATTGATTATATGACATACATCTACAAATAAACTCGAGAGTGGCGAAGTATATTGTTACAAATCTCCCAGCGCTCTCCTAGCGTTCTCCCAACGCCGGCCCTGACGAGATCGTAAACGCAGATGAGGAATCACGTCGTAGCGAACGTCATTTTCCAAGAACCCAAAAATGCCTCCTGGAGAATTCGAGACACGTCATCGGGGCTCTTCTCGAGGATTCTCGATAGGTACGCAGGTGTATATATATACGGGACAGACTTCGCCGCGGGCAGAGTTTTTATTCGGAGAGTTAGTTAGTCAGGAGTTTTTATTCGGAGAGTCAGTTATTCAGAGAGTTTTTATTCGGAGAGTTAGTTAGTCAGAAGTTTGTATTCAAAGCTAAGTGGAGCGAGTTAAGTAGAGGTAAATGGCGAGAGTTATTGAGATCTAAGTGGAAAGAGCTTTTATTTGTTATTGCTAAGTGCAAGAAGTGTGTTGAATTGTTAGTACAGAGAGTTTTAGTAGCGAGCGAGCATTGGAAAGTTATCGGGCGATTTAAGTGATTGTCTTGTATTGTATTGTGATAGAGAGTTATAATAAAAGTAGTTCAGTGTTGTTTGGTGTTTCAATCGATGAACCCAGGGATAAATCGTAACAATATGATCTCTTTCAAGAAAAAGGAGTCACCTAAATTCCCTTTTTTTAATTATTTTTGGTTTTGTTATGTTTTTGTTCTTATATGTAGGTACACCCTAATGTATTTTCATTCATTCATTAATATATTAGTAGAGGGCAAATAAAAGAACCAACACACTCCCCATGGACAAATAAGCCTTTTCCAAAGGATTCAATCCTCGCACCCTCGTGAATAAACAATTGGTATCCACCGTGAAAACTGTTTTACATTCATGCTCTTTCGGCATTACTCACCCCAGCATTAATTCGGAACCACAGAGGACGGAAAATATCCAAGTTCTTCCCTACTCGCAGGTGCTGTGACATGAATATGCAATTAGCTGGCTGAATGAGCGAGCATGTGGGTCGTTTGTATTTTATGACCCGAATTTGAATGACAATTGAGAGAATAGAGAATGGAGACGTCAAAGAAGGCGAGAAATGGAGCGCAGTTCAATGCTGTTGACGAGCTGAATAGGCATTTCTGGCCTGCGTGAATGAATGGAAGATGAAGAAAGGAAATGAGTGGCTCCGTCAGTTGCAGGTTAGGGTTACGAATATATGTCATCAGTTGCAGGTGACTACTTCTGATGTATGGGACTCATGCCTTCGTTCGCCGATTGTTTTTGGAACGTAATGAACTCCAATAAACGATGAGATTGAAACCTAACTAACCTTGTTAGCGAAACGCGCGTCGAGTGCAAAAATATCACTTTGGTGTTAGGGTAATTGATCAATAGGAAAAGTTTCATCGTGATGAACTCTATTGTACAGTGCGCATCATAATGTTGACCCTCCTATCTAATTCGTTACTGGACTCTTGTTGGGAAAATCGCCGAGACACTTTTTTTTCATTTCTACAGTGTACATATTCGTACATTACACGACGTGTGGGTAACTTACCATTCATTGAAGCCAAATAAGAACAAGTTGTTGAAATCAAAGTGTGATCAGAATTACCCAAGGGGTAGTGATGGTTGGTTGGTTACTGAGTGTATGGGTGCGTCCTTGGACATATACCCAACGTCAAGTGAAAATTCATAGTCATAGGAACGAGTGCGCTAACCAAGCGCGTCTGGGACATCCCATACTCGCTCCCGTTCTTGCTTTGCAAGTAAAAAAAATACTTATGGGCATCGATGACTTCGCCAAATCCGTTGGCATCCGGCCTGGTTACCGGCATAGGGAGCCACTGATCCACTTCTTCTTTTTCTACGTCTCCTTATTCTACAAAATTATATTTTCTTCTTCTTCTTTGTCGAACTAATCTTATTTTCTTTTTCTTTATTGCGTCGTCCGGTTACCTCATAACCTTTCAATGGAAACCACGTGTTCTTTACAGGTTATAGTTGTTTTAAAGTAAACCTATATTTTTCATGCACGTTTTCCAAACGGCAAAGACACGAACAATCACAAATACACATAAAACAGGTTCCGACCATTAACTAAACAGCCATACTGGCTTCAATTAGTATGAAATCGCACCTCTTGGCACAGGCGTCCGTACACGGCCGCCATTTGCACCGAACTTTCGAGGGGGAGTGAATTTTGATTTGTTAATATCAGGATAAGTAATAAGAAACAAGTCCAGTGTATTGGCAAATTGGTTATTCGTATCAGGAATACATTAGTAATAGCAAATGCCTCTGCCTGTTGTTCTCTTTTATCTGTTCTATTCGAGGATTTGAGCCATGAAGGATTATGTACATTGCAATCACCCGATATGGTGACCTCGGCAGTTGGATGTTTTTTTTTGATGAAGTCGATTTTTTTCCGATAGAAATTCGAATAATCTGTCAAAAGAGTCATTGTTAGGTGATAAATAAAGACATCAGACAAATTTAGTTTGTTGATGATTTACGAGTTCAAACCACATCACGTCAAAATCTTTCAGCTCCAGCCCTTCTTTGCGTTGGCACGATAATTTGTGTATACTAGAGTATACACAAAAACCACCTTTGAAATGAAAGCGAAAATAGAATTCAGGACAAAGCATATGTACATTATTCGTATATGAATTGACCTGAGTTTCAGTTAGAAGAAGAATGTCAGGTTTCTCGGTTTGCAGATGGTAATGCACATCTTTGATATTTTCATTCATACCACGAATCAAATATTACAATAATCTATTCTCAATACTCTCGATGAAGGTCCCCCCGAGTACCTCCCACCCAGAAATCCGTTTGGGGAGGTATTTTACTTCCATAGTTTTTTACTCTGGGAGACATTAACATCATTCTTCAAATTCAATTGTTGGGAAAAACCGGAAATATCAACCAAATACTGAAACGTGAATCAACACTTCACAGCATATATAGTTGGTATGGTGGTATCTCAGCGGGCAATGGTAATACTATCTTCCAACTAGATTATCCTTTAAGTCGCCTTCTACGGCATGCAGCATCTACCCCAGGGTTATTCTAATCCGACACCATACAGAGACATTCTCAAAGATGAAAAATATGAATGGGATAAAGCATACAGTGAATTGAATATGTTGAAATGGTTGTACTTATGAAATTTTCATGTCCATTTTTCATTCAATGAAATGAAGGCAATTTTTTAATATCATTATCAGTTTTCTTGTACTCATACGCTCCCTCCATCAAACACTCTCTTGAGTACGCCCAGAGGGCAGAAACTTGTGCGGCTAATTGTCTTGGGTGCAGAAGCGCTCTGTGGCGTCTTACTGATTGTTACGGTAGCGCATTTTCTATTTCAACTGTAGAGAAATCCAAGAAAACCCACAGTCAGTTGGTGTATTCAATCCAGATATCCCATCTACCAGGATTTGCACCTGGTTCTTTCTCCCGCCGGGGGGCGCCAAAACAAAAAGTCGGGTAATGAAAATTGATATGGCTGAATTCCTTTTCACTCATTTCAGATGTCCCCCTTTGAAAAAAAATCGACGTGTTTTTCGAACAACACATGTGTTCTGAAGATATTCGCTCCTTCTCGGTGCTGTGTCCTGAATAAAGTAATGCAAACCATTTGCTACTTTCTACGAATACTTATGTTCATAGTTTATCAACCACTTAGAAACTCGTCATAATATAATGATCAACCACTTTTTTCTGCACTCGTAGTATAATAAGGCACTTATATGTCCATAATGTGTTTCATATTATGGACATATAATAAGCTAGTCGTTCAAAGATTAGGCCTAGACTAACTATGAAGTAGTCCATCCTCTGTAGAATTTTACGAGGAACAATTTCGGATGAGATTTTTTCCTATGACTTCATTTTCGCAAACTAATTGAGAAAAATGGATTTTGGGGGCTAAAACGTGCCACAGAAAAAAAAAGCACAAGGTCTTAGGGGTGGGAATTTCAATAATTTGTTTCTGGCTCCTAACACAACATTTTCCACCAATAATTTGCTTTCCCCCTCAAAATGCATAGACCGATTCTTCTTCGCCTAGACTATGGGTTTCGATCAAAAGAATAGTCGACTCGTTGAATCTTCATCCAAACTAGTCTTCCCGAAGAATCACAACTTTCTGAAAATAAGATATGAGTACAAAATCAAATCGCCTCTTGCTTCACGCGTTGTTCTCTGAATGATAAAAGAAGTTTTACCAATGTGTTTGTTGTCAAAAAATGTTTTCAAATTACGATCAAAAGTCTTAACTTCCACGAGTTGAAAATTAACGGGGTCCTATCTTTTCACGTGCGATTCTTAGTAGGTATATGAATCTGAAGCTGTAAAATGGAAGAATTTTTTGCCCGTGTAGATAGTTCGAGTACTCTAGTAACTACTGTTTTTCTCAATACAATTTTCGAAAGATTTCAATCCAGATGATCATAAAATTACGTCACTTCCAACAGTATTCTCCAAAAAAGAATATGCAACCACCAGCGGATCAAATCATTTTGCATTCCTCAACACAATTAGAAACATTCCGCGGAGCTTCAAAGAAATTGGGGTTAACGGGGTCTTATCATTTCACGTGTGATCTCTAGTAGGTATGTAAATCTGAAGCTGTAAAATGGAGGAATCTTTTGCCTTTTATAGATAAATCGAGTACTCTAGTATCAACTGTTATTCTCGACACAATATTCGAAAGATTCCAATCCAGATAATCATAAAACAACGTCACTTCTAACAGTATTCTCCAAAATGCACATACAACTACCAGCACTCTGGGGATCAAATTATTTTGCATTCCTCAAAGCACTCAAAAACACTCCAGGAAACTTTAAAGAGAACTGTGATTGAAAAAGTTCTTGAATAGGAAACGACGGCAGAGTTACGCCGCCTTTGAAACACTTGAAAGATGAATTGCTCTTTCATGCCTTCTCGCTACACGGATGGAAATGTAATTCGATTACAAATGAATGGGTGAGACTCAATGTAATATCGATCGACAAAGTCACAAAGAACTCCTGATACTTTTGTTACTTTCGTTATTTACATTTTGTACTGGAGTCCGGATGAGCAGTATCCTCATTGAATAGTAATGGTTCGGGCTTCTGTTGTCTATATTATCAACTCTATTGAAATTAAAATCAAATTTTTTTGGTCAATAATTGAATTGAGGATTGATAGATCAAAGAAAATAATATTGTTACAAAAAATCGGTTATCGAATTTGAAACACGAATCAAAAAAAAAAATTATATAAAGAAATTAATGGAATAATGACAAGAAAATGCATCAATAGTCATCAGAAATGAGTAAGCCTTTAAAGAAGCTGGCCACTCGCGCTAGCGAAACGTTAGGAAGAAATTCCAAAGAAGGACCGCCTTCAAGCCCGGAGAAAAGTAGTTATACTAATAACCTCGGCCGCGAAAACCTTAACCATTTTGTTTTTCATTCCTACTTTGCATTTGCTGAACACTCTTACGGGTGCGCCCAGAAGCAGGGCCTTGTGCGGGCAAGTATCGGCTAATCATTCTGGGTGCTGAAGCCCTCTGGGGCGTCTTACTGATTTTCCCGGAAGCGCATTTGCTCTTTCAACTGTGGTAGAACCCAAATAAATCCATAAGGCTACTGGGTCAGTTGGTGTATTCTATCAAACCAGATATCACACCTACCAGAATTGGTGTAAAATAAAAAAATCTGCCTCAACCGTGGATTGAACCAGCAGTGAAAAAGACAAATTGAATATGAGGACCGCGCCTCAGACTGCTCTGCCATACAAACCCTTGAATCTTCCATGTGATTATAGCCAGTGGTATGGTTAGAAAGGCCATCAATTTCTCTTTGTATTGTCTCACTTATTTTTTGATTTGATACAGTGAATACTGGTAAAATACGATGTGAAGAAATTTCCTCAAAAGCTTATGCTGGGCCTTTTTTCACTCCCAAAACTAATTGTTCAGTGTCTAACCAGCTTGGTATTAAGATGCATAAAAGCCCTGGGGTCCAATTTTTGACCACTTTCGTTATTTAGCGAATACCCTATCGCTAAGGCGTTATCATGACGAAGACTGTCAAAAATCCAACCCCTGTTGCCTTGACTTATACTTGAAAAACCGTGAGTCCAGCTAAGGTGGCTATATACTGGTGTTTTACTACATATGAAAGATTGTCAGCAAATCAGACGACCGATCTGGCCTACTTGTTCAAGAATTGATTACGTAGACCGTAGTAATAACTCAAGAAATACGCCAGGTATCGTCACTCGTCAGTTGAGATGACAGTCATCTGTACGTCCTGTGTTGCCAAGTGGCTATGTCGTGTATATTGAGTTGCCTGACTAATCTTACCTTTTATGTTTGAATATTGTTCCTATAAAAAATGCACATGAATTTACTATTAATTAACAGTTTCAAGCTTTCGTTGCAAAATAGTTGGATTTTGTTTCAATAGAATGAAAATACAAAAAATTTCATAAATAATGTTAATCGACTTAGGAATTGTGACAATTCAAATTTGACTCAATAAACTAAAGAGTATTTTGAATATGAGTACATTCAGTTATGCTTAAATGAAACAACTCGGATTTCGTGTTTGTAGGTAGACATATGAGAATTGTGACGTTTCTACAATGTTGTCCCTGGTGACCTACTTTGTTTTCTCTGTGATTGGTGGAATTCATATCCTACCTTGTGTGGATATGAAATCAAAACCATTCAGTTGACTGAAATCGCCTACTCATCCATTCAGTTATTTATGTATCAAGGGCGTAAAATAGGCTTTAATGGACCGCAGCGTGTGAGTATTAACACGCCTAGGTCCATAATAGTATGTTATGCAACGATCATGTATTAATAGCCATTACAAGAGAGTTGCATGCGCTTTTTTATCTACACCCGATAAACAGTGAAGGACTACTAATAATATATTTATATTTTTATTGCACACCATAATACTCATTAAACGCATTTCTTCAAAAAATTCTACGAAATTGTAATTAATGGTATTACTTCGAGGTATAGAACGATGAGAAATGAAAAAAAGATCAAAAATTGAAGAAAAAAAATTACTCGAGGCAGGAATCGAACACATGTCTCTTCCAACTAGTCCAACTGGTCTCAGCGCTCGCCTACGGAGAGCTCAAAAAATTTGATTGAAAAAGTAAAGAGATAAATCATGCATTTGTCAAATGGAAAATTTAATCATTCTAACTGTATTTCTGCCGGTGAAGGTGTCGAAGGTGATTCTTCCATATCACTGGTATCAGATATTTCCTTATAATAATCGAAGTTTGGCTATATTCTTCAAAAATTAAATTCCTATACCGATTTTGACTTGACAAACGTCAAATGCAGAGTATGCACATCATGCTTGATTAAAAAATAATGGGTTTCTATTGGTTGAAAATCTGTATCGTAATGGATTTCATTATAAAAAGGGTTGAGGGCATATAAGTGTATTATTAGAGTACGGGTGTAGAGTAAAACAAATTACGCCCCAAAATATATACATTTTATTCACGATCGGTATATTTTATGTCATGTAGATAGATACCTATTTATATCAAGAACACGATAGAAATACATCGAGGCTGCCGTGAGGCGCCTGTATATTTATATCATATCGGAAACAGAATAAATCAAGAAGTGATGGAATGACTGTTACCATGGCAGTCAATTTTTTCGGAATAAGATTATATAGGCTGATAACCATAGCTGGTGTCATTTTTTAGTGATCACAGATAATTCATCAGTGATTTTGAAATGGATTCGAGCTACGATAAGAGTGTGACTTGTACAACAGAAAACAACAAATTCAAATATTTCCATAAATAGGTAACTGTTCTAATTGTATTGTCAATATAAAGTTATGATTTATTTTCAAATCAATTACGTTCATTGTTTTAGTTATATTATTGTTCATAAAGTTTCGATCGTAGGATTTTGCATCACATAAATATTAAGAAAATTGTAATATTCAAGAAAGCCATCGGAATTATTGACACACAGATGTCCTGAATTATACAGCAAGTCTCATTCTGAGTTACGTACCTATAGGTACAATAGATATATTGATGGTTTGATAATGGTGGTTAATGGATTCTCGACTCCTTATGTGCACTCCTATATAATTCAGATATATATTTCGATAATTCTGCATTCATTGAAACTATCGGAATATAGGCTTCCCTCGATATGAGATTGAAGTTCACTTTAGCGCCTGCTCAACGATTTTATCGCCCGCCGGGCGATAAAGTACCTAGTCCACGAGCGATAAAGTGCCACTTCACGCCCGGCCGTGCATAAACAGTTTCATTTACTACGTCACCATAAGTTTAAATCCAGTATAGGGAAGTTGTAAATTCCATTCCATTTTGTATTATGGATATACCTATCTACATAAAACCCCATACTCAAAGTTACTTCACTTTGATTATACCTCACTTCATAATTCCTCGAGAACTCATTTCCTCCATTTCTCGACGTGAAGGGAACAAAAGCGGAAATGAAACGTTTTCAAGTAATGTACAGGGTTAAGTAATTCCATTAAATAATATAGATTTCACCACGGATATTACAGCTGTTCATAAAATGTAATAGAACGATGGGGTATAATAAAAATGCATTTGCACCGTAAATTTCAATTTAATGGGATATTTATAGCCTTTGAAGAGTGTTGTGGTTCCGGAACGGTTAAAATCACAAAGTGTTACAATGTTTATAGAGTTTTCAGTTGTCATCGTCGAGATTTCATAAGACTAGAATTCATTGACAGTGATCTAGTGCCAATGTGATCGAAATCAGCAATTTCTGAATCAAATGCAAATTATATCGATTCATATAATATAATCATCAGGAGGGTGGCTGAACTTTAGCGAAATATAATAGAATTTCCGAAAATATCATGATGTTGAAATCCACGAATTCCACCAGAAATCCTTGTTAGAATCCTGAAATCCACCATAAATCGTGATTTGGTGTACACATTTTACGGAACTGAAACACCACTTCAAATTGACCAAATTAATGAAAAAACTATTCCAGTTATAGAGATTATAATAAGATTTTCTTTACTTTCTCTACTCTGAATCAGTGTGCGTGTGTATACAGTGTAACAATTCCGAAACTCACAATGAAGAGAAGATACCGAGATATTTTTTCCTTCGTAGTTTTTCGGAAACTGACATAATAATAGCGAAGCCCTAGCGAGAATTTCAGGGTTTACTAAAGCGCGGCAGATTAATATACAGAGGGATAACTTGTACCCGGTTAAATGCTTCCACCATATATGAGCCCTACATATATGGCCGGTCTTCAAGGATAAATGATCAGATTGGTAAAAAAAAATCATCTGGAATTCTCGAGCGCGTCAGATTAAGGTAGGGTAAATTAGTTACATCCTGAAACGTGTATATTTCACTAATCTGAAAATTCGATAGTGACCTAAACAAGGAGGAGGGTTACAAAGTTGTTGTAAAAATATATATTGATATTCTTGTGCGTGGCTTATTCATTTCCACAAGCCGAAATAATAAAAATTCATCGATAAAGTTTAATGTGTGCAGCTACGTGATGCCTATATTTCCCTCTCCACGTTTCTACTTCTCTTTCACTCTTTCTCTATCTATTGCTCTCTCACTCCGTCCCCACTCTGGTTTCTCTTGCCATGATGCCATGACAGTTGATTAAACAGACTCGTTGGTGGCATGATATCGTTTACAACGAATATCCAACGTTTTAAAATTTTGAAAATTTTATTCTACCAAAAAATCATACACATTTTTAATTTGCATGCTTTCTCCTGAGTTTTTCAATTAATTGGGGTCAATGAAAAAAAAAATTTCAAATTGGCAGAATAGGCGAATCCCTCTAGATAATCCTCAGATTATGAGACTGACCGCGTCTAGGACAAAAAGATGAATCATATATATCTTAATCTGACGCGCTTGTGTATTCCAAAATTACGAACTTTTTTACATTCTAATAACGGCCGCGAGTCTGCCTCACATCCAAACCGTCAGATAATTATATGAGAGATTTTTTTTAGGTTCACTTAACATCCCTTCAGAAAATCTGACGCGCTCGAGAAAAAATATTTTTTTCATTTTCATCCCATACGTACGGCCACGTACGTACGGCCCATCATGGAAACAATCAGATTAACATACGTACATTTTTAAAAATATGTGGGACAAAGATGATATCAATATCTGACGCGCTCGAGTATGTCCATGCAATAGTTTTTTTTACATTTATTAAAATCTATAGCCGCTCCCCCCACCAATGAAAAGGTATATATTATATAACATTTTTTTCTTTTTATCATCTAAGCTTCGCGACCCAATAGGTCTCTTTGTCGCTCGAGTAAATCCTAATTTATCATCGTGGGCTCTCCTACTATAAAACAGAATTCACCAAGTCAACCCCTTACGCCCAACCTACCCAACTATGAAAGATAGTAAACTCCTATATGTGATCCATCACAAAAAAAAGCCTATTGAGAATGCTATCCAACGCTATAAAAATGATAACTGTACATAATTGTAGATTCTTCAAGTCAAAATTCCATAAACTTTATTTTACAGCAAATTTGGTAGAGATGCCAATTATTCAAATGCTCTCAGTTATTTCCCTTGTTCTGTAAACAATGACGGATTCTATTTTCAAATTATGTACGGATTTCGGCAGATATCGTTCTGGTAATAGCGCGAGATGAATTTTTATAATATTTTCTCTACCCCCACTTTTTGAAACCGTTCATTATGTATTTGACAGCTGTTAGGTAATGACAGGAATTTTTTTTTTATGCGATATGTAACATTTGACCTGATATATTTGATCTCATGACTACATTCATTTGCCCAAAAACAAAATTCAGGGAATTTTCGTTTCAAATTCATTGTAAAATTGAATAATTGAAAATGATGTTTTTAGGTAATTTATTGTGTAACAGTCCGTGGATTGGTACTGTATCTAGTTATATCCATGAAACAAGCAATTGTTTTTAAATGAGAGATGAGGAAAAAATTTGTGCTACATCAGCAGAAATTACCGAACAACCATGGTAGGAGTAGAAAAAACTCAGTATCGAGGATAAGGCTAACGCCTCGTGTTTACAATTTTCGCTCGTGCGTAATAGGCTACTGATTCTACACGTGATATACAATTCCATCATGTACGTGAGTAGGAGTTTGCTATTCGAAACTTTTAGGTTGGAGAGGAACAGACTAAGGGATTCAGATGACAGTAGTTTTGACCCTTTTGTATCTTCTGTTCGCGCCCATTGAGAATTTCATATATGTTACTAATTTGGATCATTTTTGACATATAAAACGAGCATTTTAAAGTAACTATGTTTTCTCTTTGCAGTTTTTTTTTGGGGTCTTCATCTACTACACTCTGAGAAAATAAGAATTGATATTGGAAGGGCAAATATTTAATCCACCGCGATAAGTTGCTGCCTCAACTAAAAAACAGTTCTTTCTAGAACATGTTCTATTACCTCCGTATACTGCAGGTATATATGTGTGTGTATGTTTATGTGTATGTATATATAATACTCCTAGATGTATTTGATGCTTTGTCTATGAGAATTCCTATTCTTCAGACAATAAAGTATATTTTGACTTTGACTTTGACTATTAGGCAGCCACTTCTCGTATATCTCAAACTTGCTTTTCAATAAAATACAAGGACCAATATTCATCAAAATACTTATCTTTGATTATTCGCTTCCATTTCCAAAACTCTCTCACAAATATTGTCTTTTAGATTTGTTTTCTTGTAAATGTCAAAAATTGAGATTTGACGTAATCTCTTTCAAAAATGGCAGCCAAGCGTGATCGATATCGACCGAAGTGTTTGAAATGCAAGCATCCGCAGATAGCATGATAAAGGCAGACTTCTTCAACTTTTGTCTCCTGCTTTCGCTCCATCTTGCTATCATTTTAATGTTATTTCTTTCTGCTGTATAATATTCATCGGCAGTGAGAACGTGTTCTGATTATTCAGAACCACCAATCTGTCTGTTCTTGATGTACATATTGTGTTCACTCCCTCGTACTTCTAGGGATCTTGACGTTTCACCCATATATTTTTTGGCCGCACGAACAAGGGATTCGATGAATACAATTGCATGGATTCTTATATTCATTCCGATTTTTCAGATTGTAGCAGGTTGAGAACTCAAATAAAACTACGAAGTGAGAATCCATTCCCTACAAAATAATGACATTCAAAGAGGAACTATGTTTTATTGTTATTTCTGTAGATCAAAGCATGTTTTCATGGATTTATTGAGGAACGAATTCTGGAATCAAGTTCAAGTTTTTTTATAATGTCGGGAACTACTTCATAAGAGTTAATTCTTCACTTTAAACATTATTTGAATGAATTCACAATTTTTTGGGGGTTCTCAAGGAAAGCCGATTTATTATCAGCTAGTATTCAGATGTCAGGAGTAACTATTCCTACAAAGTCAAGTATCTCGATACTAGGAATCACGATTAGCAATAATCTCAAATGGAACAACCATGTGAGGTCGATCGCTAAAGGTGCTTCCAGAAACTTGGATTTCTGTTTCGTGCAAAGAAATACTTCACTTCTCGTCAGCTTCTGATGATCTACAAGGCTCAGATACGACCTGTCATGGAATATAGTCCTCATGTATGGAGTTCGGCACCAAAACATCCATTGAGGCTTCTCGACTCTATTAAGAGAAAGGCAATCCGTATTGTTGGTGATTCGTCGCTCACAGACTCGTTCACTTTATTGGAACTCCGTAGAACGGTTGGAAAGTTGTCTCTCTTCTATGGATATTTTCGAGGTCGGTGCTCTTCTGAATTGTTATCAGTCGTTCCACCCTTAGCATTATCTACACGGATGACCCGACAAGTACAGAATTCCTACCCCTTTGTTGTGAACTTGGAGACCTGTCGAACCTCTCTTGATCAGTGATCTTTTTTTAATAGAACAGATGAGTTTTGGAACTCCTTGCCGAGAGAGGTTTTTCCTGAGGGTTACAAACTTTAAGAATTCCTGTACCTTGATTCAAGCGGCGTTCCTTGAACATTACAGGGCTTTCCTTTCGTGTGAATCTGCATATAAAAAAAGAACGTCGCAGAGGTGAATATAACTATCAAATACATCTTTCTTGAGTTTTCACTACTAATATATCTCTACATACACTAACAGCCACAATTGCGTTGTTCTTTCACTAATTTTCCTGGCCTATTGAATTTTCTGATTCAAATGGAACGTGGCAATGTGTTTATCCAATTCACTGAGTTATTGTGTACCTCAAATATTCCGCAAGAGTATCTATTTCCCACCCCTGTGATTATCCAGATGTTGGTGGAACTAATGGAAGCTAATCATCGTATCTTTCAAATTCATTCACCGTGTGATGGCTAGGAGAAACAACATTTCCATCCCGCTTTGAATTTATAACTCGATCTCTAGAGAGCCACGAGGAAATATGGCCAGGGATAAAGCGAGCACTAAGGAATATGTGCTATTTAACCCTCCTGTGACCTCTTTTTGAGACAATGCATCAATCTGCTTTATTCCACACCATAGCTCATGCCCAACTGTTTATCCAAACAAATGAACGCAATGAGGAAAATGCATTACCGTTGTGAAAGGTTCACGTTGAACGTCGGAACTTGAATAGAGATATTTATACTAATACCCAACGTTGGTATATGGGGGGAAGGTTACGAAATGTCATCATACCGATCCCTCCATATTACCAGGGCGTCAATGAGGTTAAGGTGAAATTCCACTATATACTAATATGCAACTGGATTTCAGTTTCTGCTATTCGATTGGTACGTAACAACAGATAGCCAAAAAAATACCTGCTCCCCTAATAAGATCTATGAATATTCGATAATAATGAAAATCTAACTTTATGGTGTTCAAGTCTAAATGTCAGTTGGGAAAAAGTGTGGATATTCATACTCTTCGTATTCGTGTTGGACAAATATAATTCAACTCGATCTCGATAATATATGTGAAAATTGAAAACGAAAGCAAATGAAAAATTGATGAATGTGTATGGTTGATGAAAATCCGAAAGGAATACCAATGTTTTTAGAAAAAGTGGGACTGTTCCTCATGCAGCAAGAAGTAGTTTGCCAGAGTAAGATAATTACTAGTATATGAAATGGAAAGTATTTGGGTTTACCAGTCGTTCAAGGATCTTTTTCTGAGGCCAAGAAAACGCATAAGCTTTGTGTTAAACTTTGAATGTTATCTACGTATTCTAATGTATATTGTTCAATTTATAGAGGAATCCAAATGAACTTATGAACAAAATGCCTTTTCAAAGATATCGCTTTGTAAATCATGCAACCGATTGTGATATAGTCCATTCATACAAAATGAGTACCATGATTATTCGTGAATGAAATCATGTAGTGTATTTGAAAATAGCATTACTAAAGAAACTGATGTAATTATTCAAAAGTGACATCGGATTATGCAGCAGTTTTGAGTAATAAGAGATGGAAAATACCTAACTTTATTATGACTAGTGCCGAAACGTTCCCATTGAAAAGTGAAGGTTGAACTTCTCATTACTCAAAACTGCTGCATAAATCATGTGTTACTTGTCAGTTTGTGATATATTTGATATATGATGACACTGCACAAACATAATCATTTGTTTTGAAAAGTAAGGCTCTACTGGAGCTAGCGTTCCCCAAGTGGCCAAACAGCCCGTTACACAGCACTTGTTTCCCGGCATAATACCTGATCGAAAAGTTTTTTATACAACACTACTAAAACGAAGAAGAACCCAAGAAAAAACAACAACTTGACACTGCACAAACATAATCATTTGTTTTGAAAGTAAGGTTCTACTGGAGCCTAATAGCGTTTCCCAAGTGGGCGAACAGCCCGTTACACACACAGCACTTGTTTCCCGGCATAATACCTGATCGAAAAGTTTTTTATACAACACTACTAAAACGAAGAAGAACCCAAGAAAAAACAACAACTTGACACTGCACAAACATAATCATTTGTTTTGGAAGTAAGGTTCTACTGGAGCCTAATAGCGTTTCCCAAGTGGGCGAACAGCCCGTTACACAGCACCTGTTTCCCGGCATAATAACTGATCAAAAAGCTTTTTATACAACCCAACTAAAACGAACAAGAACCCAGGAAAAAACAACAACTTATCCCAATAGAAACACTTTGAAGCCTGTAAAATATTACTCTACTCTACTCCTTACACTGATGAAAATTGAACAAACGACTTAAAATACTTAAAAAATGATTTCCTGAACTCCACAAAGACAAGACAGACAACGCAACGCAGGTATGCTGTGGGCTGTGACAACGCAACAAATCTTTTACTTTCACCACAAAGACACCAAGAGACCAGACACAATTATTAGTAATCAGCCACATAAAACATATATATTTTTGTGTGTTCTGTGACAATTTCTTTGCACTTTTTCTGTTTATCTTTGGTTTTATGGGGTTATGCCACCTATAGAGATTTTTAATTTACCCAATATACCCCAGAATTGCCAACCTCGATTTCCCCGGAAACCTGCCCCTAGCCTCAGGTACCCCTTCGCCCATAAACTCGTGACATTTCGTAACTTTTCTATATATGAACGTTGACCCCTAATTCCCGTTCTCACTTCCCGACCTCATTTCATATATTCTACACTTTATCTATCATTTATTAACTCTATCTGACATTTATTTATATTGGTGACAATTGTATACCCCGTAGTCACGGTAACAATATATCTACTTCATTATTCTGAGAAAACCACGTTCTTTGTAATTTGTCGTTGAATGTTATATTTAAGATATGTTCAGAACGAAACAGAGAATTATTAATTTTAATCGAAATATGATGGTTGTAAATAAAATAGTATACAAACCTCGGTAGGAAGTTTCATTCCTGTCTCCAGATCATAGCTAACCTCAACGCTTTGCGTCTCGGTTAACTAAATGATCCTACGACAGGAATGAATCACTTATAGTAGTTTTCACTATAAATGGTATCGACTGAAGGATTATAATAAAACCAATTAGACCCTTAAGTTGTAAAATCCGAGATGCACATCATAAATGTAAAAGGACCGGATTCAGGTAATTATGTTTCTCAGAGAGGGATTGTAGAGGATTACAGCTTACACTTCTTGTTCATTTTAGTCTTTGTATTTCATTGGAAGCGTTCACTTGTGTTACGGCGTGCAATAATTCTTTAACATTTATTTGTTATTACAGACATTAAAAGCAAAGATTTTATACCCCAACGTACAGAATAGGCAGTATGTGGCGTCCGTGGATAAAAAGTAATAGTGCTTCTTCCAGTGGTTCGTTAAAGAAGAATCACTTATCTTGTGACGCGAAAATCATTATAAAAAATGTGTATAGTTCCTTACTTCAGCAAGGATATAACGCGGGTGCTGCAGCAAAAGTAACCAGTAATTTGACGAAGGTGCCTCTTACTTCAGTTAGACGAATTGTTGACAATTCCATGGAATCAAGAAAAAAGCGTAAAGATTCCGGTGTCACAAAAAGTCTACACGACTGGGAAAAAGATTTGATAAGGCGAAAAATCTACACTATCTACGATGAGCAGCGTATCCCTACAATCAAAAGTCTGAAACAGCGGCTCATCAATGACGAAACTCACATCAACTGTGGCCTCACTACTCTTTGGCGAGCTCTGTCTGCAATGGGCTTTAAATATCGCAAAATTGACAAGAGACAAGTAATAATGGAAACCACACGTTTAATAAACTGTCGTTCTGAATATATAAAGTCAATAAGAAAATACCGGTCTGAAAATCGGCCAATACTCTACCTCGACGAGACGTGGTTTGACACGCATGACACCCCTTCCAACGGATGGTCTGATTCCCCTGATAAGTGTTAAACAAAAGCACCATCAAATAAAGGGAAGAGAATCACAATATTACACGCAGGATCAGAAAATGGTTGGATCTCAAACGCTATGTGGTCTTCTGCCAGAAATATCAAGGACTCTTTTGTTGATTATCACGAAGATACGACAGCAGAGCTTTTTGAAGATTGGTTTAAAAATTGTCTGTTACCCAACATTCCGCCAAACAACGTTATAGTAATGGACAACGCAAGCTATCATAGTCGACAATTGCAAAAAATTCCTGGCTCAAAGAATACGAAATTGGAGATTCAAAACTTCATGGCTGCAAATGACATATATTTTGAGGAAAATATAAAAAAAAAGAACTTTTACAAGTGCTGCAGTCATTTTCTTTAAAAAAAACGTATGTTTGTGATACAATTGCAGAAGAATTGGGATATACAGTGTTACGACTACCTCCCTACTACTGCGTGTTCAATCCCATAGAGCTTATGTGGCACCAACTTAAATCGAGCGTGCGCGGAAAAAATACTTTTCCGTCTTTAAGTGGTAGTGTGGTAGAATTAATTAGGAACTGTATGAATGACATTCCTACCGAGAGTTGGAAAAGTTCTGTTAGTCATGTTATAAATGTTGAAAACTCGTACCTTTCTGTAAAATCAATTGCGCCAATTATAATTAATTTAGATGAGGATAGCGATAGCGACACTGAACTAAATATAGAATATAATTGTAACATTTAAATAAATTACTTGTATTTCTCCTACATTATGCAAAATTCAAATTTCTTAAGTTCGACCCTGTAGCACATTTGCATCTTTTACCAGATGATTTTCTACACAATGGGATTAAATCGGGTAGTTTATTGCAGTTAATAAGCCAATGCCATTTACTGTGAAAAATACTATACCACCTCGGTGTGTAATATACTATCACTTGTCTGAAATGACATTAATAATGACAATCATAACTGTCATGTGTTGGAGAATACATTGTATTCCACCCGTGTGTTATGTTTCCTGAGTCACTTGAGAATTTATATATAATTTATATTTAATTATTATATAAATCTTTCTCGGTTGACTTATTTTCAACATAACACACGAGTACCATGAATAGCTATCAAAAATTTGTAGTAAATCCAGGACGTTGACTGAAACTGATTTTGTTCAAGCACAATTGAAAAATTTGACAAAAATAGATATACTTATAACCACAGCATATTTTGCACCAAATCTCGACTTGACGTACGCAGAGTTTAAAGGAGTGAAAGCTGAGAGGTTCACATTATGTTATATCATATATTTGAGAATATGGATATTACAATACTGTTCTTTGTTCCAGGTGCCTGTTATGCGGAATTCGGCGTGCGAGTCCCTCACACTACGGGTTCTGCCTATATGTACTCCTACGTAACCGTGGGAGAGTTCATAGCCTTCGTGATAGGCTGGAACATGATCCTCGAGTACCTGATAGGCACGAGCGCATGCGCTTGTGCATTGAGTGCCTGTTTGGACGCGTTGGCTAACGGCGCCATCAGTTCGGCAATCCACGACAGCATCGGAAAAAGTTTAGGTGAGTTCTATGAAAATGAAAAATATATTGACGATGGAAATATTGCTTGTCCGGACTTTCACTCCTCATCCTTGATCGTGCTAGAGATTGCATGTTGAAAGGTAAGACCCCTTCAATGCTCAGCTTGCACGAGCGCCCGTAAAGAACCTATTGGAATCGATTCGTTGTATTACTGAGTATCATTTCTTTATCTAAATGGTCGTAAATTTGTTATCAACATAAAAAATGAAAATAAGGTCAAATAATATTACGAGAATGATTTATTCTGGTGAGCTGAGCAAAATGATACACATTTTCTTCTTTAACATTTTTATAAAATGACCAAAGTATACTATTTTCAAATTTATCATACCTCCACTTCCACCAAATATTTTTCTTCATATTTATGTGCAAAATAATCTCTGTGACCTGTACTTGAACGTCATATGTTTTTCATTCAAGCCCCTTTTCACTCCTCACGTGAATTTTACATTTGAATTTTTATAAAATATTGCAAATTCGCAAATGGTTGAAAAATAGGATTATTTTTCACATACAGATTCACACAAAAGGGAAGCCCTTTAATGTTCAAAGAGTTATGAATTGACATTAACTTAAATTTTTTGAAGCTTGAAAGCCTCAGCTTCAAAAAACCTTCGGCAAGGAGTTTCAAAGCTCATCTGTTCTATTGAAAAAAGAGGTTCGACAGGTCTCCAAGCTCACAACAAATGGGTGGGAGTTCCGCACTCGTCGGGTAATCTGTTTTGATACTGCCAAGGGTGGAACGATTCACAACCATTCCGGAGAGCCCGACCGTGAAAATATATGTATAGAAGAGAGACAATCTCCCATCCTACTATTTGCAAAGTAAACATTGGCCAGACTCGAAAAATATCCTAAAGGAAACCAACTACCTTAATCAGGAACATGAATAATTCCCCAACAAACAAACTGTACTCCAGACACGATGTCGTCAGCTTCTCAGCGATGACAAACCGTCTCTGCCATGGGCGTCCCGATATCGTTTTCACGAGACGGATTGCCTTCCTCTGATTAGAATCAAGAAGTTTCAATGATGGCAACTACTCGATCTTGAAGCCGCATGAATATATATATATATATATATATATATATTTGATCGGCTAGGCTTCCGCGGCCAGAAATGTGCTGGCTGGAACTTCCGGTTGATCCGCATCTGGAAAGATTTACTTGTCTAGGATCCAATGAAATGGAAAAGCTCAAATCCGCACTTACCCAGAACGATTTTTCCGATTCCCAAATCCACAAGTCTATTAAACTCCAGCAAACCCGAGATCTTCACCCTAGACCCCCGAAGGACTAACCTGAACGACAAAAAGCTTTCCTTCCATATATTCATGGTGTTACTGATAAAATAAGTCGAATTCTGACACGACATGACATCAAAACCATTTTCACAGCTAACAACCAAATATCCACCTACCTTCGAACACCCAAAGACACAATTCCCAATGAAACCCAAGGAATATATGAAATACCATGCTCTAACTGTCCCAGAACATACATCGGCCAGACCAACCGACGAGTGTCATATAGAGCATATGAACACGAACTAGCAGTCCGTAATTCTGACACAAACTCAGCATTATTCCAACATCATTCAGAAACAGGCCACAAAATAGATTCCAAAACACCAAAACCGTTGCCACAGCCAAAACCCCCCAAACCAGAATTACCCGTGAAGCCATTGAAATCGAAAAACGTCTCAACTGTCTCAATAAACGCGACGATTCTCAAAGACTCCCCAATACCTGGAAACCACTCTTGGTCCGACATACTTCTATTTACTCCGACTTGGGAACTAATCCGTTCGAACCTCCCATCGACCGTCCGATACCTGATCCTGCCATAATTACTAATGAACCCTTAAATCCCACCAACCTTCAATCCTCGATCTCCAGTGATGATAGCCAGCTAGTAAGACAACTCAGACCTAGACGCAAGGTCACTCAGTCTTGAAAATGGCTCCGAAATGGGAGCCGAAACGTAGACAAGTAAATCTTTCCAGAAGCGGATCAACCGGAAGTTCCAGCCAGCACATATATATATATATATATATATATATATATATATATATATATATATATATATATATATATATATAAATATATATGCTTGAAAAATTATCGTTTTCAAAAACTAATTTTATTTTTTCAGTTTCACCAACGATTCAAAATCATTAATAATAGTAGTGGAGATATATCCTCACTTTTAAATGTCATCTGCCAGAACTTTATCTGGGTAATCAAGAAATTAGCAGTAAGAAAGCAACTTGATTCCTTGGTTTATACGTTGATGATAAATAAATTTTTGAAGATCATATGAAGATATTGGCTAGAAAGATAGCCTCCGGATATTTTGCATTGAAAACCACCTCTCGAGAACTTGGGAGGGTCATGGCCAAAAAGGGAATTTTATTCGATAAGATTTTCGTCTTGCAGAAAAGGGCAAAGTCAAATTTCGGGACTCTTGTGAGCCTTCATTTATAGAACATAAAATCTTACCGCTATTATGTATTTATATATTGGAAACAGTAAGGCTCATCCACAGTAAGTACAGTCATAAAATAGAGTATACAGAACTTTACATTACCAGACAAGTCCTCAATTTTAATTTACCACTCTCAAGGTCTACACAGATGAAAAACTCCAGAAAATGTTCAACCACTCATCTTATAAAATGAAAAAGAATACAGATGAAAGAAAGTTCAAAGTTTCCATTAGAAATATTTTACTAGACAGAGCATTATATTCCCTGGACAAATTTTTTTCTGAAAAATTTGAAATTTATCCTTTTTTCTTCCAAACCTACCCATGTTGAAGTGTTCTGTCTAATTCTTGATTAAACCAGATTTTCGCTTATTTGTCCTTTCATTTTCAGAACCATTAAAATATTTTGTTTCCATGATCTGTATGTCCGAAAGCAGATATAAAGCGGACCAAAACGTGAACGAAGTAGTGTGTGCTGTGAGAACGAGAACATTGCGTCCGTTATAGTAGTTTTCACAATGAATTGTATTGAATGAAGGATTATAATAAAACCAATTAGACCCTTAAGTTGTAAAATCCGAGATGCACATCATAAATGTAAAAGGACCGGATTCAGGTAATTTTGTTTCTCAGAGAGGGATTGTAGAGGATTACAGCTTACACTTCTTGTTCATTTTAGTCTTTGTATTTCATTGGAAGTGTTCACTTGTGTTAAGGCGTGCAATAATTTTATAATATTCATTTGTTATTACAGACATTAATAGCAAAGATTTTATACCCCAACGTACAGAATAGGCAGTATGTGGCGTCCGTGGATAAAAAGTAATAGTGCTTCTTCCAGTGGTTCGTTAAAGAAGAATCACTTATCTTGTGACGCGAAAATCATTATGAAAAATGTGTATAGTTCCTTACTTCAGCAAGGATATAACGCAGGTGCTGCAGCAAAAGTAACCAGTAATTTGACGAAGGTGCCTCTTACTTCAGTTAGACGAATTGTTGAAAATTCCATGAAATCAAGAAAAAAGCGTAAAGATTCCGGTGTCACAAAAAGTCTAGACGACAGACGAATTGTTGAAAATTCCATGAAATCAAGAAAAAAGCGTAAAGATTCCGGTGTCACAAAAAGTCTAGACGACTGGGAAGAAGATTTGATAAGGCGAAAAATCTACACTATGTACGATGAGCAGCGTGTCCCTACCATCAAAAGTCTGAAACAGCGGCTCATCAATGACGAAACTCATCAACTGTGGCCTCACTACTCTTTGGCGAGCTCTGTCTGCAATGGGCTTTAAATATCGCAAAATTGACAAGAGACAAGTAATAATGGAATCCACACGTTTAATAAACGGGCGTTCTGAATATATAACGTCAATAAGAAAATACCGTTCTGAAAATCGGCCAATACTCTACCTCGACGAGACGTGGTTTGACACGCATGACACCCCTTCCAAAGGATGGTCTGATTCCTCTGATAAGTGTAAAACGAAAGCACCATCAGATAAAGGGAAGAGAATCACAATATTACACGCAGGATCAGAAAATGGTTGGATCCCAAACGCTATGTGGCTTTCTGCCAAAAATATCAAGGACTCTTGTGTTGATTATCACGAAGATACGACAGCAGAGCTTTTTGAAGATTGGTTTAAAATTTGTCTGCTACCCAACAAGGAAAATTATACAAAAAAAGAACTTTCAAGTGCTGCAGTCATTTTCTTTAAAAAAAACGTATGTTTGTGATACAATTGCAGAAGAATTGGGACATACAGTGTTACGACTACCTCCCTACTACTGCGTGTTCAATCTCATAGAGCTTATGTGGCACCAACTTAAATCGAGCGTGCGCGGAAAATATACTTCTCCGACTTCAAGTGGTAGTGTGGTAGATTTAATTAGGAACTGTATGAATGACATTCCTACCGAGAGTTGGAAAAGTTCTGTTAGTCATGTTATAAATGTTGAAAACTCGTACCTTTCTGTAAAATCAATTGCGCCAATTATAATTAATTTAGATGAGGATAGCGATAGCAACACTGAATCAATTATAGAATAGAATTGTAACATTTAAATAAATTACTTGTATATCTCCTACATTATGCAAAATTCAAATTTCTTAAGTTCGACCCTGTAGCACATTTGCATCTTCTACCAGATGATTTTCTACACAATGGGATTAAATCGGGTAGTTTATTGCAGTTGATAAGCCAATACCATTTACTGTGAAAAATACTATACCTCATAGACTTTGATAATGCCTACCACAGCTGTAGGTGAAACGTCAAGAGTAAATACTTGTGGACCACGGCAAACAAACCCGAATAACACCCCAGACCTTGAAAGTTTACGTGCTTTTTTTAAGTAATTAATTTATTAACGTCAGTGTGTTTCATATCCAAAATATATACATTGAATAAAATTATATTCAAAAGATCGCTTTGTCGATAGAAATTTAGTTTTTCCGACAATAAAGCATAATCATTGATTGATTTTTTGAAAATGGTAAATTTTGGTCATTTTTCAATCTTCAACCACTTAAATCTCAGGAGAGAGGCGTTGAAAAATGAAAGATAAATTGTCCACCTGAAATAACTACTACCCAGTTTTCATGACGCGCCGAGTATTGAATTATATCGGAACGACTATTTCCCACTCACACTCCGTCCGCCTCTGTTTCAGGTAGAGATCCCGACTTCCTGGCGTTCGTGATCACGCTGCTGATGATGCTGCTGCTGGCCGCGGGCGTCAAGAAGTCGCTAATCTTCAACAACGTGCTGAACGCCATCAACCTGGCCGTGTGGGTGTTCGTCATGACGGCGGGGCTCTTCTACGTCAACACCGACAACTGGACCAAGCACAAGGGGTTCCTGCCCAAAGGATGGTCGGGGGTGAGTAGGGCAACGCACGATTTTGTACGAACAATACCTAACAGCATCGCTGTTCGGTTGGCCCGTTTATCGAGATCTTCTTGTACGGAGTCTGAGTTTTCGGTCAAATACAACAGATGGCGCTCGTCCTTAACGAATTACACTATCTGTTTCCGATTTCAGCAATTTGTTTTGTAAGAGTCCGTCAGCTTGGAAGGCATTGTACTCACCAAGTCTCACTGAAGAGACCTTTCGGGGCGAAAAAGCTCTTCGGTATTGGATTTGTGGATATAATCCAATAATCCCAGTATAACATGACCATACAGTGGAGACACTCGCCACAGAACAACAACTTCAGCAGTTTGACATGTCGAGGTGTCAACAATCAACTTGACTGATGAGCGTCAATTTGTATTAAAATATTGTAATTTGAATTATTATGGCTAACTACCAAGGTGGAATAATGAGTCTTTATCGCGGATTATCATCTCTCTTGAGGTTTATAATAGCCATTAGTGTTCTGTAGAATAGTAGCTCCTTGAATTTTTCATATATTTTTACAAATTGCAGAACTCTAAATAGAAGCTAATCCGCGCCGAAATATTAGCTTTATAAATATACACCTTGACCTTAAATAACTCTTTTTGGTGTGAGGCATGGTTGAAGGCATGTCACCGAGAGGATTTACTTGAAAAATCTCCCGAAGCTCTCTATAACATCTGTCGCTTGTGTAAATTTCACTTTGAAGAAGAAATGTTCTAGAATTTTCTGCACGATGAAATTCTCAAATAAGAATTTGAAAAAACAGCAAATCGAAGAACAAAAAAAATACCATTTTGAGTCATTTATAGTCTTTATTACATCGTTAATGTCTGAATATATCATGTGTACATATATGAAGCTTTTTATTTCCTGGTCATCGAATATACCTTTCCAACCAAACATGGACTGGAGGAAAAAAGCAACAGAAAAGTGCAATAGCAATTGTAGGTAGTTGAGCATTTCAGATTATCCACATTCATTTCAAACGTTATCCTAGACAAACTATTAATTTTACTATCTGACCCGGCCACGCGTTGCTGTGGCTAAAGTTTTTGTTATATTACATTATAGTAAACAATCTAAGAGGAACAATAAGAGAACATCAGTCACGGAGTCCACTATGCTTTTTCACACAGATGGTATTTGTAAAAAATATGGTGATCTCCTTATTTGACTTTCTACTACTATAACCCTTTAGTACAATGAAATTATTTACGAACAAAGACGAAAATGTTGATGTTGGTATACAAATTCACTGGATTGAGATTTGAAAGGGAAGTACGTTGAACACAATTAATTAAAATGTTCTTACACTTGATATTGAGCAGAAATCAATAGGTACAAAATAAAAATTTATCAGATTTATTATTTCCATTTAATTTTATAAAAAATGTAAGTATATTACAGTATAATACAGTAAATAACATGTGACGCTTAAACTGATGAATGAGGTAGGCAAGGCAGACAGTCTTAAACTTTTAAACTTTATTATCAATATTTTTGAATTATAAATACTATCAATTTCAATTTAATTTAACACCAATCGGTGCACAATGTTTTTGGTTAACCTGTCTTTAGCTAACACAAATAGATTCGACGGTTTCCCAACACGTGAACACGCAACATATAGTTGCCCATGAGAAAAACATTGATTTTCCAAATCTAAACCATTTGGGGTTGTGCATGACCTTCTGCTGTCCTGATTCTTTGAGCTGGATTTCTTGATTCAATTTGTTCTGCCAACTGATGGGCTCAGCAGCGCCATCTATTGATTACTCACTCAACCCAGTCGAAAGGTATCGACATCTTGATTCAATTTGTTCTGCCAACTGATGGGCTCAGCAGCGCCATCTATTGATTACTCACTCAAACCAGTCGAAAGGTATCGACATCTGTTAGAATCATTTGGAGTTAATAGATAATTGTGACTGTCAATTAATAACAGACAAATGATTAGCAATAAATTAAAATTGCGACTATAATTTGAGATTTGAACTATCCTATCTCTCAAGTTGGATCGAACTGCACATGGTGTGCGAATTTTATTATAATTGGTTAAGTGGTTTAGGAGTCCATTGAGGACAAACATTGTGACACGAGATTTATATATATTAAGATGATGTGAAATAACATTTATTTGATACTTGGTACCCCACACATTCAAATTTACCGCCACAAAATGACATGACAAACCCCGAACACAGAATGAGAGTCATAGAAATTCGACCCTCGAGAACAAAGAATTGACATTCAAGTGCCTCTACTGCAAGATGCATATATTCCTGGTGAAATGACTTCTATACCAGTACAATGTTAATGTTTTCGTCAAAAACGCTAGCCCTACGGCTCACTTGATAATAACATCCAGGGAAATTCACATTCTTGAAATTTCTTTACAGATGGCGTCAAGCGTCAACTCTAGACACATGACATTGTGAAGTCTGGCGAAATTTCTATTAGCGAATTCTCGAATTCTCCAGAACAACTCGTGAAGAGTCAGCGTGTTACTTTCTTATTTCAACACTCTACCTGATGGAGGATAAAGATACAATAATTCTATCAAAAATTGCACGAGTTTGACTGGAATATAGATAGATGCATTTGCTTTATATTCTCATATTGTCCTATATGTTATGAAAAATTAATATCAGAATTCATGGAAATTCTTACTATTCGGTGCTGATTCAGATAATTTGATGAGATTCTTCGAATTATCAGTATCGACGTGAGAGGTAGTGGAGTTGGACCACATCGAAAAAACAGTACTGAGCATGTAACAACCATTGTCACTAATGCTAGAACTAGAAATAACTGTGTTAAACTGGGAAATTCTGAAAAGCATTCAGCAAATAACACAAATATAACTTTACCAAAGTAAAAACTGAGCAAGATGAACTTTGATTTTATCAGGGTCAGAATAATCTCGCGTTATATTGACCAGTTGAACTTGAGTACATGTGTTTTGAATATTTTGTACCAACCACCGGAACTTGATATAGATGAATAGATGATTGATTATTTCGTCCACAAATAATACAACAGCATTTGATATCCATTATGAAACACTATTTGAAACAGCACTTGAAATAAATACCAAACAAACGGAAAACAACTAATAATTGAAAGCAACGGTTGATAATAGATAATTGGGAAAACTACGGTAGAGAATTGATCTGGAAACGACAAATAGCTGGTTAAAAGGAGCAGTAAAATTATGGAAAACTTCTAGCAAAATTCGGAAAAATTGGAATGAATATGTCAGAAGATGACAGAATTCGATTCTTGCACCATCTACTGGATATCGCAGTAAATTCCGTTGATGTGATTGAACGTGTCTAGAGTTTTTGACGAAACAATATCGAATCGGAGATCGCACCAGGAATATATGCATCTTGCTCTACTGTATGGCTATGGTATAATGGGATATAATGTTTCCAAACCTAGAAATCCTGATTTATCTTCGATTTCAATAAGAACATGTCGTTTTCTGGAATAAAAATCTAATCGAACATATTAATCGATTAATGTGTCCCAGGGAAAATGCAATTTTTTCTCATTTGTTTCCATATGATTATTTTCCCACCTACTTCTAATATGAATCGGGTTGTACCATATCATATGAAACTAGTGACAAACAAGATTACCGCACCATCCATCTATATGGAAATAGGTCCCATTCTGATTCGGACAGATTAGGGTCAACCGATGGGAAATTGGATCGTAACCGCCAATAACGCATCCCCAGGCGTAGGCAATATAGGCAATAACGTATTTATCGAGCCAATATTCGCAGAACTTCCAAAGCACTCGTCATACATATTTATCAGCCGGAGTTTGTTTCGGGCTTCTCGGTTGGCAGACTGGAACTATAATACTTCCTCAACTGGTATTATAAGATGCTGCATGGCTGTGACACTTTTCCGTTGCTCCGGATAGTTTTGCGAACGAGATGCAACAACAGTAATTTGAGATCCAAGTTATTGGTTTAAGTTATACGACAGATGTTGGCAAAGTTGGGGAATTGTTTTGGAAGTCTTAACTCGGACGAGTAGATTTGTTCGAATTAGCTACCATTTTTCTTGCAAGCGTGCTGAACAGGATGGAGGGGTATTTCCAAACATGTGGTGTAGTCCAGTTTATGACCATTTTCGCGTGTATTTATCCCATACAGCACCGATTCGCATGAAAATTTGGATTCAGGATCTACATAGCCTCTTTTTCAAAATCTACCCAATACCGAGGGTTGCTTTCCCCCTGGGGGTGGATGCCACCCCTTCTTGGGGGTGAAACAATTTTTATTGGAAATAAGTGCGGGAATCAATAAATTGACTGATTCTAAGCACTTTTTATTCAATGAAGTTTTTTCTGAAAAGCAATACTTTTCGACTTATTCGCGAGTGAAATTGTCGGTTTTCAGGGAAAAAAAACATGTTTTCAGATCCTTTTTCGCGAATAATTGGAAAAATATGCATCTAATTGAAAAACCTGCAGAGGGCAACATTATAGCTTTTGAAAAAACAAGGGCGATCGTTCATTTGTGATGTATGCAAACCCACTACGAACTGCATAATTGCTTGTTGAAAGTTGATTGATATTTTCGAACGATAAAATGGAAAGTTTCTACGTACAATAACCAGGAACCAATGCATTTTTCGGGAAAAACTCTTTGGACATTTTTTGAAGTCCTTCAAAAATCTTTCATTTTTGTTATTTATAAAAGTATCTAGCATCAAAACTGACCGAGGTATGCAGGAAATAATATTGAATCCCATTTTTTCGTTGAAAAAAAAATTGTGAATAACTCCCCCCCTCAGAAAAAAAACCGCTGTTACTCCATAGTTCACTCCAATCATGTTCTTAAAATGAGTTCTGAGTTTTTCATCAATTGAAAGTACGTAGTTTTGAAAAAAATTGAGATTGAAGAGAAAAAATCATATACGTAATTCAGCAAAAAATCACCATTTCTTCGAAATAACTCGAAAAGTATTGATCACAAGCAAAATTTTTTGAAATACAAAATTAAAGTTTATTCTTCTCTGGAAATTTTGGTGTTTAATTTTTTTTCTGCAGGATGATAAAAGAGTAAGATATGGCCAGTTAAATATTGTGAGGGTTCGCGCAAAGTACCTTTTTTGAGCCCTTTCAGCATGAACCTTTTCAAGAATATAATCTGAAACAAAAAATCATGTGGATGAATTTATAGCTCTTGAAAAGAGCTACAAAAAACTTTATTGGTGGATTTGATTGCCTAAAGACTAAGCGAGTTATAAGAAAAAAACAAAAACAATTTTTGTAGAAATTAGAGTGTGTACATATATAGCCAGTCAGTACTTGTATTTTGAAGTAGAATTAACAAAAAGTTGTTGAAAATTTTTTTGAATATATCTGAAGATTATTCCAATCGATCACACATCCAAATCTAGACTCAACCTTTTTTTAATGGGGTAATTTTCACCCTTGAAAAATCAAAAGCAACCCCGAGTACAGAGGTCACTCCAAAGTAGAGTCTCAATCTGAATTTCCATACAGTTGGGTTTCCCGGTTACTCTATTACCATTTCGATAGAATTTTTTATTGAAAACTATCATAAGGGTGGTTTTTAGGGGTCGAAACTGTTTAATAGATCAGAAATTGTCTATCAAGGTTAATTCAACGTATTTACAGATGACTGCACGCTCAAAACTTGTATTTTGTATTTTTTTTTGAATAGGGGTAGTTTTCACATCTGATGAATAAAAATCAACCCCAGGCACAACCTCAACTTTGAAGTAGATGGTAGATAGAAGCTAAATCTCAAATTAAATGCAAATAGATACTGAATAAGTTGAAATAATTGCTAAATAACATGTTAATTATTATTTTCTATGATATTCTGTGATGAGGGGGGGGGTGTTGAGGGCTGACACTGATTACTGAACCATAAATTATATTAAAAATTATCAATTGATTGATTTTACTGATATAAATATGATTTCAGTTTATTACATGCTCCAATCTCAAATTTTGATATTTTTTTTCGAATAGGGGTGGTTTTTACCCCCTCCTAAAAAGCAACCCTCGGCACAGGGTAGATTTTGAAAAAGAGGGTAAGTAGAACCTATATCCAAATTTTCATACGAATCGGTGCTGTATGGGATAAATACACAGTTTACCCTTTTTTTACCGTCATAGACTGGAGTACTGTGGGATTTCATGGCTATTTTCGTGTGTTGTTGATTGAAGGAAAAATTCGATTCAAGCTTCACCAAAGCGAATCCAATGACATATTCGGTAAAAGCTAGGCCTTCCCAAAGTGCACCAATGAGAGCTTACTAAAACATTCCATTGCTTTTGCTTCAGCGGGTCAGGTGGAGACCGCTTGTCACTTGAATTTTATCAATGCTGTTTCCTATTGTTGTATTATGTTACCGATTCGCTTTAGAATAGTAGTTTGATTATTCCGTACTCGGAACTGAATACTCCCAGTTCAATTCGTCTTCTGAGAAGAGGCCTCCAACATCGATCTATATCCAATAAACACGAAGCAATCCCTTCATTTCCGTTCAAACCAGGTAGCCTCTTCGAGTTTCGAAACTTTTCCTAGAGACCAATTACCCTAACACCAAAATGATATTTTTTGCAATCGTCGCGCGTTTCGCTAACAAGGTTAGCATCTTCAGGAGAAGAAAGTTGATACAGTATCAATTACTGTAATGAGCAGGGGAGACCTCTTTGAGACATTGGTCGTCACCCAGCGGATGGCGTTGCTCCTTGGAGGTTTACACCATGTGCACCAGTTTAAGAGATTTACTTCAAGGAGTAGATAGTTCGAAATGTTTGTTTTCACAGTCCAGCTAAGTGTCACTGAAGAGACCTGGTGGGTCGAAACATCTGTCTGGCATTGGATTTGTAAATGCAATCATTGCGTACATAGAAATTCGGATTTCTGTAAAGGGTTACTGCCATATCTGCAAGTGAGTTTCTGCTTTGTATGAATAATTTTCTAGAGAAATCAATTCAGAGAAGCATCAGTGTCAATGGAATCGAAGATGACTTGGCAAAAATAATACAAGGTGGTAACATCAACCTGGTGGAATGTATAGCTGGGAATATCTGGGCATGTATTGGATATAGTTCCCATGTATGGGGCTCGGCACCAAAATATTCATTGAAGCTTCTTGATTCTATTCAGAGAAAAGCAGTTTTCCTTGTTGATGATTCTTCGCTCACGACTCGGTCACTTCGTTGACGCATCGTAAAAGGGTCAGAGAGTCTCTCTTCTATAGATATTTTCACGGTCGGTGCTCTTCTGAATTGTCGTCAGTCTTTCCACCCTCGGCAGTATCTACACGGATGACTCTACGAGAACAGAATTCCCACCCCTTTATAAGCTTGGAGACCTGTCGAACCTCTTCTGCTCAGGAATATGTTTTCATTGGAAGAGCTGAACTTTAGAACTCCTTGCCGAGAAGGGTTTCTCCTGAGACTTACATGCTTCAAAAATTTAAAGAGAATATTAATTCGTATCTCCTGTCCCTCTATCCAAGTGGTGTTCTTTGAACATCACAGGACTTTTCCCTCGTTTAAATCTGTATATGAAAAACACCGAATTCATTAGAATAAGCATTTTCTCCGAATACATGTTTCATGGTATACAGTGTGTCCAAGATAAGGATCCTAAGCATGGGAATCTCAGTACCTGTTGGAGATACAGCTTGGGTTAAATTGGGAAAAAGTTGTGTTCTTCAAAGCTTATTTACATGCCGTTTAGAAACTTGAAGAATTTTCATGGCCTGCTGAGATATTTGGGAAAAACGAGAATTTGAAAATATCGGTTTTATTTTTTTCTGACTTTATTTGTAAAGATATCAAAAAACGAATAACACTTTTTGTTGGCACTTTCAAGGTACTACACGATGGTATTTTCAGATTTCATATCAGACGTTTCGTTTTCAAGAAACCATCATCAACTTTATTTTTTTATATAGCCCAAAAAAAATACACCCTGTATCTGATTCCATTTTTTATTACGAATTCAACAATGTATCACATGCCATTGTTTTTTTTTTAGTTTGAGGGAAAATTGCATTTTTTCTATTTTTAAAATGTATTTTTAAGTAGGTTAATGATTTTTTTAAGTAATGAAAACAACAAAGAAATTAACGCATTTTTCATTCAATTCAAAGGAGGTGTTCAAACAGGTTTCCGTTATTTTCCATATGATCTTTTAACTGTAGAACTTAAAACATCACGTAACATCTCTGGTGTAATACTGTTAAATGCGGAAGTTACACATTCTCGTAACTGCTGTTCAGTTTCAAAAGATTGTTGGTAAACCCGGTTTTTAACAAAACCCCATATGAAGAAGTCCAGAGGAGTTAAGTCAGGGGATCGCGCTGGCAAAGACACTTCACTAGAGGTTCCAATCCACCTTCCAGGAAATCGCTGCGGAAGATACTCTCGAACCTCTCTAGAATTATGTGCAGGAACACCGTCTTGTTGAAACCAACAGTTATTGACCTGTGCCAGAGGTAAATTATCTAAACAGTCTTCTAAATAGTTTTGCAATAAATGATGGTATCGTTCAGCGGTCAAAGAATTATATTAAAAAAACGGACCTAGTATTTTAGTTCCTAAAATTGCACACCACATATTAAACCCAAAACGTTCTTGATTTCTTGATATTTTCTTAACAAGCGGATTTTGCTGAGCCCAGTAATGCGTATTGCGGCGGTTGAAGATACCATTATTAGTGACCATACTTTCGTCGGACCATATTATTTTTGAAGGAAAATTTGAATCTTCTTCACGCGCGCGTGTATACCATTCGCAAAAATTTCGGCGCCGTTCGAAATCCCCTGGTTCAAGTCCTTGGCAAATCCTAAATTTATAGGGGTGATATCTACACACAACATAAATTGAGCTGTGAATTTGGCTTCTCCTACATTATTTTCGATTTGCCTAGTTGATATTTCAGGGTTCTCAACAACTGCTTGTAAAACATTATTTTGAGCTCCTTCTGAAGATTCCTTTTTTCGAGATAAAACAGGCTTTTTAAATGAACCATATTCTTTTAAATTTCGAGCCAGCTCTAAGAAAATGGACTTACATGGCTGCTTTCTTTCTGGATATGTATTAAGATACATTGCTGCTGTATTTACAGTATTTTTGTGGCACAAAATGTAGCACGTTAGCATGTCAAACTTTTCTTCATGGCTATAATGCTCACCCGGCATACTCGACGATAATAACACAATATTATCTATTCAACAATAATAACGACAACAGTAACAATAACTCTAAAAACAACAACTCGACAAACAGGCTAACAACAACGACAATTACTATTTTATCGTGTGATTAAATAATATTTGACAGGCTCGGTGACAGGAATTTACGTCGAAGCATTTGTTTGCAACGCCTATTTAATTTTTTTTTTTTTTAAATAGAAAAAATGCAATTTTTCCTTAAACTAAAAAGAAAACAATGGCATGTGATACATCGTTGAATCCGTAATAAAAAATGGAATCAGATACAGGGTGTACTTTTTTTTCGGGCCATATAAAAAAATGAAGTTGATGATGATTTCTTGAAAATGAGACGTCGGATATAAAATCTAAAAATACCACCATGTAGTACCTTGAAAGTGCCAATAAAAAAAATTCGTTTTTTGATATCTTTCCAAATAAAGTCAGAAAAAAATAAAATCGATATTTTCAAATTCTCGTTTTTCCCAAATATCTCAGCAGGCCATGAAAATTCTTCAAATTTCTAAACGGCATGTAAATAATCTTTTAAGAACACAACTTTTTCCTAATTTAACCCAAGCTGTATCTCCAACAGGTACTGAGATTCCTATGCTTAGGATCCTTATCTTGGACACACTGTATATTTCTCTGTCTCTAATCTCTGGATTTCATAATGTTATTCGTGCTCTGTCATGAGAATTTGAAGCTCTTTCTTTTTCATTATCAACACCAAGGTCGGCTTGAACCGATTTACTGTGTGATGTCGTCGTACACTGAAACCTCAAATATTCATCGACTTAATCGCGTTCAGTTAACCGTGCCATCAGTTATGGTGAAATGCTTGAACAACCCAGAAATGTGAATTTGATGAGTGTTTTTTACAGGTGTTTACTGGTGCTGCAACGTGTTTCTATGCCTTCATCGGATTCGATATCATAGCTACGACAGGTGAAGAAGCTGCCACCCCAAAGAAATCTATTCCACTAGCTATAGTATCGAGTCTAGCCATTATATTGATAGCTTACGTTACTAGTTCTATGATGCTCACTTTGATAGGTAAGTCGAATCATTAGATACAAAGCAAAATGCATTTATAAAAGGTTCTTGAAGGCGTGTTTTTCGTTCCTGAAACAATAGGTGTCATACACTTTCACTCTTACCCATTTTTCCAATAAAATAAGTTTTTCAGTAGACGCTATCACAATGAGCTTCCGATAAACAAGAATATATATGGTTATATAATGAAAGCCAGTATCAGATGTTTGGAACAAAAGAACTAGCATGAGTCAAGTAATTCGCAATCTTTCATTTTTTTCTATAAATGCTTTCAAATTTTTCACACTCGCATCGATTGGTTCTATAGGAAAATTCAGAAGTATTTTCTCTGCCATTTAGCAATATTTTGAAAGTGAGTTGGTTGCGGAGACAAATAATGGCATCGATTTTTCAAATGTTTGTATCTTTAGGAATATATGAATTGATAATTGTAACTTGTTCAAAATCCCAGGGAGGTACGAAAATGAAATTAGAGTGAGCATTTAGCGGAGGTGAACGTTCACATACCAGACAAATTTATGAGAGTTTCGTATAGCGATTCTTATAAAAACAACAACTCCTGGTATTTCAGAAGATAATTTAGACACCGCAATATGTTCTGGATGATGATATAATCAGTGGAAACCAAAGTCATAATTCCTGCGAAAAAAAATGACTTCAATTCATTGATTGAAAATATATCAAAAATGAAATGAAATTTTGATTTTTTATTGATATTCATTATTGCAGAAAATTGTTTCCAAAATGTGGGATCTTTGAAGAAGTTTATGCACGTGCTTCTCAAACCTCAGTCATTATCGAATGTGACTACTAAATTCATCACGTAATTGACCAATTCCAGACCACATTTGTTATTTCTCACATCGACAAAAGTTGAAATTTGATCTCTCTTCAATTCAGGACCGAATAGAATTATATTCCATTTGCCCGAGCTTATAATTGGACAGCGCTCATTGGAAAGAACTATGAGAGAATTCAGGTCAATATTTTTTATTCCTGTCCAAGTGTCTTTGATTCTATCAGGATAAAAGGAGTAGTAAAGTTGGGTTTCGTCAGCATATAAGTGTAGCCTACAGTTACTGAGTGATCTTGCCATGTAAGCGGTATAAAAAGTGAATAACAATGGACCCAGAATGGAACTCTGTAATTGGCCAATAGAGCAAGAATCACCTTCCATACTCACTGTCTGATTCCTATTTGTGAGATAATTTCTGAAATCCCTGTATGAGCACATCAAGGAACTATTACCATTTCGATTACCAACATTTATGAAATGGTTAACCAAAATATGATCAGTTATATCGTCAACATCCATAAAACCCCTATTCAGTATGTCCATATCCTTACTAACTAGTATCATTGTTTATAGAGATATAGTTTGTCAACCTTATGGAAATATCATTTGAAGGGATGCATACGGCAGGTAGATGACAATAGTGATTTCGTTACCAACTAATGTCTTTTCTCTTTTCTTTCATTTTTCTTACGAACGTCGTAGCTTGAATTCCATATTTTCTGGATAAC
Organism: Zygogramma bicolorata; assembly: GCA_032362365.1. Taxonomy (NCBI): domain Eukaryota; kingdom Metazoa; phylum Arthropoda; class Insecta; order Coleoptera; family Chrysomelidae; genus Zygogramma; species Zygogramma bicolorata. The sequence goes on from JAVJAQ010005953.1 coordinate 38,329, forward strand.
TTATACATGATACCAGTAGAAGGCAATCAATTCAGAAAGAGAAGTTGAATTTTTTGTCAATATCGTAGACCATTCATGTGTTGAGGATTATTTTAATGCCTGAACTCTCATTCCCTTCATAAACTTTTATCGTCAACTCTGTTTTGAAGGTTCATTATCTTTCAACATTTCAGTCGAACTGATAGACAGAACTCTGTACCTATTTTTCCCCTCAGAGTAGGAAACATTGTCGTGCATTGTCAAGTGAACGGAAATTTCGACATTATACTGTAGATGGCGTAACAAAACCGCTTCAAATCATTTTTTCACAGGCATTGACCAACTATAAATCTAAACAATGCTAGTATCACTGACATTGAGTAAGCGGTGATTCTAGTAGGACAGTCGATAATTACAAGATCGAAGGTATGAAGTATTGAAAACAAAAATTCCATCAAAAGAAGACTCAAATCCATCATGTATATAGTTAATATAGTAAAATCTCCGGTACATATAGTCTCATCATATTGAGTACTGATTTCATCCAAGTGTTCCTAAAATTCATCAAGAAAAAGATTAGCATTTAGTCAAGGTGTTCGATATGCAACATAAAAAGCCAATTTTTCTTCTTCACTTCGATTTGCACCAACAATTGTTCGGTAAATTTGATATCAGTATTGAAATAACTACGTGGAATGCATTTATTTATGTTCATACATAAGCCACCTTCCCTCGTACCGCGATCTTTTCCAAATAACGTATAACCATTTATATTGATCTTATAATCAAAAGGACAAATTTTGGGTGTTACAAACAACATAAATTCGATGAAAAAAATGGTGATGTTCAACCATAAAATGTACCTGTTTCTCCAATAATTGACGTGTCCGCCGAAAATTTCATTTGGATTTTTCGTGGAGGAGACCGAATTACGTAAGTTCCACAATTCATACTGAAATCTAGATGCTCACTGCGACCGAAGTTTTACCCTTTTCCGTTCGCCAGAAATAGCGTATGTTTCCCCTGAGATACACCCTGTAACGAAAACCGAATTGATCAACGTTATATCGTCTCTAAAAAATAATACCTCATCGGGACCCGATGAAATTTCTGTGTATCTTTTAAAAAAATTTCATACATTTTTTGTTGATCCATTGTGCTTTATTTTGAACTTGATTTTTAGCCGCGGAATAGTGCCTTCCCGATTCAAGGAGTCAACAACAACACCAATATTTAAGAGTGGTGACAAGAAAAAAGCTACCAATTATAGGCCAATAACTGTAATAAACAATTTTGCAAAAATTTTTGAAAAATGTTTAAAGTCCAGACTACTCCATTTTTGTACTAAAAATAATATTCTGTCGGATAACCAATTTGGATTCAGGGAAAACCTCTCTACTGAAACAGCGGTATTTCAACTAACAAACTCGGTATTTGATTGTTTTCAAAATCAACAAAAATGCTTGACAGTATTCTTAGACCTGGCTAAGGCTTTTGATACTGTCAATCATGAAATACTTTTCAATCGTCTGGAGTGCAGTGGAATTAGGGGCGTGTCATTGGATATACTGAAAGATTATCTCTCGAAAAGAATGCAGGTAGTTGAAGTGAATACTTCTTTAAGTGATCCATTACCAGTCACCATGGGAGTTCCGCAGGGGACAGTCTTGGGCCCTATCCTTTTCTTGTTGTACATGAACAGTATTTTCTCTATTGAACAACTCGATGGCAACTTAATATCTTATGCTGATGACACCACTGTGTCCTTTGTAGGTAGCACCTGGGTTGAAACATATGATAAAGCTGAAAAGGGAATGGCATTAATTTCTAGCTGGCTCAGTAATAGTTTACTAAGCCTCAATATCGAAAAAACCAAATTCATGGCATTCTCCTCGACGACCAAAGATCAACCCACTCTTCAGACCCTTCATATCCATAATGTCAACTGTGATGCATCCGCTAACTGTCAATGCCCCTCCGTAACAAAAACTCAATCGATAAAATACCTGGGTGTAATGGTAGATCAATTTCTGCGCTGGAACGAGCATATCACATACACTACAAAAAGACTTCGTAAATTGATTTACAAATTCTATCAACTCAGGAATATCATGAATAAAAAAACTCTCATGATGATTTATAGCGCACTATCAGAATCCATTATTCGTTACTGTATTATTGCTTGGGGGGGAACATTCAAAACTACATTGTGGAATTTGGAAACAGTCCAAAACACTTTACTGAAAATCTTATTGAAGAAAAATAAAAGATTCTCCACCACGAAATTGTACGAAGAAGCAGATGTCTTTAATGTGAAGAAGCTTTATATTTATCATTGTCTCCTGTGGATTATGAACACACCCTTGAATTTTAAAACACACCCGCATAACACCCGCCTTAAAACAAACCAGAACATTGATGTTCCCTTTGTTAGACTTCGCCATAATCAGAGATTTGTAACATATATTGGACCCAAACTTTATAATCAATTACCCACTGAATTGAAGAATATTACTAGTATCAAAAAAATTAAACCGAAATTGAAATTTTTTATGAAGAATAGTTTTGATTGCTTAAATGCTATACTAGAAAACATTTAATGGCCACACATGTTTGCTCTCGACGAACTAGTCTACATTTTCCATCAAATATAATATGTATGTATCCATATAATGAGAACGATGATGCCACAACACAAGCTTGCTTAGGTGGCATCTCCTTCTGTATAAACGTGTATCCCCAGCTGCTATATTATGTTTGTAATCTAATATTACGTTTAGGCTACTCGATTATATTTATAACGTATTCATTTTCTATTGTGCTCTTGTGCTCTGTCATATATATAACTGAATAAATTACTTACTTACTTACTTACAGATTTACCCCCATGATAACAGAACACAATTGTCCCAGAAATATTTGACCTTGATCGAACTTTGGAACTTTCATCAACACTGAGAAATCTGACAATATATACCAACAATAGGAAACTAAAGCCCAGTATACCATAACCATACACGAGAGCCACTCGCCACAGAATACCAACCTCAGCACTTTGACATGTCGAAGTTTAATCAAAAAACTTGATTGATGAGCGTCAATATGTGTTGAAATTTTGTATTTTGAATTATAATGTCTATAACTACCAAGGCGGAAAAGTGTGTGATTATCGCGGATGTTTATCGAAGGCTAGAGGAAAATTATCATCTCTCTCTCGAGGTTTCCGAAGGATGTCAAAAGGTAATAACCAAAAGTGTTCTTTAGAATAGTAGCTCTTTGAATTTTTCGTATATTTTTTATAAATTGCAGAAATTTAAATAAAGGCTAATTTGCGTCGAAATATTAGCTTTATGAAAATGCACCTTAATATCAAATAACACTTTCAGGTGTGAGTCATGATTGAAGGCATGTAACCGAGAGGATTTGAAAAATCTCCTTAAACTCTCTATAACAACTATCGCTTGTGTGAATTTCTATTTGAGGGAAAAATGTTGTATAATTTTCTACACATTGAAATTTGCAAATATTACTTTGAAAAAAAGCGAAACTAATAAATCAAATAACAAAAAATTACCATTTCAATTCATTTATAGTATTCATTACATTGTAACTGTCTGAATATATATATCGTACATATTTGGAGCTGCTGCGAATTAAACATACTCTTGAAAGCTTTTCATTTGCTGGTCATCGAATATACCTTTCCGAAGAGACATGGACTGAAAAAGATAAGCAACAGAAAAGTCGAATAGCTATTGTAGGTTCTTGAGAATTTCAGATTATTCACATTTATTTCAAACGTTACCGTATACAAAATATTCATTTTATGATGTGAAATAATATACTGATTTGATACTTGGTATCCCGTACATTCAAATTTACCGCCACAAAATGGCATTACACACCCCGAGCACAGAATGACGGTCACAGAAATTTGACCCCTCGAGAACAAAGGATTGACATTTAAGTGTCTCTACTGTATGGCTATGGTATACTGGTGTCCTGTTCCGATATTCCGGAACAGTACTGTCCAGCTAATTTAGTCGTTCCGATTTTACTGACCTTCACTGGCAATTATTTCGCGCCAATTTTCGAGGTACCCTGTTAGAGACTAAAAACACAGCTTACTTACTTAAGCTGTGCTAAAAAGTTACTGGTGCTACTGCTGCAGAAGTGGTCCTGTAGTCCCAGTATTTCCTCAAATTGAGTTAGGTTAGGTTGTGTTCGAATAAACGTCAACGGATAACAGATTAAATTTGTTGTCAGATCATTGCAATTGCAAAATTATCAAAAATGTTTCGAGTTGTACTGGAAGATATTTGCATACAAGTTGATGCTGAATTGAAATGAATCCAGCAGATCAATAAAATCTGCGGGAACAACATTTTTCGAGATTGTAAGCCTTACTCGCACTTACCTGAAATGTTGTTTGTAAATCTTAGGGGTGTAAAAACCTACTACATTTTGAATGTACCCTTCTATTCTTGGTATTCATTCTATGCGATCTCTAATTTTGTCGAGGTTTATAATTTCAGTCATTATATTCTCTAAAGACTCATTATCAGAGCTTGTACTCTCTGAATTTTCTATTTCCGTATCGCTATTACTTAATATTTCTTCCAATATTGAATTCATTTTTAAATGAGATAGGGTACGTCACACCTGACACCGCTGACATTTCCTTTGACGGATGTCCGATGGCGATCCGTTCCGATATCATCAGCAGTAGATAACTATCACTGCAAAAAGCGTTCCGACAATGCTTACTGTGGCCAGTAATACAAGCAATCAGGTCATTTATTGTGAACATTATAATATTATCAATATTGATTATTGAGTGTTGAAAATAGTCGACACATGATTCAATGGCATATTATGGTGACTCATTGATATTCCTGAAAAATCTAGTAGACATTAATTTTACAGCAGAATGAATTTAGCCATTGAAGCATTGCCAACATCACTTACATGTCAATTTTAAGTAATGGAGGAGAGTTTTTTTGTGGATTCTTATGTCGAGAGCTAACTGACAACGTAAAAATTGATACTGTTCATGTTCAATCAATTTTCGGTGAGTGTATTCTTATGTGGGTGCAATCTATTGCCCCAATGATACCAGGAAAACCATTAGGCATTCTCATGAACAATTCCATCTGTATCCCCTTTTCTTCTACTGTTCGGGAAACCGGATAAAATGTTCAAAATGGTCGTTCAATATTGTAGTCACCAGTTCTATAGACATGCTAACAGATGCTTGGCACTGTCATATTTATATCCTGTCCCACTGATTTCTGATAGCACCCTTGTGCATAAAAGTAAAGAGCGCATAGCACAATCAAATTATTTGGTAGGGCAATTTCTCCTCTCTGCCGTTGTTCTATAAAAGGGGTAATTTGAGTTATAAGAGCATGAGCTGTTTCCCTTTTTAGTCTGTACAGCTCCCTGAATCGTTCTTCCGGGATTGTTAATGGGTTTGAGGTATCCCTAAGTTCCAATCTCCGTATTCTATAATTCCTTCTCTAAATAATTATTTACGAAATATTTCTATTCTAATAAAACAACTCACTGTTGTTCCTCATTATGGAGCGCTCTTATCAACCATATAAAATTCAAATCCATTCAAATTTTTGGACTTGGAATGATTCTTATTATTATATTATAATATTATGGAGAGCTCTCATCAATATAAACTACAACTACTACAAGTCCATTTTCAACTTTAAGTTTATTTCAATGCACTTTAGTAGTCCCCAACTACTACTTAAATTATTCAATATTCAACGCCTATTTTGGAAGCCATTGAAGTCACCATAATAGCATTTATTACCATTTATTGAATAATATTCAATTCCTGAAATATCTAGTAGATAATATTGATAGCAAGTGTGCACCATAATTGCAATAAGTACGATTCTTGAATCTTTTTCAATAATCTGATATCATTCAAGATTCAATGGCCCACCATAATAGCACTGAATATCGGAACATGACATGGGACTAAAGTGAGAAATTTCAATGAAAAAAAAAATTTATTTGAAATGTGTCAAATTAATTAGCTGTATTCATCTGACTCACTAAAGCGAAAGCAATAGAATATTTTAGTACGCTCTCATTGGTGCACTTTGGGAAGGCGTGGCTTCTACCGAATATATCATTGAATTCGCTTCTGTATAGAAGTTTAATTGTTATCTGACTCCGCAAACACGGGAACGCAATCATCCCTCAAATACCTCGAGGTCTGTTTGTTTTTCAGTTCCCTACACGGAGGTGGACGAGGAATCGGCCCTAGTGGAGATGTTCGGTCAAGTAGGCGCTTACAAGTGCAAATACATCGTGGCCGTGGGAGCGCTGGCCGGCCTGACAGTCAGCATGTTCGGTTCGATGTTTCCCATGCCGAGAATCATCTATGCCATGGCCCAGGACGGACTCATATTCAGGTAGGCCGGATCGGGTTGCTTTTGTTCTTTCGCAGCCACATTGCCGATGAGAATGGGGATGACGGCTGCAAAACTCTACCACTAGGAGCGCCACCACTGCATGTACCTTTGACAGCCTCTCAAGTCAAATGACAACAATTCAAAACATTAAACGTCCCTTCTTTGCAATAATTAAGAATATAAAGATTTGAAATCGACATGAAATGGTCTTATGTAGTGCATTCGGATGTAAAAATGTAGGTACGCATTTATTCCCAAAAGAAACAAAACTGAAAAAGCAGTGGGAAGTAGCCCTGAAAAGAAAGAGCTTTCAGGCTTCTGAACATTCTAGATTATGCTCCAGTCACTTACAAAAGAACGTAGCAGGGCCAGTAGATGGTTATTATGATGATTTTTAACGAAACACCTCTGTAATCAGTTTGAATTTTATACCTTTCACTCAGATCTTTATTTTCCTTTGAGGGATCCACCACGTTCCCTCAACAAACTTTTCAGTTCTGGTACATACAAACATCCATATCTATCGGTTAGAGAAAACATCCTTATGATTCTTAAGTATATTTTGAAAATATTCAGTAAAATTAAAATAGAACATAACCTGCAAAATCACTCGTTAGGCACATGCAGTCGTGATGCCACCTACTAAAAGCTTTGGGTCATCTTCCCCATTGTTCACAGCAAGATGCATACATTCCTGGTGCGATATCCGATCCGAAATTGTTTGTAAAAACTCTAGACACAATCAATCATATCCACAGAATTCACTGCGATTCTTAGTAGATGGTGCAATAATCGAATTCTGTCATATTTTGAAATTTGCATTCAAGTTTATTGAAATTTTGCTCGAAGTTTTCTCTAATGTTACTGTTCCTCTCAACCAGCTATTTGTCGTCTCCAGTTCTGTTCGCTACCGTAGTTTTCTTAGTTATTTGTCGTTTATCTGCCGTTGCTTTTGTTGTTTTCCGTTTGTCTAGTAATTAATTGAAGTGTTGTTTTAAATAGTGTTTCATAAAAGATATCAAACGCTGTTGTAATAATAATGGACGAAATAATCAATCATCTATACCAAGTTTCGATGGTTACAAAATATTCAATACACATGTACTCAACTTCAACTGTTCAACATAAACCGAGATTATTCTGACGCTGATAAAAACAAAATTCATCTCGCTCAATTTTTGCTTTGGTAGAAGTTATATTTGTGTTATTTGCTGATTGCTTTCCAGTTTAACATATTTATTCAAAGTTCTAGCATTAGTGACAATGCTTGTTACATGTCTAGTAAAAGGATGCAATCACAAATATTTCAAATCTTAGAATAAAAGTCCTTTCAGGAGAGTGTTTTCACACGCGGTATCTTTGTACTTTTTTGCAACAAATTACTACTGACGTCTATATTTTTATCAGATGTATCGTTCCGTAGCTATTTCCCCTCTAATACAAATAAAATATTTAAAAAGTTTTTCTACTCCCACTATTTTTAACCGTACATTGCGTATTTGACAGCTGTAATGACTACACTACATTATAAATTAAAGGCGGCCGCAAGATGAATTAAAACCCTGGTGCGTTGACCGATATGCTTTTGTTTAGCCAATTCCTCTCGACCTGAGAAATCGAAGAGTAAACTTACATTTTTTGACGGTAGGTGGTGTTGAGGTGGTGATACAAATGCTATTTTATAAGGGTACATTTTCATTGAGGCGGCAACTTACAAGTGATTTTCGATACCGGCGGTCTCATTGGATAAACTCTTGCGGGATCTTTCGTTCACCAATAGAATTATCAGTATAAAAAATACGTAAGGTCAAGTTCGTCTAAGAAAAAGCTATTAATTTTTTTGAAATGTTTGACAGTTCGATTTGAATGCATTTGAAAGTTCCTTAAATATTCAACATCTTGTACCTAGTTCTTGTTTCTTATCACGTTTTTCTTGTTTATATTTTTTTTAAGTGTTTATCGTTGCTGTTCTTGTATTTGTTTGATTTTATAGTGATAGTTAGATTTATTATGAACTGATTTACAAAGCTCAAAATAAAACGCTCGTGTAACGTGTAGGTATTACTTATCCCTCATATCATCGGCTCGTAATCACATTAAAATTGCATTTTTTTAACACTATGAAGAAAAAAGTACTTACAACCTATCTTCGGTTCCTCAGAGAGTAGAAAGATATCAATACTTTCCAGTTTCACTCACAACTATTGTTTCGGAAGATTTAAAATCACATCACAATAACTGAGTTTTTTATTTATTCTTCATCAAATTGAAAGCAAAAGGAATACCAAATAATCAGTCAAAATGTAATGACTACATAATTTCTAGAATTTCGCGGGAAAGCCAGAAATTGCATGCAAAACATGAGACCATAAAAAAAATAAACATAACCTATAAATCTATAAATAATCGAATGGCCGTCGAGCAGACGCATATCATGGCATCACAGATTAAATTTAAATCACGTAAGGTGCACCTCTGCTGGCAAACTCTCGAAGGCATCCCTTCAGTTAAAATTGATCAAAATCAAGATAGCGAAAAGTCGAGAAAATTTGCTTACAATCTATTAGGTATTAGTCAACACAAGAGGATTTTATTCATCTTGGGCGGCCGCTTCCAGAAGTGTTTTGTGAAATGGTGGGATATTTAACTTTCAACCTGATGAATTTGATCCCATGACAGCATTCAATTGTCCGAAAGCTAAATTCAGCGAATTTTAGCTAGAAATTCTCTGTGAAATCGAATTAAAAGTCATACTTTTAGACATTTTTTGGTCAACGGTTTGTGGATATAATGCGGATAAAATGCAACGCCCTTCGTGCATATTAGCCAGGGGAGTAGTTGTTTTCCAGGTGCCAGCCAAAACCTATCATGTGAGTAGTTTGAGACTGGCCTGAAAGAATTGTTCAAAAGATGATTTGTAGATTGGTACTGATTTAAGTTATATCGATGAATCGACAGGCAATTCTTTCACATACGTGCTGTCATGACTTGCTGTCTCGTTTGAAGTGGGTGATAACGATGGAATTTGAGCTACTCTACCAGAAATTACCGCACAAGCATGGTGAGAGTGGAAAAAGTACATACAGTACGCAACTCGAGCATAAGGCCAATTACGTGTAAACGCGAATTACCGCACTCGGCTAACGCCTTATGCTCACAATTCTTTGCTCGTGTGTAATAGGGTTTTTCGTTCTCCTCGTTATATTATAATATAGGTACTATTTTAGCTTGATTTCCCTAACCTATAATTCACATGACCAATCGGATCTGACCTAACCAAACTCAAAATTCGCGTCACTGTTCTGTTCTGACATGAAATATCGAAAACAGAATGAATTAGAAATTGATTACTCAAGAAAAAATCATTCATAGTTCATTCGTGACACACTTTTTCTGTCCACTAAACAGTTAGTATCACTACTTTTGTTCGGGTTTGAAGGCCGTCGATTTCTGGAATTTCTTTCTAATAATAATCATAATAATAATAGCTGAATTTTTTATGGAACGTTTTGAAAAGAAGGCAATCGACGCCTTCGATTTGAAGCCGACCTTGTGGCTACGTTACGTAGATAACACCTTCGTTATCTGGAGACATGGAAGGGACGCTCTAAGCATTTTCCTAGACTACGCTCAACACCCCAGCATCAAGTTCACCATGGAGACTGAACAGGACCAGCGGATACCATTCCTAGATGTACTGATCGAAAAGTGTGGTGCCAGACTAACCCACAGAGTATACTGAATCCTACACACACGGGTAGGTACCTGCAGGCACTACAGAACCACCATCCGAGCCAAAAGAGAGGAGTCATATCTACTCTAACAGAACTCAAAGAATTTTTTAACCAGAGCATCTGGAGAAGGAACTGGCACACATTCAAGTGACCTTGAGATCGAATGGTTACAGTATAGCCGAGATCAACATGGCCATGAAACTGAGGATTTCCGCGGTTCAAAACAGATAGTTGCACACGCTTAACTACCATATATTCCGAATTCGAAAGCTCTTGGGGGAACACAACATAAAAACGTTATTCAAACCCACCAGAAAGATACAACAAAGCCTTAGGCCGGCTTAAGAAAAAAGATACCCACTGTCAGCAGCAGGGGTTTATCGCATACCGTGCACCTGTGGGAAGGTATACATCGGTACCACCAAAAGATCTATGGGAACTAGGCTAAAAGAGCATGAAAGAAACAGCAGACTAGGGCAAACTGACAAGTCAGCTGTTGCGGAACCCGCACTCAGTGAGGGAAACCACAAGATTCTGTTTGAAAATGCAAAACTGATTGCCCCCAACCAGGGTTACAATAGCCGACTGGTTCGGGAGGTGATAGAGATCCGCAAGCGTTGAGTCAACACGATTCGGAATCCCATTCTGAGAAACAAGAATAACTAAAAAAATCCGACAGAAGCCTCTTCGATTAGTATCCGGACACTCCAGACTACCTGCATCAATTTAAATACGCCTTACGAAATCGAATTGTCCAGTCATCGGAATAATAGTCAAGATGAGTGAGCCTCTGAAGAAGCTGGCCATTCGCGCTAGCGAAACGTCAGGAAGAAATTCCAAAGGACGACGGCCTTCAAACCCGAAGAAAAGTAGTTATACTGAGAACCTCGGCTGCGAAAGCCTTAACCATTTTGGCGTATTAAATTTTGAGAAACTCATTATATCTCATTTTCTTTAATATTGCGTAACGGATGATGAATAATAATAGTAAATGAAATCTATGCATCGACATAATCTTCATTAATGTTGGTTAAAAAATCAGAATAAGAATATACTCCATTGCCCAAAGAATGTTATTCTCATTGAAAAAGACATCCTCTATGTACACAAATTAGATAGTTGTGAAAAAAAAGTCTAAAATACAGTCACAACTTATAAAATTTCGTGAACGGAATACATAAATAACATTCACAAGTTCAAAAAATCTTATGAACAGATATAGAAAGCACAAACGTTTTGAAAAGCAGAACTTGGGTAAAGATATTCACACCATAGATCAATATGAAAATTTGATGCCAAAAGTCGAATCAATAGGACAACTAGATTGTAAAATTCTCCCAAACTATAAAAAGGATTCTCATTAAGCAACGAATTTAATTTTTTCAAAAAATAGTGTAAATATTTGATCTCCTCGATTCGTGCTGAAAGGTAGATGTTAATTTTGAGACCATTGCAAATTATAGAATCTTTCACAAGACTTTTTTTGGGAAAAAGTGAAGGAACATTATACTGGAACTAGAGTTGTAAGCTGATGATGTCCCAACATATTGATCACGGTGGTTGTGAATCTCATGTCTGATTAACAACCAGAGATGAAAATATATATTGCAGTGAGGATTTGGGGCCTTTTGAAATAATCTCTGAAGAATAATAAAAGAAATCCTTTAAATATATTTATTGAAAAGAAAAATGTATTTGTTAAGTAGTTACAACATGTGGCAAAAGTGTTGGCGATAACAAATTTGTTCCCGACAGATGATTTCTCTCTTGGTTTTTCCCTTCAACTGTATATTTTTTTTATTTCTCAGGATTTTTTCGCAAGTGTGGCCAAGTACAGGAACCCCAGCTGTGGCCACTTTCATGAGTGGACTGGCAGCAGCGTTTGCAGCGCTTTTCATACGACTAGAAATTCTTGTGGAAATGATGTCCATAGGTGAGTTGTCTTTGTTGATGCACAAAAAATACAAAAATCATCAAAGATCACCTTCTATATTTCATTTTCCGACTATGTGAGTTTGCTATCGATTTTTCTGTCCTGAAAATATATACTTTCCCAATGGACTTATTCCCAACACTGCTCCAAAAGAAAACCTACATTTTCAACTGTTGGAGCAGCCGAAAAACCAATGAAGCATCTCTAGAGTCTTTCATCTTTCAACAGTCCGGTTTTGTTCCTCCATGTGACCTCTGGATAAAAAACAACTTTCTCTTAGGCAGAAACTCAGATAATCATGAGACGTTATGTAATGGTTGGTCAAAAATGAATCTGAAGAATGATTGTTTGGTTGGAAAAGTTCTATTCTGAGAAGTACATTTTGGAAATTTTGTGTACGGATAATAATAGTGTAGAATCCAAGAGCACTATTCTGGAACAAATTGAAGAAGTATCGCTGGGAATTCTGCAGAGGAGGAATCAAATAGGGAAAGGTGAGAGAAAACTTAATGAAAAATCTCAAATAACAAAACCAAATGGAATGAGAGTACTAAAACATACGAATCATTCAATTATGAAGAATGTATTCAAATATTTCAGGCAATTACGAAAAAAAGTTGAAAAAACGGATGAATTAAATGTACAGAGAGAGATTTTTCCAACAGCGTTGTTACAATTCCTAACTTTTTCAGCACAATGCTTGTCAAAATGATCACAATTGAATGATTTTCTCCTGTTCACTTCTCGGTGAACCGTTTGTAACAATAATCACATTTGAAACGTTTTTTCACCAGTGTGAATGAGCAAATGAGATCGCAAATGTGCCTTATGGGTGAACCGTTTGTCACAGTAATCACATCTGAAATGTTTATTCACCAGTGTGAATGAGCAGATGAGATTGCAAATGTGCCTTCAGGGTGAACCGTTTCTCACAGTTATCACATTTGAAAGATTTTTTACCAGTGTGAATGAGCGAATGAGATCGCAAATATGCTTTACGGGTGAACCGTTTGTCACAGTAATCACATTTAAATGGTTTTTCACCAGTGTGAATGAGCGAATGAGATCGCAAATGTGCCTTCAGGGTGAACCGTTTCTCACAGTAATCACATTTGAAAGATTTTTCACCAGTGTGAATGAGCGAGTGAGATCGCAAATGTGTTTTCTGTGTGAACCGTTTGTCACAGTAATCACATTTGAATGGTTTTTCATCAGTGTGAATGAGCGAATAGGATCGCAAATATACCTTCTGGGTGAACCGTTTGTCACAGTAATCACATTTGAATGGTTTTTCACCAGTGTGAATGAGCGAATGAGATCGCAAATATGCCTTCTGGGTGAACCGTTTGTCACAGTTATCACATTTGAATGGTTTTTCACCAGTGTGAATGAGCGAATGAGATCGCAAAAATGCTTTACGGGTGAACCGTTTGTCACAGTAATCACATTTGAATGGTTTTTCACCAGTGTGAATGAGCAGATGAGATCGCAAACATGCCCTCTGGGTGAACCGTTTGTCACAGTAATCACATTTGAATGGTTTCTCTTCAGTGTGAATGAGCAAGTGAGATCGCAAATGTGTTTTCTGGGTAAACCGTTTGTCACAGTTATAACATTGAAACGGTTTTTCTCCGGTATGTGTGATTGAATGCCTACGCAAAGTGCTCCCCTTAGTAAATCGTTTATCACAGTAATCACATTTGTATGAGTTTTCTTCAGAATGAATGAGCAAATGAGATTGCGAAGTTCCCTTAGTGGTGAATCTTTCTTCGTGATTATCACATGCGAATGGCTTCGTATCGACTGAGCCACTGGCAATAGCGTGCTCACTGTCGTGAACCTCCTCTTTAATATCGATAGTTGTATGCAGATGCCGCAGCTCATCTGTCTTCATCATATAACCATCAAAAGTTTGTTGTCCGTTACTAGTTACGGCTTTCCCATCATCAATTTCAACTTTCTGTTCATTTCTTCCTACGACTCCTTCATCATCGTCAGTGATCAAATCTTCTTTCTTCACATCAAAATTCGCAAGTTTTTCAAGAATTCCATTGTTTTTCTTCGACAAATTCAAAAAAGATGACGCTTTTTCCAGCTCGTCGATACATCTATAGCATATACTATTCTTGTTAGTGCTAGTTGTTACCTGAAAATAAAAGAACAGATATAGACCTCGAAACAAAAACAAAATATAATGGTAACTTACATCAATCTTAGTAATCTCTCGAAACAGCTGAAGCAACGAGATTTTTTCTTCGAACGGCGACAGGTTCGTTGTAGACAAACAAGAACGACAATAGTTGGGCTTCTCATTGACGTCTTCAACTTTCACGGATATTACGTTTTCCACGAAATATAAGTCGGTATACCTCGAAACCTCGATGAACAAGGAAATATCTCTGAGTTTATCGATACAATTGCTGCACACATTTTTCGGAAAATTATCTGTGGGTCGAACCTTGAAAAGAAATATCAAATGTAATCAAATCGACATGATTTGAATCAGGTAAATTTTGCATCAAATCCATTGAATCTACAGAGTCTTTCAGAAGAGGTCAAACAAATTGATACGCCAGACGATTTGCAACTTCAATGTTTATCGGACTCACCTCGATTTTCATCAGAGACTGAAAAAGATCCCGCAGTCTCTTTTCGCTTTCGAACAATGTCAGTTCATATGGCACTATACAAATTCGACAAATGAAGGGGAAATCCACAAAACTGAAATGGATCTTCTCATTCTCAGACGATTCCATTTTCAAGTGTAATTATTTTGGAATTGAAATGAATTATAAGATATAAACAGAGCTGATGATGATGTATAGGGATTGATTCATTAATTAGGCCTCGGATTAACAAAGAACAACTGTATATTGGTTAACGATGACAAAACAATTTCTACTGGAACACTGGCACAGACTCCATTACTACTTATTATACGGGACATAACAATCAGCATCCATTACGGAACAAAAACGTTAAATATCGACACGGCTGTCGACTCGTCTTTAGCGTCTTCAAAAATTCGTCTTCACTCGATGAACTCTAGCAGCTGACTGCTGACTGACTACAGTGACTACCGACACCGACTTTGGAAATTTTATACCTGACCTCGCCTGGGTCGTGACCGATAACTAAAGGCTTATCTGAGGGTTCAATGGCGCTGTTGCCATAGGTAATATAATAAACTGAAACTACGGAATAGTAGAACCTGAATAATAAAAAACACTATCCTACAAAATTATGGTTCGATTACTCAATTGCATGGTGGAAAAGGTCATTAATTATTGATTTCCTTGGAAACAGCTACCTTTAGGAGAATTCCGACCTGAAAACTGTTTTGTTTCTCCGGAATAGATTAAGAATACCTAATTTGAAGCAATGATTTGAGTAATTACTCGAAAAATCAGGAATAAACGATGAGTTTTGGAACCTTTGGTGTGAAAGTTGAAACTTTTCCTAGAGATCAATTACCCTAACACCAAACTGATATTTTTGCACTCAGTGCAAAAATGTCAGTTTGGTGTTAGGGTAATTGATCTCTAGGAAAAGTTTCGAAAAATCACCTTTTAATTGATTTAAATAACATCGTTCAACATTCATATGGATTAGTTTCGACTACTAAGGGTTGACGTTCGTCAGCTAGTTAACGGAAACGAACAATTTTAGAACAACAACAGTTTTATATAGACAAAGAATAACGTTTTATTGAAATTGGTACTGTTTACATCATGTACAAAAAATTATATTGGACAAACAAGCCAAAACTGGAAAAAAACAATACTTGATGATAATCAATGATAAAGTAATTAATAAAAAAACAATTTACTGTGCGATTTTTACTAAAAAGTTAACAAAATCGCTACACTTGTTTCACCGTACAATAGAATTGTTTCGAGCTGTTGCAAAGATCCAAAATTCTTTAGAAATATTAATCTTGACGAGTGCTAGAGTGAAAAATTATGATCTCCTGGAAACTATCCTGAAGATTTTTCATATATTCGGCCGTTTCGGATATATCCGTAATGGTTATTTGTCATTGAGACATCCTGTATATCCCCATGGGAAATCTGTCTCTATGTAAAAAGAAGTGACAAGAACTAGTAATTTCTGTTTCATGAAGCTAATCAGGAAATATACCACAAGTTACCACTGTAGAAATAACTAGTACCAATTTCTAATATATTTCGTTTTAGGAAGAAATTTAGTGCAATTGTATGAGTTTGATCTCGGTTTTGATATATATTAGTGGAAAAAAGGTACATATACAGAGCTATGAATGTGAAGCGGATTAAGGTATATGTCTGGTAGGAAAAATATGTGTGAGTTCAACGATGAGCGTCAAAATAATGATGTATCTTTTATCTTAACGAATATGGCGGCAATACGGAAAACTGTGCTAATGAAAAATTTAAATGTAGTTGATATTTTTCTTTTATCATTGAAGTTCAATCAGCCATACCATGTCTATGATAATTTTTCGACTACCACAGTAAAACAAACTTTTTATGCCGACGGCTGTAAAAGTGAATATTTCCTATATATTAATTGAATATACGCACATTTCTATTATTCACCCTTGGTCGGTCGCCAATATCCGCACTCGTCATACATATCTATTTCGCTAATGAGAAAATATTCTCTATTTTCTTCTGCAAGTATTTTCTGAGTAATCCATATACATTAATTTAATTTCTTATTTAGAAGTGATCCACTCATAGTATTCAATTATTATCTTCATTTGTCAAGCTCATTAAGTGGTAAGTAATATTTTCGTGGAATTCGACACCTGCAATATCTTTCTCGAACACAATTTCAGTACCATCTATATCTGTACATTCAACAGACGTTTTGTATGAACATGTCCCACTCCATAGTATCGAGCGCCATTACCTAACCAATGGAATGCTATTTCAATTTTTTTTGGTGTAAGAAGCCTGTACACGACTGGTTTCATGTTGTTATCCCTGTCTACTGACTCCCAATAATCGCTCAAATTCTTCTGGAGACAGTCCGAATCCCTCATTGAATTGGTAGGTTATCGTGAAGATGTTGATATTCAATTTCATTTCGAACATTGGAACTCTACGGATGATTGTTCAAAGTTGACCATGCTTCGTATGTTGGTCGAATCAGACTTGAAGAATACCAGCAAATCTTCTGCTTCGGTACTCGTGGAAACAGAAACGATGTTATTAATTGAGAATACTTTTGTAGGAATGAACAAGTACATATGTTAGTCCCAACCTACTTAAAATGTCACAAATGGAATTTACCGGTGGTAATCCCTCAGTAATAATCATTGTTGAAACAGCATACCCGTGATTATGATTGAAACACTCGTAGGATTGGACCCGTAAACTTGTTGTGACTCATAAGTTGATTTTACTTGTAGAAACCCCATTTTGTCGAAATGGTAATTCTCAACTACCACAATAGTATTTTATTACTGCTATTTCCTTTTCGAAACAGGCCCATTGTAACCGATTAGTATTCGCGCTCCCACTGGTGAAACTTTCCTTTTCACGGTCAAGTTACAAAGTTACGTTCGAATGTTCCTCTCGTGTAATGAAAGCAGAGAACACTTCATCAAGTACCCGCTCTTCAGTTTTCATTGCCCGTTCTCGACTGCCATACGCTCTCACCTAAATGACGAACTCCGGAGTTCAGTTAAAACTTCTAATTCCATATGCACGTACCGACATTCGCGCGTTGCAACTCTTGGAAGTGAATACAATTTCCACCGCATTCGCTTCATTTCCTGCGACTTCGCACTCGCATTTCGAATTCGAAATCAGTTAATAGGACTAATGGAACGTCTGTTTTGGAATAAGCCTGCGAGTTGTGTTCGTTGCGTTCTTGGTATTCGAGCGATAAGCTAGGTTGATGGTTACATACTAACATCATTGAATAATACTTTGTGGTGTGATTGATATACTTCCGGTTGAACCGCATCGAATTTTTCTTCTTTCGACTCCCACTTTGGAGCCATTCTCAAAACTTCTTGACGTGGTGGCGAGGCCTAAGACAGGGTGAAGATTCAATCTTCACTCTGTCAAGATGAGTGCTGGGGATTAAGGAGACTTAGGCCTCGCCACCACGTCAAGAAGTCTTGAGAATGGCTCCAAAGTGGGAGTCGAAACGTCGAAAGAACAAAAATTCCAGACGCGGTTCAACCGGAAATTCCAGAGAGCACATATCCGACTGCGGAAGCCAATTCCGAGCGCACATATATATATATATATATATATATATATATATATATATATATATATATATATATATATATATATATATATATATATATATATATATATATGTATATATATATATATATATATATATATATATATATATATAATTAGAGGGGAAGTCTTTGCTGACCAGTTAAGAACAAAACTGTAGTTTTTTTTGGGTGAACAGCAGAACGGAAGTGTACTCTTATAACACCAGTTTTTCCAATATTTCGATAATGTTTATTACCATCTTCAGGGAAAAGCTACAAAATTATTATTTTAAGTTATCACATCAAATAAACAGTAACAAGAACCATACTGTATTTGAGGTTAGTCGTATTAAAAACGTTGGTAAAGTGAAATAACATGACATAGACGAAAAATATGTTCACAGTCCAATATTAAAATTTTACACCAAGTAAATTGTTTAAAACGCCATTAAAATATTAACAAGATTAAAAAAATATAGTTGCATATTCAACAGGTGAATACACATAAAAGTCGAACTTTAACGGTTGAATATGAATTATGAATGACATTGACAATGAAGTTTGAAATGACAGCGTTGACATGAAGTATGGAACATCTAGAAACAGGTGTGTGAAGAGACATCTGGCAGGATGGAACGACGCCAGAGTGAGAGAACACTGCTACCATCTGTTCGGAATTGAATTTATCGTAATCAATATTGTTGATTTTTTTGAACTTGAAGGATGTTAACATTGAATCAGAATGGATTGAGAAAAGATTGTAATTATTATGTGCAAACTATTTTAAAACAAATTTAAAAAAATATAAAAATAATAATTTTTAATTTAGATTAGTAGAATTATTGTTATTTACAAAATGTTGAAAATTTTTATCAATATCAAGTAGATATGCATAGATTCCACTGAGGTGTTTAATATCAGTTCTTCTGTTAAGGCAAGATGTTGATTGAGAGATAAACGCCATTTCCAAGAACAACCGCTTAGACTCATTTTGTTCAATACTAAGAATTTTTGTTGAATTGTAATCCATGATATGTCCATCTTTGTAAACATGGTTACTCGGGGCACATCTTTCAGGATGTAACCTACTGTCGCTTTTATGTGATGACATTCGATCTTTAAGAGATCTGCAAGTTTGACCAATATATTCGTTATCGCAGTTATGGCTATTCTCCCAAAAAAAACTACAGTTTTGTTATATATATATGTATATATAGGTGATGAGTAGTCTATGCTGACTAGTTAAGAACAAAACTAGGAAAATAGTTGGGTAAGCAGCATGCAGGAAGTATACTCTTATAACACAAATTCCAATATTTCGACAATGTTTATTGTCATCTTCAGGGAAAGCTACGATTTTGTACAAATTGTCAATTTGGAAGATAAAAGTGCGAAAAAACTACTTACAGTGTCCACGAGATTGAATGCAAAAAGGTAGTTAGAAATTTAAAACATGTATGATACATATGTCACATAATCATTGAAACTGTCTTTAAAAATATTCAGATCAGTCAACATTACAACAGTTCAAAATTATTCCAAATATTATAAATCGACGTCGATTTACATGTCGAACGCTGGGCATGGAATGATAGAAATTTGTGAGGTTAAAAGTTCCATCCTGCATGGATGTCCGGAACTACGTAAAATATGCGGAAATGTCGGTAGGTCGACGCATCCTCAGAGTGAGCCCGCGAATTTTTTAAATTTGCAATTGAGTAGAGAATAGACATTTTTAACTGGGGTTGCTGAAGGCCTTGTTAAATTTGAATATAATATTTGAAAATTATTTGAGTTTTGAGAAATGTTATCATAAAAAAGGATTATTATAAACATTATAATTAAATAGAAATATAGGAGCTTTGGTCCCTGAAATCTGAATTGCCTTGATCCAACTGTAGTAAAAATGAATATATATCTCACTGAGGTGATTAATATCAGATTTTTTGTTCAGGCATGAGACAGACTGGAAATGGCCTCCATCTCGCATTTGTCAATCACAAAAATTATCTATACGAGATATTTGCATTCCTCCATGCGACCTCTGGATAAAAATCAACTTTCTCTTAGGCAGAAACTCAGATAATCATGAGACGTTATGTAATGGTTGGTCAAAAATGAATCTGAAAAATGAACATTGGAAAAGTTCCATTCTGAGAAGTACATTTTGAAATTTTTGTGTCCGGGAAATAATAGTGTAGAATCCAAGATAAAAAAATGCACTATCGTGGAACAAATTGAAGAAGTATCACAGGGAATTCTTTAGAGGAGGAATCAAATGGGGAAATATGAGAAAAAACTAAATGAAAAATTTCAAATAACAAAACCAAACGGAATGAGAGAACTAAAACATACAAATCATTCAATTATGAAGAATTTATTCAAATGTTTCAGACAATTACGAAAAATAGTTGAAAAAACTGATGAATCAAATGTACAGAGTGAGATTTTTCCGACAGCGTTGTTACAATTCATAACTTTTTCAGCACAATGCTTGTCAAAATGATCACAATTGAATGCTTTTCTCCTGTTTACTTCTCGGTGAACCGTTTGTAACTATAATCACATTTGAAACGTTTTTTCACCAGTGTGAATGAGCGAATGAGATCGCAAATATGCTTTACGGGTGAACCGTTTGTCACAGTAATCACATTTGAATGGTTTTTCACCAGTGTGAATGAGCAGATGAGATCGCAAACATGCCCTCTGGGTGAACCGTTTGTCACAGTAATCACATTTAAATGGTTTTTCTCTGGTATGTGTGAGCAGATGTGTTCGCAAAGTGCTTCCTTGAGTGAATCGTTTGTCACAATAATCACAACTGAATGGTTCTTCACCAAAGTGAATGAGCGAATGAGATCGCAAATATGCTTTACGGGTGAACCGTTTGTCACAGTAATCACATTTGAATGGTTTTTCACCAGTGTGAATGAGCAGATGAGATCGCAAACATGCCCTCTGGGTGAACCGTTTGTCACAGTAATCACATTTGAATGGTTTTTCACCAGTGTGAATGAGCAGATGTGTTCGCAAAGTGCTTCCTTGAGTGAACCGTTTGTCACAGATATCACATTTGAAAGGTTTTTCACCAGTGTGAATGAGCGAATGAGATTGCAAATATGCTTTATGGGTGAACCGTTTGTCACAGTAATCACATTTGAATGGTTTTTCTCTGGTATGTGTGAGCAGATGTGTTCGCAAAGAGCTTCCCTTAGTAAATCGTTCATCACAATAATCACATTTGTATGAGTCTTCTCCAGTATGAATGAGCAAATGAGATTGCAAAGTTCCCTCAGTGGTGAATCTTTCTTCGTGATTATCACATGCGAATGGCTTCGTATCGACTGAGCCACTGGCAATAGTGTGTTCACTGTCGTGAAACTCCTCTTTGATATCGATAGTTGTATGCAGATCCCGCAGCTCATCTGTCTTCATCACATAACCATCAAAAGTTTGTTGTCCGTTACTAGTTACGGCTTTCCCATCATCAATTTCAACTTTCTGTTCATTTCTTCCTACGACACCCTCATCGTCGTCAGTGATCAAATCTTCTTTCTTCACATCAACATTCGCAAGTTTTTCGAGAATTCCATTGTTTTTCTTCGACAAATTCAGAAAAGATGACGCTTTTTCCAGCTCGTCGATACATCTATAGCATATACTATTCTTGTTAGTGCTAGTTGTTACCTGAAAATAAAAGAACAGATATAGACCTCGAAACAAAATATAATTGTAACTTACATCAATCTTAGTAATCTCTCGAAACAGCTGAAGCAACAAGATTTTTTCTTCGAACGGTGACAGGTTCGTTGTAGACAAACAAGAACGACAATAGTTGGGCTTCTCATTGACGTCTTCGACTTTCATGGATATTACGTTTTTCACGAAATATAAGTCGGTATACCTCGAAACCTCGATGAACAAGGAAATATCTCTGAGTTTATCGATACAATTGCTGCACACATTCTTCGGGAAATTATCTGTGGGTCGAACCTTGAAAAGAAATATCAAATGTAATCAATAAGACAAGTAGGGTAGCGTAGACTTAATTGGATTAGAACCTTGTTTGCTCGTCATGATTTGAATCAGGTAAATTTTGCATCAAATCCATTGAATCTACACAGAGTCTTTCAGACGAGGGCAAAAAAATTGATACGCCAGAGGATTTGCAACTTCAATGTTTATCGGACTCACCTCATTTTTCATCAGAGACTGAAAAAGATTCCACAGTCTCTTTTCGCTTTCGAACAATGTCAGTTCATATGGCACTAAACAAATTCGACAAATGAAGGGGAAATCCACAAAACTGAAATGGATCTTCTCGTTCTCAGACGATTCCATTTTCTAGTGAAATTATTTTGGAATCGAAATGAATTATAAGATATAAACAGAGCTGATGATGATGTCTAGGGATTGATTTATTAATCAGGCCTCGGATTAACAAAGAACAATTGTATATTAGTTAACGATGACAAAACAATTTCTACTGGAACACTGGCACAGACTCCATTACTACTTATTATACGGCACATAACAATCAGCATCCATTACTGAACAAAAACGTTAAATATCGACACGGCTGTCGACTCGTCTTTAGCGTCTTCAAAAATTCGTCTACGCTCCATGAACTCTAGCAGCTGACTGACTACCGTTACCCGTTACCGTACCGACTTTGCAAATTTTATACCTGACTTCGCCTGGGTCGTGACCGGTAACTAAAAATTTAACGTCTCCCCTGTCAGGGAAAATGGAACCGTCTGCGCCAACCAGCAAAACGAAATATTACTTATTTGAGGGTTCAATGGCGCTGTTGCCATAGGTAATATAATAAACTGAAACTACGGAATACTAGAACCTGAATAATAAAAAGCACTATGTGGTCTCGGTAGTGTAGTGGTGAGCATATCTGCCTGTCAAGCGGAGGGCCGGGGTTCGAATCCTCGCCGGGCCACCGTGCTGGGTAATCGCACGATAAAAGGTAAGGCCTCGTTGATCCATTGCTCGCACAAGTTTCGACTTCTGAGGGTTGACGTTCGTCAGCTGGTTAACGAAAACGAACAATTTTAGAACAATTTTTTTTTTAGAACTATCCTACAAAATTATGGTTCGATTAGTCAATTGCATGGTGGAAAAGGTCATTAATTATTGATCCATTGCTCGCACAAGTTTCGACTTCTGAGGGTTGACGTTCGTCAGCTGGTTAACGAAAACGAACAATTTTAGAACAATTTTTTTTTTTAGAACTATCCTACAAAATTATGGTTCGATTAGTCAATTGCATGGTGGAAAAGGTCATTAATTATTGATTTCCTTTGAAACAGCTACCTTTAGGGGAGTTCTGACCTGAAAACTGTTTTGTTTCTCCGGAATAGATTAAGAATACCCAATTTGAAGCATTGATTTGAGTAATTACTCGAAAAATCACCTTTTAATTAATTTAATAACATCGTTCAACATTTATGGGGATTAGATTCGACTACTAAGGGTTGACGTTCGTCAGCTAGTTAACGGAAATGAACAATTTTAGAACAACAACAGTTTTATATAGACAAAGAATAACGTTTTATCGAAATTGGTACTATTTACATCATGTACAAAAAAAGATATTGGACAAACAAGCCAAAACCTGAAAAAAACAATACTCGATTATAATCAATGATACAGTAATAAAAAAAAAACAATTTACTGTGCGATTTTTACTAAAAAGTTAACAAAATCGCCACACTTGTTTCGCCGTACAATAGAATTGTTTCGAGCTGTTGCAAAGATCCAAAATTCTTTAGAAATATTAATCTTGACGAGTGCTAGAGTGAAAAATTATGATCTCCTGGAAACTATCCTGAAGATTTTTCATATATTCGGCCGTTTCGGATATATCCGTAATGGTTATTTGTCATTGAGCCATCCTGCATATCCCCATGGGAAAGCTGTCTCGATGTAAAAAGAAGTGACAAGAACTAGTAATTCCTGTTTCATGAAGCTAGTCAGGAAATATACCACAAGTTACCACTGTAGAAATAACTTGTACCAATTTCTAATATACTTCGTTTCAGGAAGA
This sequence comes from Zygogramma bicolorata, assembly GCA_032362365.1. Taxonomy (NCBI): domain Eukaryota; kingdom Metazoa; phylum Arthropoda; class Insecta; order Coleoptera; family Chrysomelidae; genus Zygogramma; species Zygogramma bicolorata. The sequence goes on from JAVJAQ010005953.1 coordinate 62,696, forward strand.
AATTTAGTGCCATTGTAGGAGATTTGATATATATTAGTGGAAGAAAGGTACATATACAGAGCTATGAATGTGAAGCGGATTGAGGTCCATGTCTGGTAGGAAAAATATGTGGGAGTTCAACAATGAGCGTCAAAATAATGATGTATCTTTTATCTTAACGAATATGGCGGCAATACGAAAAACTGCGCTAATGAAAAATTCAAATGTAGTTGATATTTTTCTTTTATCATTGAAGTTCAATTATCCATACCATGTCTATGATAATTTTTCGACTACCACAGTAAAACAAGTTAATACTTTTTTTGCCGACGGCTGTAAAAGTGAATATTTACTATATTAATTGAATATACGCACATTTCTATTATTCACCCTTGGTCCACACTCGTCATACATATCTATTTCGCTAATGAGAAAATATTCTCTATTTTCTTCTGCAGGTATTTTCTGAGTAATCCATATACATAAATTTAATTTCTTATTTAGAAGTGATCCACTCATAGTACTCAATTATTATCTTCATTTGCCAAGCTCATTAAGTAGTAAGTAATATTTTCGTGGAATTCGACACCTGCAATATCTTTCTCGAACACAATTTCAGTACCATCTATATCTGTACACTTGACAGACGTTTTGTATGCACATTTCCAACCCGATAGTATCGAGCGCCATTACCTAACCAATGGAATGCTATTTCAATTTTTTTTTTGGTGTAAGAAGCCTGTACACGACTGATTTTATGTTGTTATCCCTGTCTACTGACTCCCAATAATCGCTCAAATTCTTCTGGAGACAGTCTGAATCCCTCATTGAATTGGTAGGTAAAGATGTTGATATTCAATTTCATTTCGAACATTGGAACTCTACGGATTGTTCAAGGTTGACCATGCTTCGTATGTTGGTCGAATCAGACTTGAAGAATACCAGTAAATCTTCTGCCTTGGTACTTGTGGAAACAGAAACGATGTTATTAGTTGAAAAAACACTTGTAGGAATGAACAAGTACACATTTTATTCCCAACCTACTAAATGTCACAAATGGAATTTACCAGTGGCAATCTTCTAGTCATAATCATTGTTGAAACAGCATACCCGTAATTCTGATTAAAACACTCGTTGGATTGGCCTGCTAAACTTGTCACTCAAATTTTAATAAATTTGGTGAATTTTGTTATCTGATATATCTCTGTATAGAGATATAGAAATGTTGAAAAAAAGTCAAACCACTTCTAGGAATATTATTTAGAATCTGACAGTTCCCTCCTAAAAATATCTAAGATGTATTCATTTCTATTTGATATATTCAAATCTCCAGTATTTGATTTCAATTTGGGGAACAGCCAATACATCGATATTGAATCCACTCGAAAGACTACAAAATAAATTTATTGTTTTATACATTCAGTTAGAAAAAAAATCAAATATTCAACTATGAACTTTAGTGAAATTAATACAATTCATGATCATAATACCAGACAAACCAAACAATTAATTGTTGAACCTTATCGTTCTAAATTTGGAGAGAAATCAATATATCATTTTGGTGTTAAAATCTACAATAATCTTCCAGATAGACTGAAAATGCTTCCGAAAACAACGAAATTCAAATCTGAACTGAAAAAGTTTTTGCTCTCTAGTTGAAATTCTGATCTCCATACATTTATTTAATTTAATTACAACTTTCATTTTGTATTCTCATACAATGTTTTTATTAATTTGTGTTGTACACTGTCTTATTTTGTAACCAAATAATTTAGTTGATTACTATTGATTTTCATCCCTGTTATAAACTCTGTAGTTTCTTGGGATTAATAAAGATTATTATTGTATCTGTCGTCTAAACAAATCTAGTCGGGTCCGTACTCCCCACTGCTCCGACCCAGAGGGCGAACGCGCTAGTAAAATTAACCAATGACCACTCCCCGCACCGCGGGGTAAGTGGTCACTGGCTCCGAGAATCGTGAGTCCTGAGCAGACGCAACGAACCGAGAATAACGGCCTTCTGCATGCGGCCGGCCAAGACCTCTGCCGCATTACGGCATGCCGGTATGATTTTGAGCTCCGAGAGTAGCGTTGGTCTGGAACCACCGAGAACACCTATAATCAGAACCACTAACTTGACAGAATAGTCTGGGTGGAGCCTGCGGAGTTCGTAAAGTAAATCCTGGTAATTTGACCGTTTTTCCTCCTCTTTTCGGACGATATTCGTTTCGGCAGGGGCCGAAAACTCAATAACGAATATCGTCCTACTTCAGTGGTCGAAGAGGACTATATCAGGCTTATTGGCTTGTATTTGCCTAAGGGTGGGGAATGAAAAGTTCCAGAAAATTCGACACCTTTCATTCTCCACTACGGACTCAATATCCCCTGGAGCGTAAGGCAGCACCGGTGTCCTGTCTATTTCATACGAGTGCCGAAGAAAATACAGCACTCGTAAGGCCGCGTTACGGCGATTATTATATATATATATATATATATATATATATATATATATATATATATATATATATATATATATATATATATATATATATATATATATATATATATATATATATATATATATATATATGGAATCATTTGGAGTACTTGTACAAACTATCATCAAAATATCAACTTTTCATGAATTAAGTACTAATGTACTTAAGTTCAATTAGGGCTATGTTTTGGACCACATTCAATTAAGCATATTTAGCACAATTTATTTTTTATTTCGAAAAGAGATAGATATAGGACATTATTAACAATAAAGTATCAAAATAATAGAGCAATTCCAAAAATGTATTAATATACGGGCAGATCCATTTGAAAAAATAAAGTTGCTAGGTCTTTTTGATGGAAGTGACAACGCCGCAATGCTGAAAATATTTTAGATCGACAGAACAGGTAAGGAAATGTGAGAGGTGAAACGGGAGAATTTGTATAATACATTTGTTAAAATTGATTTCAATTTTGCTCGTCAGTTTGCTCCACTTGCTGACGCTCGTTTCGCAATAATCCCTAGTCACAAAATAAAATGCCACTTTCAACACTTGTAGGTAAAACATGAATAACTATTTTTCCACAAAAACGGCTTTTTAAGAAAACGTGACGATTTGAGTACAGGGGGTTTTATTTGAAAAAATGAACTTTTGACCACTTTTGTGCACAGTGGAAATAATAGTAATTTTAGCACGCCCTGTATGATATGGAGTCGATTTCTTGGTGTTATTTGAATATTTCGAGTTTGTATGAACTGTCTTCAAAATATCAACTTTTCATGAATTGAGAGTACTGATGTACTTATGTTCTGGACCACATTTAGCACAATTTATTTTTTATCTCGAAAACAGATAGAGATAGGTATGGGACATTATCGACAAAACAGTATTAAAACAATAAATCAATTCCAAAATATATTAATATACGGGGTGTTCCATTAAAAAAAAGTTGCTAGGACTTTTTGATGGGAGTGGCAACGCCGCAATGCTGAAAATATTTTATATCGATAGAATGGGTAAGGAAATGTGAGAGGTGAAATTTTCAGAAAAAGCATGCGTTGCGTTTTCCTATATATTATTTATCTTTCCATCATGCACATTCTTCTTCCAGGCACCCTCCTGGCCTACACCCTGGTCTCCACGTGCGTGCTCATCCTGCGGTACCAGCCCCACTCGACGAACCTCGTCGAGCTGCTCCCCCAGAGCCTCCGGACGCCCTTGAAGGGCTCCCCGACGAAGGAGGGCCTCGCTGAGAACCCCAACGGGCAGGCGTACTTCGGCAACCAGCTGCGTCCGTCGCAGCTGGAGCAGGCCATCGTCTCCAGCTTAGGGCCTCCGATACCTTCTCCGTCGCCCATCCCCAGCCAGACGACGCAGAGGGTGATGGTGCGGAGGGTGACGAGGAGGTGAGTGTCGGAAGGGGAAGGTGAAAGGGGTTAACCAGATTTTCACTATTATCATCGAATATTTCCATCGTATGTTGGAAATCCCATATGAAGCGGAACATTTTTGATCAATTACAGCGATAAATTCCCGGCGGGACATTTTCGGGCTGGTAAATACCCGGTAGGTGTCGAAAAATACCCGCTCGGTCCGTTTTTCTATAGTAACGGTTGTTGAAATGTACATTTGTCATCTTGACAGGCATAAATACTGAACTTTAAACGTCGTTGTTTCAACTCCGGAAATATTCTACCGAATCACACTCGTGCATCAAAATAAACCTGATAATTTTCCATTCAGGCATGTTGTCAGTAAAAAAATGCATTCGGTTATTTTGCTAAAAGAGCCCTCCTTCTTCGGAGTCGGGCTCTTTCGACAAAATATGAAAATGAACTCATGCAGTTTTTAGACAACATGCTTTCATGGAAAATTATCGGTAATTTTGAAGCACTTGTGTCATTACTCCCGAATATTTCCATCGTAGGTTAAAAATCCCATATGAAGCGGGACATTTTCGATCAATTACAGCGATAAATTCCCGGCGGGACATTTTCGGGCTGGTAAATACCCGGTAGGTATCGAAAAATACCCGCTCGGTCCGTTTATCTATAGTAACGATTGTTGAAATGTACATTTGTCATCTTGACAGGCATAAATACTGAACTTTAAACGTCGTTGTTTCAACCCGGAAATATTCTACCGAATTACACTCGTGCATCAAAATAAACCTGATAATTTTCCATTCAAGCATGTTGTCAGTAAAAAAACTGCATTCGGTTATTTTCATATTATGCTAAAAGAGCCCTCCTTTTTGGAGTCGGGCTCTTTCGACAAAATATGAAAATAAACTCATGCAGTTTTTAGACAACCTGCTTTCATGGAAAATTATCGGTAATTTTGAAGCACTTGTGTCATTACTCCCGAATATTTCCATCGTAGGTTAAAAATCCCATATGAAGCGGGACATTTTCGATCAATTACAGCGATAAATTCCCGGCGGGACATTTTCGGTCTGGTAAATACCCGGTAGGTATCGAAAAATACCCGCTCGGTCCGTTTATCTATAGTAACAATTGTTGGAATGTACATTTGTCATCTTGACAGGCATAAATACTGAACTTTAAACGTCGTTGTTTCAACCCGGAAATATTCTACCGAATTACACTCGTGCATCAAAATAAACCTGATAATTTTCCATTCAAGCATGTTGTCATTAAAAAAATGCATTCGGTTATTTTCATATTTTGCTAAAAGAGCCCTCCTTCGGAGTTGGGCTCTTTCGACAAAATATGAAAATGAACTCATGCAGTTTTTAGACAACATGCTTTCATGGAAAATTATCGGTAATTTTGAAGCACTTGTGTAATTACTCCCGATTATTTCATTGAAATTGATGCTGAACTTTCTGAAGAATACGAAAGACAAAATGGAAACCATCACATTAATACATTGAAACTATTTAGTCATCTGAATTGGAAGATAACGAAGCCAGAAACATAAAAACCACAGAACACGGAAATGTAACAGACACTCTCCTGCATAAAATTTGGTAGCCTAGGGTCCGCGACCACTGAGGGCGCTGATGGCGGTTATTTTGGTCCAGTTGGGAGTGAAGATACTGAATCGCAGACTTTTTATGAAGTTGTCATATGACTTCTTTGCCTATCTGACATGCAATGTTTTTTCGGAATTCAAAAGAATGTGGAGAATAAAATTTGAATTCATTTCGGAACTTTTCCTAGAGATCAAGTACCCTAACGCCTTGATGACTGTGATCCTTTATTGAAATTTGTTCGTCCACTTTCACCTATAAATGTCTTGAGGTGCATGTCTTATATTACTTTATCTGATGGCATGTCATAATGACAACGTTATGTCACTCAATTTTGATGACATAAGGTAGCTCATTATGGGACTAAGTACCATAATGGAATACCATAATGAATTCATTATGGTACTAAGTACCATAATGAAATTCTATAGGGAAAACATGTTGTCAAGGAAATGGCAAAGCACAGCTCACTCACCTACTAATATTCGAAACTACACAATACTTACTCCTTTAAAAATAGTTGTCATTGTGACATGTCGAAAATGCAGTTTTTAATTTTTCGAAAATGTATTGATATAAATGCCATCAGATAAAATTTTGTATGTAAGACGAATCATAAACAATCATTATGGCACACGCCGTGTTATCGGACTCGGCTACGCCTCGCCCGATAACATTCACGACTTGTACCATAATGATCGTCTTTATGATCCTTATTACATAAATAACTATTATTGATAGAGAGTTCAAACAATTTCCTATTGTCCAGATATATTTTATCAGTCACATTTTATGTATTTTACATATTTGTAGTATGCTAAGCACTTATTTATTGTATTTATTATATGTATATAGTATAGTATGAACTCGACGACTGTATACAATTTTATATCGTCACACACGAGAATAAACTCTACTCTACTCTACTCTAACACCAAACTGATATTTTTGCACTCGACGCGCTTTTCGGTTGGCTGATGCGAGTGTTAAAAATTCACAAGAATTCGTAGAAAAATTTGAAGATGAATGGTAATGGTTCGGACTTCCATTGTCTATATTTTTAACTCTACTGAAACCTGTTGCTAAGAGCGGAAGGATTCAAATGCAAATAAAGTGAGAAAAATCAAAATCAAATTTTTGGTCAATAATGAAATCAGGGATTGATTGATCAAAGAAAATACTGTTGTTACAAAAAACCGAGATTTCGAATATGAAATGAGTCAAAAAAGAATTTTTAAATAACGAAATAAAATGAAATAATATTGTGACAAGAAAATTGAGGTATCGAATATGAAATACTAGTCAAAAAATGTGAATAAAGAAATTGAATGAAATATTATGAAAAAATGTTGAAACCAAGTTTCAAGTTGAGTGTACTCACGACGTTTCGATTGCTGATATCCGCAATCGTCTTCGGGTGATGACCAATAATATTTCGAGGTGTGGTCGGTTATAAAGCCCCTGATTTCCCTATGGTGGGGGAAAGGGTGTTACTACCAAGGAGGCGAGCGGGTGCTACTACTAGAAGTGTGCCGATCGATCTTCAGCGGGAAATGGATGTATTGGCGCGAGATTCTCTCTCATCGAGCCGCAGCCGGTCCATGCTTTGGATAAGCGGCCTGCACACATTCCGGATCTCCACGCTGGGATGACTGAATGCGTCGTTGTTGAGGATGTAGGCGGCTTCCTTGAATTTCCTCTTGAACCAGTGCTCCTCCTTGTGTATGACCTCGGCTTCAGACCATTTGATGCTGTGATGGTTTGTCCAAACATGCTCTGCTATTCCTGATTTCGTTGTTTCTCCTCGTTGAGTGTTTTTCTTGTGTTCGTCTATTCTTACTTCCAACTTCTCAACGAGGAGAAACAACGAAATCAGGAATAGCAGAGCATGTTTGGACGAACCATCACAACATTAAATGGTCTGAAGCCGAGGTCATACACAAGGAGGAGCACTGGTTCAAGAGGAAATTCAAGGAAGCCGCCTACATCCTCAACAACGACGCATTCAGTCATGCCAGCGTGGAGATCCGAAATGTGTGGAGGCCGCTTATCCAAGGCATATTTCATATTCGAAATCTCGGTTTTTTTATAACAACAGTATTTTCTTTGATCAATCAATCCCTAATTTCATTATTGACCAAAAATTTGATTTTGATTTGATTTTTCCCACTTGATTTGCATTTTAATCCTTCCGCTCTCAGCAACAGGTTTCAGTAGAGTTAAAAATATAGACAATGGAAGTCCTAACCATTACCATTCAGCAAGGAGCATTTTCAACCACTTTCAAGCAAAAATTTGAAGATATTAAATTATAAGAGAGCGAAACATTGGTTTGATTCGATGTAAGTTCTTTATTCCCAAGCGTTCCAATACCACAAGCTATAGAGTATTCGAAAGATCTTCTCGAATCGAATAACTTGGCAAAAGAATATATTCAACTCGCCAAGCTTTGTATGGATCAAAATTGTTTTCAATATAGTGGCTGCTATTATGTACAGCACGAAGGGACAGCCATGGGTAATTCATTGTCTCCATTTGTGGCAAACCTGTTTATGGGTAAGTTCGAGACGGATGTTGGGGAGAAACTCAGTTACTTCCCCAGGGTCTGGATCAGATATGTTGACGACATATTCCCTGTGGTTACCGAAATTGTAAATGTCCTTTCAACACTAAACAGCAGAAGTAAAACTATAAAATTCACGTACGAAGTAGAAAAGAACAAAAGTTACCATTTTTAGATGTATTGGTTATAAGGAACGAACAGTATGAAATAGAATTTGACATTTAGGGGAAATGCACGTACACATTGAGACACATTCCAAATGACTCGAATCTCGAATCATTGTCCACAACATAAATTAGCGGCACTGCAATTCCTTGTCCATATGTTAATAACTTTTCCTTTGAAAAAAGATAAGTACGACAATGGAAGAAGAGTGATTAGGTACGTAGCTGAAGTGAACGATTTCAACCCAAAGATAGTTGATAAAATAATTAGAAAATGTAAATTTAGGGAAACACGTCGTGATTCTACGACTTTTCAAAAAGATGAGAAAAATGAAAAGTTTATAGTTACCCCATATGAACCTCATTACACTAGAGGGCTTCAACAGATATACGATAAAGCGAATATGAAAGTTGCTTATAAAACTTCTCACAAATTACAACATCTTCTCGGTTAGGTACCCAAAAGATAAATTAGGAAACTCAGAGAAGTCGGGAATTTACGAAATCAGTTGTCAAGATTGCAACAACAAATACATGGCCAGAGCCGACGAGCTCTTAAAACCTGTTTCAAACTGATCAAGCATGTGCATGACACAAGACTACTCGATGCATGTGAGAGTCTAGAAATAGCAAAATGTAAAAACAGCATGAATGGTGACAAGAGACCTATCCCTCTCAGGCCGCTTTCCAATTTATTGTTGAGAAAATAATCAGAATAATCAATAATAACAGATGACGGACCAACAAACTTTGCAGGTAGTGACTGCACTAGTTCATTATCAAGAAATTCATCAGAATAATTAGCAGTAACAAACAAAGTCCATATCGGACCAGAAAACTTTAGGTATATAAACAAATAACCCTAGTCTTTGGATTCAGTATCAATTTTCTTCTCCTGAAGATGCTAACCTTTTCAGCGAAACGTGCGTCCAGTGCAAAAATATCAGTTTCTCTGTGAATTATGAGTTGTATTTCATTCGGGAAGTGTATGAGGGCCAAATGTTTCTTAAAAAATGCGCGGAAGAATCATCCTGTTTTCCAAGAATAAACAAAAGATTTCCCATATTTGTATCGGGTGAATCAAACGACTAAACTATGAGAATCTCTCTCGGAACGAAATTTTCAACCCAGATTTTGTGTGTAAACAGTATTCGTTTGGATTCAATAATGTCACATATAACGTTCGCTTCAAGTTCCAAGCAAATTAGAAAATAGTGAATTCTTTTGAACTGCGTCATATAATGTAAGACTTCACAGGATACGTGACCCCAAATTTGTTGTGAGTTAGATGGTGAAATAGATTTAATTTTTGGTTCCTATCGATCGATTTAAGTATGGAAAATCTGCCCTCACTTGTCGATAATACAAAATTCTGCAAAATTAATATTTGCTGTCAATTGGAGAAAAACATACCATTTTACCGAAAATCATTCAAAATTCGAAACATATCAATTAATTTTGAAAAAATTGCGAATAATTTTATTCACAAATAAATGGTGCTTTGGCATTCGCAATAAATAATGATAATCACTTTATTCCATTATACTTAACAGTGTGGAACGAATATGTATAGATAAAAAAAAATCAATTATAAAAATCTAAAACACAATAAAATGCTTTCTTTGATAAATACTGCTTGAATTTTAGTTTAAATTGATTTTTTGTCAGTTTTCTGAATTCTTTGGGAACATTTTTCGAAATTATTAAAACATGATTGACAACATTCTTCTGAACTTGGGCATATCGTGTTTGTTGTAATTTGAGTTTTGTATATCTGGTGTTGGGTTTGTGTTGTGGTGTTTGTTTTCTGTTTCATATTTCTTCATGAATTCTTCATAATTTTCCATTGCAAAATATGCACATTCTTATATATATATATATATATATATATATATATGAGGGCAGATTTTCCATACGTAGATCGATCGATAGGAACCAAAAATTAAATCTATTTCACCATCTAACTCACAACAAATTTGGGGTCACGTATCCTGTGAAGTCTTACATTATATGACGCAGTTCAAAAGAATTCACTATTTTCTAATTTGCTTGGAACTTGAAGCGAACGTTATATGTGACATTATTGAATCCAAACGAATACTATTTACACACAAAATCTGGGTTGAAAATTTCGTTCCGAGAGAGATTCTCATAGTTTAGTCGTTTGATTCACCCGATACAAATATGGGAAATCTTTTGTTTATTCTTGGAAAACAGGATGATTCTTCCGCGCATTTTTTAAGAAACATTTGGCCCTCATACACTTCCCGAATGAAATACAACTCATAATTCACAGAGAAACTGATATTTTTGCACTGGACGCACGTTTCGCTGAAAAGGTTAGCATCTTCAGGAGAAGAAAATTGATACTGAATCCAAAGACTAGGGTTATTTGTTTATATACCTAAAGTTTTCTGGTCCGATATGGACTTTGTTTGTTACTGCTAATTATTCTGATGAATTTCTTGATAATGAACTAGTGCAGTCACTACCTGGAAGGTTTGTTGGTCCGTCATCTGTTATTATTGATTATTCTGATTATTTTCTCAACAATAAATTGGAAAGCGGCCTGAGAGGGATAGGTCTCTTGTCACCATTCATGCTGTTTTTACATTTTGCTATTTCTAGACTCTCACATGCATCGAGTAGTCTTGTGTCATGCACATGCTTGATCAGTTTGAAACGGGTTTTAAGAGCTCGTCGGCTCTGGCCATGTATTTGTTGTTGCAATCTTGACAACTGATTTCGTAAATTCCCGACTTCTCTGAGTTTCCTAATTTATCTTTTGGGTACCTAACCGAGAAGATGTTGTAATTTGTGAGAAGTTTTATAAGCAACTTTCATATTCGCTTTATCGTATATCTGTTGAAGCCCTCTAGTGTAATGAGGTTCATATGGGGTAACTATAAACTTTTCATTTTTCTCATCTTTTTGAAAAGTCGTAGAATCACGACGTGTTTCCCTAAATTTACATTTTCTAATTATTTTATCAACTATCTTTGGGTTGAAATCGTTCACTTCAGCTACGTACCTAATCACTCTTCTTCCATTGTCGTACTTATCTTTTTTCAAAGGAAAAGTTATTAACATATGGACAAGGAATTGCAGTGCCGCTAATTTATGTTGTGGACAATGATTCGAGCAGGGGCGCCGGAACCATGGGGGCAATGGGGGCTCCAGCCCCCATAGAGAATTGGCTATGGGGGCGGAGCCCCCATAGTGAAGTTCTGGTTTGCGAAACTGTTACCATGCTTTCATAGCAAACATTTTTCGTTTAGAACAATTTATGTATCGGTCTCATTGGTGTCAGGTTATAAAGATTTTTATTATCACGCTGGCAACAGTGTGTGACAAAACAGCCGCAGTTACTCAAAGCCGTAGTCAATATTAACAAAGGTGCGTACGTATACCGTATATATTGTAATAAAAATAAAAAATATGTGATATCTGATATATCAAATCAAAAACGTATTCACGGTCCACGATGACACAGCAAAGACTAAACGATGGTGCTATTTTGAACTTACTCAGAGCTCCTTTTTGAAGAAGTTAGTAATCACGAGATAGCAAATATTTTCATTTTGAAAAATAACCAAAGACGGCAGACCTAACATGAGTAAAACTATAATTTTAATCCTATTTGTTACATATATATTATACTAGCTGACCCGGCCACGCGTTGCTGTGGCTAAAGTTTTTGTTATATTACATTATAGTAAACAATCTAAGAGGAACAATAAGAGAACATCAGTCACGGAGTCCACTATGCTTTTTCACACAGATGGTATTTGTAAAAAAATATGGTGATCTCCTTATTTGACTTTCTACTACTATAACCCTTCAGTACAATGAAATTATTTACGAACGAAGACGAAAATGTTGATGTTGGTATACAAATTCACTGGATTGAGATTTGAAGGGGAAGTACGTTGAACACAATTGATTAAAATGTTCTTACACTTGATATTAAGCAGAAATCAATAGGTACAAAATAAAAATTTATCAGATTTATTATTTCCATTTAATTTTATAACAATATAATATACATATAAGTATATTACAGTATAATACAGTAAATAACATGTGACGCTTAAACTCATGAATGAGGTAGGCAAGGCAGACAGTCTTAAACTTTTAAACATTAATATCTATTTTTTTGAATCATAAATACTATCAATTTCAATTTAATTTTACACCATCGGTGCACAATGTTTTTGGTTAACCTGTCTTTAGCTAACACAAATAGATTCGACGGTTTCCCAACACGTGAACACGCAACATATAGTTGCCCATGAGAAAAACATGGATTTTCCAAATCTAAACCATTTGTGGTTGTGCATGACCTTCTGCTGTCCTGATTCTTTGAGCTGGATTTCTTGATTCAATTTGTTCTGCCAACTAATGGGCTCAGCAGCGCCATCTATTGATTACTTACTCAACCCAGTCGAAAGGTATCGACATCTGTTAGAATCATTTGGAGTTAACAGATAATTGTGACTGTCAAATAATAACAGACAAATAATTAGCAATAAATTAAAATTGCGACTATAATTTGAGATTTAAACTATCCTATCTCTCAAGTTGGATCGAACTGCACATGGTGTGCGAATTTTATTAATATATGTATATATTTATATATATATATATATATATATATATACACAAAGTTGTTTTTTCTATATCAGGGCTTCGGAAAAAACAACTTTGTGTACAAATAGACGGTCGAGAATACTTATCATCTATATATATATATATATATATATATATATATATATATATATATATATGCTTCACTATAAAAAGTATCCTATGTCCATCTCCTGGCTCTAAGCTACTTCCCTACCAATTTTCAGCCAAATCTGTTCTGCCGTTCTTGAGTTATAAGTGGTGTAACTAACACGACTTTCTTTCAGAAATTGGATATATAGAAATTTGGCATTTGAGGTTTGAAACTGGCTGTGATTATTTTTTTTTTTGGTTTTTCTATACTTCACCGAAGAGTTTGGAAATTATTTTATATTACTTTAAACATGTTGTACTTGGGTAGTTTTGGATTAGTATTCACTTTGTGTTTTTTGTATGTGAACATCACCTGATTATATGATGTTTCAATACACTGGCTTTATTTTATATATATATATATATATATATATATATATATATATATATATATATATATATGAAGAATTCATGAAGAAATATGAAACAGAAAACAAACACCACAACACAAACCCAACACCAGATATACAAAACTCAAATTATATATATATATATATATATATATATATATATATATATATATATATATATATACATGGCAGAGTGAGTATTCCCTGTTCCTTGAAGACTTCCTTGCAACTGCCTCTTCTTGAAAGGTGAAAAATACTTCTTATGCAAGATTTTTGTATTTTGAAAGTTCTGGTAATTTCGACAGAATTTCCCCAAAATATAATTCCATACTTCATTCGGAATATATATAAGCATAATATGCTTTGATGGCTGCATTTTGGTTAGCGAATAATTTAATTGTTCGCCATGCAAATGTAAATGACCGAAGTTTCTTTGTCAAGCTGTTAATATAGTCTAAGAGCTACTGACGCACGTTTCATGAAGATTGAGATTTGAAGGGGAAGTACGTTGAACACAATTGATTAAAATGTTCTTACACTTGATATTAAGCAGAAATCAATAGGTACAAAATAAAAATTTATCAGATTTATTATTTCCATTTAATTTTATAACAATATAATATACATATAAGTATATTACAGTATAATACAGTAAATAACATGTGACGCTTAAACTCATGAATGAGGTAGGCAAGGCAGACAGTCTTAAACTTTTAAACATTAATATCTATTTTTTTGAATCATAAATACTATCAATTTCAATTTAATTTTACACCATCGGTGCACAATGTTTTTGGTTAACCTGTCTTTAGCTAACACAAATAGATTCGACGGTTTCCCAACACGTGAACACGCAACATATAGTTGCCCATGAGAAAAACATGGATTTTCCAAATCTAAACCATTTGTGGTTGTGCATGACCTTCTGCTGTCCTGATTCTTTGAGCTGGATTTCTTGATTCAATTTGTTCTGCCAACTAATGGGCTCAGCAGCGCCATCTATTGATTACTTACTCAACCCAGTCGAAAGGTATCGACATCTGTTAGAATCATTTGGAGTTAACAGATAATTGTGACTGTCAAATAATAACAGACAAATAATTAGCAATAAATTAAAATTGCGACTATAATTTGAGATTTAAACTATCCTATCTCTCAAGTTGGATCGAACTGCACATGGTGTGCGAATTTTATTAATATATGTATATATTTATATATATATATATATATATATATACACAAAGTTGTTTTTTCTATATCAGGGCTTCGGAAAAAACAACTTTGTGTACAAATAGACGGTCGAGAATACTTATCATCTATATATATATATATATATATATATATATATATATATATATATATATATATGCTTCACTATAAAAAGTATCCTATGTCCATCTCCTGGCTCTAAGCTACTTCCCTACCAATTTTCAGCCAAATCTGTTCTGCCGTTCTTGAGTTATAAGTGGTGTAACTAACACGACTTTCTTTCAGAAATTGGATATATAGAAATTTGGCATTTGAGGTTTGAAACTGGCTGTGATTATTTTTTTTTTTGGTTTTTCTATACTTCACCGAAGAGTTTGGAAATTATTTTATATTACTTTAAACATGTTGTACTTGGGTAGTTTTGGATTAGTATTCACTTTGTGTTTTTTGTATGTGAACATCACCTGATTATATGATGTTTCAATACACTGGCTTTATTTTATATATATATATATATATATATATATATATATATATATATATATGAAGAATTCATGAAGAAATATGAAACAGAAAACAAACACCACAACACAAACCCAACACCAGATATACAAAACTCAAATTATATATATATATATATATATATATATATATATATATATATATATATATATATATATACATGGCAGAGTGAGTATTCCCTGTTCCTTGAAGACTTCCTTGCAACTGCCTCTTCTTGAAAGGTGAAAAATACTTCTTATGCAAGATTTTTGTATTTTGAAAGTTCTGGTAATTTCGACAGAATTTCCCCAAAATATAATTCCATACTTCATTCGGAATATATATAAGCATAATATGCTTTGATGGCTGCATTTTGGTTAGCGAATAATTTAATTGTTCGCCATGCAAATGTAAATGACCGAAGTTTCTTTGTCAAGCTGTTAATATAGTCTAAGAGCTACTGACGCACGTTTCATGAAGTGTTTTATGCACCTTGAAATTTTGCTATAATGCATCTCTTGGGTAGATGTGAAGGTGAGTATGTGTTGGCTAGACCTACCTTGGGACACCAGGTACTGCGCATAGAAAAAAGAAGAAAGTAGCTTAATCGGCAATAAATCGCCCAGTCTAGCAACCCTGCCAGGGTTATCAGCGAGTGATGAGCAGGTAGAAAGTCAGTCCTCGCGTTTCGATTGGTCGGCTGTGATATCGAAGAACGCACAGAGTTGTATTAGGCTGTCACAGTCTACTACTTATTTACTTATGAATAGTATTAATACATATCATTTGGAGAGCACGTATTATTTCAGACAATATGATACGGATGGGATTGAAAACAATGTCGTATCAAATGAAGAGCGCACGGAAAAAACGATCAATGCCCAAGAACCAAGAATATTAAGGAAAGCGTTTTTTAATTGAAATTCGGGTTATCAGCTATTCACTCATTATCTTCAGCTAGTGAGAAAAACAGTCCCTCTTGATATGTTTTCTCATAATCACGTTTATAGCTAGCCATCAGAACTACCTTTCAGAATTCGAAATGCAAAATCTTTCATCGTTTTTGCAGAGTATATGAATTTTCGAATTCACGTTTTCTATGTGACTGTTATCGATAGTCCCGTTCATTCAGGTACCAGAAGATGCAGCTTATTGACAGGAAAAATCTTATGTCTACAAATAAATTTGGTAAAAATAGACTGTTTTCATTCTTTCCATGTGCTCTTCAATTGCTAATAAAAATAGAATAAAGAAAAGGCATTTGAGGCATTCTATTGAAACACCTCTTTTCAGTAGTTCCAAGTCCTGCCCTGACCCACTAAAAGTGTATGCCTTTTGTTATTATTTTTAATTATTGAATTGGAGACGGTGTTTGAATGTCTTATTCATTATCCGTTGTGAAATTAGCTCAATTTTACATAGAAGATTGTTAGCTTCTGAATAAAACACGACAACTTTGGATTATTTTTTTATGTTAACCCCCTTGAAAGTGTCTGCCTCATTCATTATCCATTGTAAAATTAGCTCAATTTTACATTAATGATTGTTGGCTTCTGAATAAAACACTTCATTTAGTTAAGAAAAAATAACAACTTTGTAAAAAAAAATTTTCATGTTAACCCCCTTGAAAGTGTCTGCCTCATTCATTATCCATTGTAAAATTAGCTCAATTTTACATTAATGATTGTTGGCTTCTGAATAAAACACTTCATTTAGTTAAGAAAAAATAACAACTTTGTAAAAAAATTTTTTCATGTTAACCCCCTTGAAAGTGTCTGTCTCATTCATTATCCATTGTAAAATTAGCTCAATTTCACATTTAAGATTGTTGGCTTCTGAATAAAACACTTCATTTGGGCCATATTTTTTTGCACCTTTCCTCTATGCGCAGTACCTGGTGTCCCAAGATTGGTCTAGCCAACACACACTCACCTTCACAACTACCCAAGAGATGCATTATAACAAAATTTCAAGGTGCATAAAACACTTCATGAAACGTGCATCAGCAGCTCTCCGAGATATGTTCTTTCCAATTTAGCTGGGCATCAATTTCAATACCGAGAAATTTTGTATGTTGACATGTTTCAATTGTTTTATTCTGAGGGCTAATTTTCAGTGGCGGTTCAATTTGAAATTATTTGCACTATACTATTTTTCCAGAATTTCTAAGGTTCCAGGAATTGTTTCTAACGACTTTTCATTGGATTGTTGCCGTATTATTAATGAGTTATCATCAGCAAACATACTCACCATTTGATATACTGCTTGTGGCAAATCATTGGTATACAAGAGGAATAAGATAAAACTACTCGGGTTACTATGGAAACTGTCATTCATGTAGAATACTAACAACTGTAAAGAAATATTATTACAGTAAGGAAATCTTGTCTTTTTCTTTAAGAAATTTTGTCTGGAATGTAAAAATTTTCTAGCGATTTGCGGAAATTTGTTTTCAATTAAATTTTTTTTTCAGCTCTCCCGATAGCGACGATACATTTGGAGGAGATGAGCCAGAAGAAGATTTCTCTGGGAGAGATGATCAATTTTTAGTGAGCGATAGAACTGAAAATAAATTTTATGGTAAGTCCTATTTCATCCCAGATATGAAAACGAATCAAAATCCACTTCCTTCGATGAAAAATGAAACTGTTCAGAAACACATTCCCTATCGCTTGAAAAAAGTAGTTACTAGAGAAACCCTCAGTTACAATGTGAGATATCATTGAATTACAAGAGTGAGTTTTTGAACCAATTGCTATAGAAATCGATGTTTGAATTTTTCTTCTGTCGACCAATTGGATTTCCACTACGAAAGAACAACCCCCAAAAGTCGAAATTTGTGAGAGTTGAAAATTGACGAGATCCTAACTTTCGACGTGCGATTCCAGCCACGAGCCAAGGCTCCAGCCGTGATTCTGCAACTTGTCCCAAACTTTTGATCTGTCTGGATGATTGCAAAATGAGTCATAAATATTAATGCTTTGCCATAAGGTTTGGCAACTTACAACTTCCAGACGTTCAGGTATAAATGAAGGTTCAAACTAAAGTTTAAGGGAATTCAATGAAGACTTCCAGTTGAGTATAGGTAATTTCTGTGAGGGATCGATTACGACAAAGATATTTCGAAACGTTTCAAGAACACACTCACTTGCAACATTAATGCGGAATGGAATAACCGAAAATGTAGTGGTGAGACAAAAAATTTCAGATAGCAATATCAACAAGAATATATTTGGGATACGTCACAACTTTCTGGAGATATTGACACTGATTCTCGAAAGAGAACAAACTCAAGTTATAGTCCTAACTGAAAAACTCCAACTCGTGGAGCAAGAGAGGTTAAGAAAGTGTACATCTAAAACAGCTCTAAGTCGATATAAAACTCATATGGGAAAATGAAGCTGATGTTGGTGTCCACGAAACGGAACATACAATGAAAAATCAGATCATTATGTTAGTGGAAATAAGTGGATACGAAAATGTTCAATTTTTTTGAAATATTCCATCAATTCAAGCCAGGAAAAATGAGTACTATGTTCCAATAGTTTGGAGACATTTTATTGATCACATAAATGTGCACTTCATAAAATCACATCGGTAAGTTAAATTTGAAATACCCGGTACAGATATTACGAATATGAACATCTCTTTCAATTCTCCTTGACAGCATAAATGATGACAAGCGGTCATTTCAAAACTCTAGGCAGTTTCACTGCGTAATTAAAAGTTGGAGAAATGTCACTTCAATCCACCATGGGAGTTCCCCAGGGTTCAGTACTGGCCCCAATTTTTGATTTGATCTATGTAAATGGTATAACCAAAATGAAATTGATAGGCAAAAATTTTTCTTTTGCAGATGGTACCGTGATTTATTATTCGATCAACGATACAAAACTTTCAGAAACAATTATTGAAAAAAATATTCATCTGTATGAAAAATGGGTTGTGAAATGAATCTTTTCATACAGAAAAAAATGTAGAGAAAAAAAATATGTACCAAATAAAACTAAAAATGAAAATGGAGAATAGAATTTGAAAACAAGTTGAAGAACACAAATATTTTGGCCTGATGATTGACGAGAATTTGAATTATGATTGCCATGTGAATAAAATTAAGAAAACAACCATTCCTGAATTTGGAACTAAAAAAGAATCGATGTTCCAGATAAACAAATTCAAAACCTCATTTCTAATGCCCATATTGTCCACATATTGATTTAATAAAGGTATTGTCATCTTGTAGTAAAAACCAAAAAGAGATCATTAGCCCTGGTTTGATGAGCAAAGCGATAAAAGTTATTTTCAATAAACAGTGGGAAACACGTTCTTTACAATTAAACAAAGATACTAAAACTGTCACATTGGATAAACTAATAGAATTTGAAAAAACAAAATTTGCATACAAACCGACAAATTCACAGTAAGGTATTTAAAATCAAAATTACGTAACCATAATATCAGAAATGCCAATAATTTTCATTCAAATAATATTCATTAAAATAAAGGCAATCGTGTATCTATCTGTATAGAAACTTACAATAATCTTTCAGAATCAAAATCTATAAATATTTTCTTGAAAAAACCCAAACTAAAATTACTGATTATCATCAATCGATAAATATTAAAAGTTGCTGAAATTGTTACTTTTCGTTCATTTTGAAATGTTTGAACTTATTGTATTATGTATTATCTTCTTTTTACCAGAACTTGTTCTGTTTAGAAGGGTTTCTAAATAAAACTTGGATTGGCTAAACTGCAATAATTTCAATTTGTTAAGTATTCATATCTGGTAAATCGATTGCTTAGCTATTTTTTCTGCCACAAAAAATAATGAAAAGTGTACATAAATTATGACCATTGCAGGTACCGTTCATGGAGGGGGTAGTGCAACGAGTACCGGAGGTGTGGTGGGGTCGACAGTTGGTCCTAGTTTAGGTTACATAGGACGAAGGTTGCAGGTATGTGATATCATAGAACTATACAGTGCGGCTGTTAAAAGTTCCCCTACTCTTGAGATGACGATAAATGTCGCACTATTTATTTTTCCAACCTGTAGTACAGAAACGGATGCTCTTGATAAATTAACATGATATCGAAATGTTTGTGTAACAAGTGAATTCGAGCCATACTCATTGCTCAAAAAGGGGTGTATAAATGAAAAAGAAAATTCGTGGGTTTTCGTTAATGGACAATTTTATTTTCACAATTATTCGTACATGGGCTGATTGTGAATGTACTAATTTAAGGTTTGAAATTCCTGAATCTTGACTATCTTCCTGAGAAATTTTGTCTGGAATGTCAAAATTTCCAAGCGATTTGCAGAAAATAGACATTTATTCAAATTATCGCTTCATTCAATACAATCTCTGAACTTCCCTGAGAGACGTCACTGGTAACTAAAATATAACCTGAAAAAAACGGAATGTCTCCAAACGGTCTTTCGAACAATTCGTTCAGGCCAGTCTCAAATCTAACTACACAGTAGGTTTTGGCTGACACCTGTCAGAAAACAACTACTCCCCTGGCTAATACCACGAAGGGCATTGAATTATATCCGACCGGTGCCAGTGCAGGTTTCTTCACAGAAGAAAATCCTGCATTTGCTTCTGGCGACAAAAATGTCTTCAGTTTTTGAGTGTTTTTTTTTATTGGTAAGGTGAGATTCAATCCACGCAAAATCCAAAGCACGAATGCCGCACCTGTGACAGAATCATCTGATAATGAATAAATGTTTATCACATCAAACGCTCTTTCAAAATACAAACAGAGTACCAATGACTCATCATTCATTTCAAAATGGAGTATATGTGGATATTAATCAAGATGTGATCATTCATTGCTATGGCATCAAGGGCTTGGCTCTGAATTTCTTCGTATATTACCTTAGTAAAAGATCTCAATGCGTAAGATTAAACGGTGATCTATCGAATAGTAAGACCGTGTATCACGGTGCTCCTCAAGGCTCGGTTCTAGGCCCTCTCTCGTTTATAATCTATATAAACGATTTATATTTTTACGTGCTCATGCTACCAACGAGAACCGCCCTGTTCGTAGATGATACAACATTTATCTGTCAACTAATATTGTTGGCAATCTATCCAAGTTATCTAATGGGACAATGCATTTAGCCAAAACCTGGTTTATTTGTAATGAACTCGAGCTTAACTCAGGAAGGAATCACTCCATTCTTTTAACCTACAATTCATATCTCACACGAGGTAGCTGTGTGAAATAACTTGGCATGCAACTAGATGACAGACTCAACTGGGCCCCACATATCGCAACATTAGCGAAGAAATTGTCTAGTGTTACCTTTTTCATTCGACGTTTGAGAAATATAGTCAGTATTTACGTTCATATTATATTATTACGGTTCATTCCATAGTCATTTGTCTTATGGTATTATTTTTTGGGGTGATTCGTGTCACTCTCATAAAGAATTCATTCTTCAAAAAAGCGTAATCAGAATAATGGCGGGAGTCCATCATCATGGACATTGCCTCCCTCTCTCCATCGATTTTCAAATCATGCTAGTTCCTACTTTATTTATTTACTCGTGTCTACTCGAAATTCATGAAACTAAGCATTCCAGATATCGCAAATCAATTATCTGTACCAACATTTATATAACGGACTACTTTCTAGTATAAAAATTCTGGCTTTCAGGTGTTCCACAGGGCTCAAATCTGGCGCCCACTTTGTTTCTGCTTCATATCAATCATTTGCTAAAAACAACATCTTATTCAGTGCATAGTTTTGTGGGCGACAGCACTCTTCACACTAGTTTTCTTCTAGGGTCCCTATACCAGCTCGAGAAACGAAAATTCAAAGAAACATTCACGTCAATAAAATTTAAGATGACTAGGCTGAAATATTAGAATGGGGTAACATAAACTTGGTGGAGTTTTATGGTAGGAAAACCCAGGCATGTCTCTTCTCAAGGATAGCCGATATATCATCATCTAGTATTCAGATGTCAGGAGTAACTATTCCTACAAAGTCCAGTATCTCGATGCTAGGAATTACGATCAGTGATAATCTCTCATGGGAAAACCATGTGAGATCGATCGCTAAAGGTGCTTCCCAGAAACTCGAATTTCTATTTTGTGAGATGAAATACTTCACTACTCGTCAGCTTCTAATGATCTACAAGGCTCAGATACGACCTGTCTTGGAATATGGTTCTCATGTGTAGAGTTCGGCACCAAAACATTCATTGAGGATTCTCGATTCTATTCAGGGAAAGGCAATCAGTCTTGTTGGTGATTCTTCGCTCACAGACTCGCTCACTTTATTGGAACATCGTAGAAGGGTCGGAGACTTGTCTCTCTTCTCTAGATATTTTCATGATCGGTGCTCTTCTGATTTGTTTTCAATCGTTCCACCCTTGGCAATATCTACAAGGATGACTCGACGAGTATAGAATTGCGATCCCTTTGTTGTGAATTTGGAGACCTGTCGAACCTCTCTAGCTCAGGGATCTTTTTTCAATAGAACAGCTGAGCTTTGGAATTGGAATTCCTTGCCGAAAGAGGTTTTTCATGAGGCGTATGAATTAAAAAATACAAAGAGAATGTTAATTCGTATCTCCTGTCCCTTGATTCACGCGGTGTTCTTTGAACATTACAGGGCTTCCCTTTAGTGTGAATCTGCATATAAAAAAAATAAAGGTAGAAATGAAAACTTTTCTATTGAAACATTCTTTTCATAGGGTCAATGAGTATCTTGTTTTAAATAAGAATAAATTTGAATCTATGTGATGGACGCTGTCTTACCTTTTATCTGTTTTGTTCTTGACGTTCAACTATTACATTGTATACTGTAGTGGGAGGAATACTTGAAATGTTCAAAATGAGCTCTGCTTCCACAGGCCGCCACCTATTTGTGCCCCGCCATCTTCCCTTGGGTGGACACGGGGCCTGCGACCGAGGAGTCCGGGATGTTCGTCATGAAGATGGTGGGCAACCTGTACATCCTCATCATAATATTAGACTTGATAATCGTCGTGGGAATGGACGACATGGGCACCGCCACGACGTTTTTCCTCTGCTTCTTCCTTTTCGCCATCGTCGGCATCTGTCTCGTTATATCGAGGAAACCACAAAACAGGTGAGGTTTCTTATAGAATATTTTGGCAGGAGTGAGAATGCCGAATGGCTCCAGTGAATCCAACTGAATGTTCACCAATTCACAAAACTTATAAAAATCGATAGAGTTGAGACTACACAAAGGCATAACTACCATTTACTGCTCATTGTTCTTGTTTTGCTAAAATAATTCGAATATTTAACTATTAACGTTTAAGTATTTGAAATGTCACTTCCACACGTGGCTAGAAAACGGTTCGCTGCGGCGAGACTACGGTTTGTGACGTCACCTCCTTTATTGGTGCTCATGTGTCATATATTAACGGTTTTTACAGAGTTCTGCTATGTTCACGAATTTCTAGTGAGGAGATTCCTTAGTATAATGAGTTTTAGTAAGTGGAGTTTTGTTTCTGGTTGTGTGAACAACTCAAAGAACAATCCATGCAAAGTTTGATGCCAAAAAATCAGAGACCTCTGTTACATCCTCTGTTAGGAGGTTATGTGAATCGGCGCGCTCTCTTTCTCTCTCTCTCTCTATAAATATATATATATATATATATATATATATATATATATATATATATATATTGCTGTCCTTCGAGAATAAAGGATCAGATTAGTGAAAAAAAATTGATCATCTGAAATTCTCGAGCGCGTCAGATTAAGGTAGGATAAGTTAGTTACATCTTGAAACATGTATATTCCACTAATCTGACAATTCGAGAGTGACCTAAAGGAGGAGGAGGGCTACAAAGTTGTAAAAAAAGTCATCTCGACATTCTCAAAGGTGGGTAATTTTTTTTTATTTCGAAGGAAATAATTCAAGAATTACAAAAAATATATATTCTGACGATTTCCACAGGCGGAAATAATAAAATAAAGTTTAGTACGTGCAGCTACGTGATGCCTATATTCCCCTCTTCGCGTTTCTATTTCTCTCTCACTCTTTTTCTATCTATTGTTCTCTCACTTCGTCCCCACTCTGGTTTCTGTTGCCATGATGCCATGACATTTGATCACACAGATTCGTTCATAGCATTATATCGTTTACAACGAATATCAACGTTCTGAAATTTCAAAAACTCAATTGCTTAATTAATTATTTTTCATTATTAATAAAAGTATTCTACTGAAAAAACATACACTTTTTTATTTGCAAGCTTTCAGATTATTATATAAAAGCTTTTTTTAGGTTCACTTATCATCCCCTCAAAAAATCTGATGCGCTTGAGAACTTTTTTTTTTATTTTCAACCCTTACGTACGACGACCCCCATCATGGAAATCAGATTAACATACGTGAAAAAATTTAAATATGTAGGACATAGATGATATTAATATCTGACGGGCTCGAGTATGTCCATACAATAGTTTTTTTTTACATTTTCAAAAATCTATGGCCGCTTCCCACACCGATGAAAAGGTATACATTATATAACATTTTTTCTTTTTATCATCCTAAGCTTCGCAACGCAATACGTCTCTATGACGCTCGAGTAAATCCCGATTTAGCATCGTGGGCTCCCCCATTAACTGTTGTTGCCATATTCATTGGAGAGATAGTTTTTCTTATTAGAATACATAAATGAATTCAATTCAACTTTTGTGAAGGACTCTATTATTTAAAATGGTTGCAAGATGTTCAATCGTTCAACGGATTTTATGTTAGAAATTTACACCTTGGATGAATTTAAAAAGGCTATTTACTTCTTGCTGGGTACACAGCATTGCATTATATTCGACCGGTGCCAGTGCAGAAGAAAATCCTGTATTGGCTTTTAGTAATACGGATGAAGAACAAGATGTTCAATTTGATCGGCAGTAGTCCGTGAGTTTTTGGAGATTATAGACGCAGTTCGTTAGTAGAAGATTTTTGAGATTTTCATGAATTCTGTACATTCAGCAAATTCAGTTTGGCGGTGCTAGTGAAATTTGGAGTTAAACTCCAGAACTATGTGAGTTTTATCAGTTCTATGGACCAAACAAAATAAAACTGTGCATGTCATTAAATTTCTCTTCATTTTGTTGGAATTGAGAGGGAAATAATGAAGAAAGATTGTGGCTGAATCGTCAAAGCATCAATAAATGTTTCAATACATAGATATAACCACTTTAGTATCAAATCAACCAAATGGCGGTTGACATTCTATTTAGCGCCATCTGCCTCGAGCTTTTTAGAATACACTGCATTCTCACCGTCTTCTTTCCATTTCAGGAACACCTTGATGTTCATGACTCCCGGTTTGCCCTTCATCCCAGTGGTGGCAATAACGGTGAACATCTACCTGATCATGAAGCTATCCATACTCACCCTAGTTAGGTTTACAATTTGGATGACCTTAGGTTTCATCATGTATTTTTATTACGGAATAAAAAACAGTACGTTAGAAGAAGGTCCCGACCGAGACCAAAACATTGAGCTGACAGTCACCGATCACGAGAAACAGAAGTTCGACGGTACATCGCCGTATGGAACAGATCACAATATTTTCAGGTGAGTCTTTCTGAAGATCGTTACCCAAGTGTACATTCGTTCGTTATATCAAATGACGGTAGTGCCACTTAACTATTGAGATTTCAAATTAAGAACGCAGCGTCATATTCAAGAACAATCCAAATAACAAGCACCACTTTGACAACTATTGCTATTTAAGGTTAGGACTTCGACGTTATTCGAAAATCCCAAGCTATAAATCTTTGTGAGCGACTATTACAGTTTTTTATGTTTTTTCACTTTTTATGTGAACGTAAACCACGAATTGTGCTTGGTAAATATTAGTAATAATTCAAATAATATTCC
Organism: Zygogramma bicolorata; assembly: GCA_032362365.1. Lineage (NCBI taxonomy): Eukaryota > Metazoa > Arthropoda > Insecta > Coleoptera > Chrysomelidae > Zygogramma > Zygogramma bicolorata. Next base: position 88,620 of record JAVJAQ010005953.1, read on the forward strand.
AAAATTTCAAAATAATATCGCGTCGCCATTTTGACCAAGAACTCAACAAACAAGCACCACTTTGATATTGTTTCAAACTTTTCACCATAGAATAATTTGTTTGAGACAGTGTATTCTATCAAAAAGAAAATATTTGTTAGAAACAAAAGATATATTTTAATGAACCTTATTCAGATCGATGCTGATTAATAAAACTTCAGAATGGTAATGGTTCGGACTTCCATTGTCTATATTTTCAACTCTATTGAAACCTGTTGCTAAGAACGGAAGGATTAAAATACAAATCAAGTGAGAAAATCAAATCGAATTAAAATTTCAATAATGAAATTAGGTATTGATTGATGAAAAAAAATACTGTTGTTACAAAAATCGAGATATCGAATATGGAATATGAGTCAAAAAAATGTAAATAAAGAAATTGAATGAAATATTATGAAAAAATGTTGAAACAAATTTCCAAGTTGAGTGTACTCACGACATTTCTACAAAGGAGGCGAGCGGATGCTACTACTAGAAGTGTGCCGATCGATCTTCAGCGGAAAATGCATGTATTGGCGCGAGATTCTCCCTCACCGAGCCGCAGCCGGTCCAGGCGGCTTCCTTGAATTTCCTCTTGAACCAGTGCTCCTCCTTGTGTATGACCTCGGCTTCAGACCATTTGATATTGTGATGGTTTGTCCAAACATGCTCCCCTATTCCTGATTTTGTTGTTTCCCCTCGTTGTGTGTTTTTCTTGTGTTCGCCTATTCTCACTTCCAATGGTATTTTGAATTCGATTTGATTATCTCACTTGATTTGAATTTTAATCCTTCCGTTCTTAGCAACAGGTTTCAATAGAGTTAAAAAAACATAGACAATGGAAGTCCGAACCATTACCATTCAGCAAGGAACATTGTCAACCACTTTCAAGCAAATAAAACTTCAATTTCTAGCAATATGCCATTCGCAAGTGTGTCTTTCAATTTTATAGTTCAAACTCCTCCTTGTTCATTCTCGAAAATTCTCATGGTTTGAAAACGGATTGCAAGAATTCTGGAATTGTTTGCCTGACCAGAACTTGTGCACAAGGTTAATACAGGGCTTCTCAAAAAAAACTGTCCACTCCAACTTTTTTTGTTGGCAGAATACAGCGTTTGAAAAGTCTTATTCAGTACATTTTCCTATGATTCAAGTGATTACTGAATTTGAATTATTTCATATGGATGTTTCATATTCGTTACTTCGTTAAAAGCCGAAATCTTTCTTCTTGTAAAAGATTCATACCATCACACTGAAAAAAACATTTTTGAAAGGTAATCCTTATGGCCGTGAAGGTATTGAAATCGAAATGAAAAATACAGGTCTGCATTTAGTATGTTTCCTATGGTATTTGAAAATTTATGAACTCTTCCCCTAACCATACATCTTATGAAAGGTCTGGTTGGGACGTCTCTTTCCCATTCAAACTGCAATCAACTCAGTGCAGAATACATCAAAGATATACTGTGAAGGTTAGATTTTTAGTTGGCAAATGACGCAATAATTATGCCTATTTCTTTAAGCACTGTAATATAGGAAGTGTTAGGACCTTCGCTCGCTAACGTTTACGAGACCAAAAAAGTACCACTGAAAAAAAGGCTTTTGTATTCGATATTAGGTACATAAAAAAAATCTTCAAATTCATCGACCAAACAGTTCCAGAAATGAGACGTTACCGGTATATTAGTCATATTGCCAACCACGGCAATTTTTTTTATACTGAAGGGAATTTGAGGCGGATAGAGATTGTCGAGATAAAGTCAATATCTATGCATCCAACACCTCAATAATAACCTAACCTCACTTTCAGCCAAAACCAGCCGACTTACGACTGGGACCCGAACAAATCCTGGGATCACAGGCCAACGTGGGCGCAGCCGCAGAACGACCCCCCCTTACCCCAGCGCTACCAAGTCGAACAGCGGTACAACGTCGACACGAATGACACCAAGTCGGTGATCAACAGAGCGGCCCCTCCGAGCGCCCCTCCCGCGCAGACGACGAGCGCCGCCACTGGGCTGTTCGTCAGCGATCCGCTGGCGTTCGCCAAGTGGGACGACTAGTAAGGTCGCGCGCACAAGTTGTTCGGTTGTTGAGTCGTTGTATATTATTATATCAAAAAGGTTGTTGAAAATATTTGAAATACTGTGTAATTGTATTCGATGAACGGTCGCGGGACTGTCGTTTGCGTGATTGGAGAAAATGGCGCAGTAGGTAGGATCGTGAGAGGCTGGAAAGGACGAATTTTTCGTTGTAAATTACACATCAGGAATCTATGAATGAGGGTTGCCACCACGAATATTTTCGAAATTTAATAAGAAAAGGGCAGGCGTTTCCTAAATACTCTCTTTATCACGGACTATATTTCCATCTGACAAAGTAAATAGGTAGACAGGAATGATGACTTCGACTTGACGTGAGATTTGAATTGAATCTTACGATATTTTGAAGCAAGGAGATTCCTTGAAGACAGCTGGAAACTATTGCAAATTTCATACTTCCTGGAGCTCGAAAAATTTCCGGATTTTATTTTTTTTTCGAAGCGCTTTTGAAATCAACAACTGGGAGATACAAATAATATACAGTTGCCTGTGAGATTATCACACATAAACCCTAATATGTAAAAATCTCACAGGCAACTGTATGTTATTCGTTTGAAATGGACTTTCACCAAGTAACGGCCATTTCCACTCTACTGGAAAAAACTTCCGAAATTTCAACTCGAGCTAAAAACTCCTGTCGTGTAAAAACTCCTGCTGGCTATAATAACGTTTATCAATAACAAATATTTTAGAATTTTCATAAAATCTATCTTTTTTTTTCAAGCATTTCACACTAATTTTTTCTCTGATGACGCACAGACGCCATTTCGAAATTTGTGTCTGTCAATTTACCTGTCGAAACGTATTCGATTCTCTATATGGTCGCTTCCATCTTTCCAGATTGTGTTAGGTTATGAAATCAAAAAACTACGAAGAAAACATTCATCTACCACAAAATTATGACTTTCAAATAGCAGAGAGTCTTGTTAAATCCACAAACTCATTATTAATGATGAAATAACTTCCATAATCACATAAATATATTCATTCTCAAAAACTATCACAGAAAATTATCGGAAGTCCTCAAGAACTACTTAAACTAAAAAAGGTGAAAATCGTGATTTAGCATATATAAATCCTCAGAACTGATTCGATTATTTCCGATTTCAATTGATACAATCAATATACCCTTCTTATTATAATCATAAGTTTTTATTTAACATTTGAAACTTGGAATAATGGTTCGTTATCTTTCCTTACAAATTTGAAAACGTCATATCACTGCTGATAAGTGTGTGTAGCAGCATCAATATTAACCAACAACCAATTTTACCAGGAAATTATTATTATTTATGAAAATGATTGAATCATCCAAATATCGAAAGGTCACGTCGTGATAACCTATAGGCCCAATAGACAAACGAAACTCTCATTCATCTCAGTCCGTCTTCATTTGTGATAATGGTTATACACTTAGGAATACTGTTCTGGTTCGGTCTGACGTCTTCCGTTTTTGGGCAAGGAACCATCGAGTTTTACGACTATCCTGAGGGCCTAGATTACGCAGAGTACCAGTTCTCAACTGACCACACACCAAGTGAACAGTATCAGTTAAGTCCTCCAGAAACCATATTCACACATATCGGCCAAACAGTCTGGTTACCATGTTCTACGAATTTGGAGGAGCAAGATATTTTGAGGTTATGGAGAGTCAACTCTTCGATTCTTTATCAAGGTTCTGTCAAGTTCAGTGATTCCCCGAATTTATTTTTATTCGAAAATGGAACGCTTAGAGTTCACGTGGTTTCGGCAAAGCGCGATATTTACAACTGCACATTACTTCTTCTCCATATGACTCACCCTCTGAAGGAAATTAATATGGTGCATATAGTGGATTCGAGAGAGGCAGGGGTGATGGCATCTGGTAGTAGGACAACGTGTCAGTGGCGTTTTATGGTTGTACTAATGGTGTTGTGCAGTATGATATGTAATACGATCAAGGTCAAATAAAGTGATATAATGTTCTGATAATGCCGTAAAACATATTTTGCTAGATGTGAGTTGAAATAATAAAAAAAAATTAGGACTACATGTGGATGAAAATTTAACTTGGACCAAACATATAGGAATGTTGAGAAAACAAATATCTCCAATGATTGGTGTCCTTTTCGAATTGAGAAATTTTATACCTATGAAATATCTTAAACTCATTTATTTTTTCCAGTATATTCCAAACTCCAGTATTTAATTTCAAGTTCGGGAGCAGCAAAAAAAACCGTAGTAAAACCTGTGAAAACCCTACAAAATAAATTGATTGAATGTATATATAAACTTGATTATCGGAAACCAACAAAAAATTTAAATAAACCTAATAATCTTTTGGATATATCATCATTAAAAACACTCAAACTTTGTACCTTCATACATTTGGTTAAAAACAAACTAAAACATTCAAATCCTATCTTCAAAATTAATAGTGATCAGCACAGTCATTCAACCAGATCTTCCAAAAATTTATCAGCGATGAAATTCAAATCTAACATAGGACGACAGTCAATTTATCACACAGGAATCATTTTTTATAATATATTACCAGATGCAATGAAGAAATATGGAAAACTCTGTTTCAAAGCAAACTTGAAAAAACATTTAATGAAATAAATGGCAATTTTTTATTTATTTTCTTATTGCCATAATTTTTTTTCATTTTCTACAATGAAACAGTCTGATTTCATTGCCTTTTTTTCCTTTAATGTATAATATTCTTAGAGTCAATATTTTTCCCTTCTATAAACTTCGTAGTTTCTTGGGAAATAAAAGTTATCAAATGTAGGTGAGTACATTTTGAAATATAATAATTCGAATGACTGAATAATCGAATCAAATTTACAGCATGTTCCGGTGAAAACTCTTCACAATCTTCTTACTTTTCAGTTCCTTATGAGGGCCGGTTTTCAATCTCCTGCTAAGAAACTTGACTGCCAGCTAAGTCAAGAGATTCATTCGATTGTCTGTTGAAGATCTAGCTGACACTCAAGTTCATCAACAGTACATTGAAAAACTGGCCTTAACTCACCGTTCAGTAGTTATAGTTATTAATGAGAGTTTCTAAGAAGGTTTCATGCAACAGTCAATTTAACTTACACTCACTAAAAAATAACCTCTCATATCGAAGGGGCCAATGTATGTACCAACATTTTCATTTTTACTTTAGAAAATTCAACTCTTCGAAGGGCAACTGCAATTTGCAAAAGTACTGAATGAATGATAGTGTCATAATAAACGAGAACTCTGAGACCAACCAATGATGAAGCTCATTTCAAAACGTTTCCTTTTTATCCAATCAGATTACTGTTGCATAAATCTGGAGCTTCATTGAAAAATTTCTGCAGTGGGCTGTCAAAATGATTGATTTTTGGGGACATAATTGTCGGGCTTTTTTTTCAAAAATGAACGTTATTTTTGGTACGTTGAAAACTGTGACCAAAGTTTAGACGCCTCTTCAAAGTATACCCAAAGTACACTTTCCGAAAAAGATTTCATTTTTGTATTTCTTCTCCATTCCACAAATTTTTGGTATGCCAATTCTTGATATTTCTGGCAACAAATTAACGTTACTTTTGCAGCTCTTTCCAAAATCTCTGGCGGATTATTATCAAAATCTTCACTACTGTCAGTATCCCTATCCATATTTATTGTAAATAGGTAGGTACTTAGGTATAAAAAATATTCAATGGAAATTGCGATTTTTATCAACGCAGGAATGAAATCTACCTAGGCACCTTGAAATTATTGAAAACTTCTATAATCTGACAGTTGTGACAACTATTTGAAGTTGAACACCAGCCAACTAAGATGTCGTAGAAATTTGATGACTCCCCATATATATAAATGTGGTGTGGGCAAAGTGCAGTGAAAAAAATATTTCTCACCGTATGAGCAATACATGGTTTTGAAATTAAGTAAGCTATGAGAAATACGCTACTTTTCATAGCAGTTGAGAAAAAGTAACTTTCCGCACGGCTGTCAATAAGCCGTCGAACCCGTGAATCCTGTAAATTTTATCGATGTAATTATTAATTTCTCTCCCTTATTGATATATGTTTCGCAGGAAAACTGGACTCAAAACTGAGGATTTAATTAAAATAAAGAAAAAAAAAATCGTCGAAAATCGAACCCACAACCTTGAGGATATCTTGAGGGATTCCCTACCAAAAGAAATAATTCAGGTTTGGATTAACGTTATTAGAGATAAGTACTTATATCTCGTGAATCTATTAACATTATTTCAGTTACAATATTTTTTGTATTTATATTTCATTGAAATAAAATTAAATTCAAATTTTTGCATGTTAATTGATTGTGAATTCATGTGCACTCGTTTTAGAAACAATATTCAAACATAGACTGTCACAAATAAAATATAAGATAAATCAGCAAGTCAATATACACAAATTGCAAAAATATTCGACATAGTCGATCGACGTACTTGAAGACTGGCGTTAAATCGAACCATCTTTTGAACAATTCGTTCTGGTCTGAAACCTAAATCCCCGCCAGGCCACCGTGCTGGGTAATCGCACGTTAAAAGGTAAGGCCTCGTTAATACATTGCTCGCACAAGTTTCGACTCCTAAGGGTCGACGTTCGTCAGGTGGGTAACGAAACGTACAATGATTCAGAACAACAATTTATATATTGTTCAATAAAATAGGTGGTGTAGGAAAAATAGTGTACATAACTTGTGTGGAAAATTTCACTTTCCGCAGTAGTAATATAATATAAGCTTCCAGGACTCCCTTCTAGAGGCCTCAAAGCGATTTTCGAAAAAGTAAATATTATTGTTGCATATAAAACATCTCAAAAATGCTAATAACTCCTGAATGATCTTGAAAACGAATCAGATAAAATGATTATAATAGTATAAATATTCAAAATTATCAAAATTATCACTCCACCTGATATATATATATATATATATATAGTCGAGTTCGGAGATCGAAACTCAAGACATCACCTAGAAGATGGCAAATGAGACTTTGCCGAAACGTTGTGAGAATTATCCTTCAGAGGATCAAAACCACAGAACACGGAATGAAACCCGAAAAAACAACGCATCATATATATATATATATATATATATATATATATATATATATATATATATATATATATATATATATATATATATATATATATATATATATTGATAAAGGGTACCTTGTCACCTCAAAAACGGAAACTCAAACAGCGTTGTCACCTCATATATAACGTTGTCACCTCCGATTTCGGAGGTGACAACGTTTCTGCTTGTTTTTTGGCCAGATAGGTTCTTCAGGTTCCAAGGATCATCATATCAAAAATTTGTCCGGAGGTCACTAGGACCCCTTTTTACCCACTCAAAAAGTTTTTAGTTCAACCGTATATCACTGGCGCTAGCGTCGCATACATTTAAGGTTACATATTTGACGCTGTCACCTCTGTTAATCAGCGGGTATGCTGTCACCTCCGAAAATGGCAACATTGCATTTTCTTGGTTTCAGGTCGAAAGTTCTCTCGCGAGAATATTTTCAATGCAGGAAACATCAACACCGTTTCACCATAAATAGAGATGACAGTACCAAAATACAGATGAGTAAATTCCACGACCATAATACTTTCTTGACTTGCTTTTTTTTGACGTATTTCTCGGTTCATCGGTTTCTCTCTCTACCTACCTGTTACCTGGGAAATATTGAAAGTAACATTTGGCCCACTTTTAGTTTTCCTATTGACTTGAAATTTGTCAAGTGTTCATAATTCTGGTGTCAATTCATTACGCCATATTTCTCCAAAAGTATCCTCTGATATTTAATCACCATGTTTTTATTACATATAATTATTCGAGTGGAATTTTGTGATCGATTTCAAACTTCCCGATGAGCTAGATACTAGAAATTTGGCCAATAGCTCAGAAGTGGCTGACAATGCATAACGCAATTTGTATCTGGGTAAAAAGAAATTGTTACTCTATGATAGCGACCGATTTTCGTGAATATGGTTCGATTCTATTCAAAATTTGTGTGTGGGGGCTTTCGGGGTCGGGGACTACGAATGTTTTGTTTTAATCCATGAATTCAAGACGGCTGACGAATTTTGTGATTATTGTTCGATTCCATTCAGAATTGGTATGTGGGAGTTTTTGGGGTAAGCTCTAATCATTGCAAGATTCCGTAGACCCGACACAAGACTGAGAAGCAGAAAATAATTATCATTTACTAGATATTTTTCAATATACCATGTTTTTGAGACGGACTGAAAAGTATTAATGACTTTTTCCAATTCCCATACAGATTCCTTCAACAAAAACCGTGGGGTGCCTGCAATGTATAATACAACAAGCGCATGCACCCTCAAGTTTTCCATTTAAGGAATCTTTATACAGATATATATCTTTATGGGGCTACGGAAAATATTTTATTTTCTTCAGTCCGTTTTTGAAATGGTGAACGTATGAAAAATATTTATCATTCAAAATTAATTTCAAAAGAAGTTTCATGAATTGTATCATGAATGTTTTTTTGAGTAATGATTGTGATCAATATGGCTGCGAAGCTATATGATGAGGGTCCGATTTTGTTTCGGTTTCCAGAGCCGGTGATTATATTAATGATTTTCTTTTCATCATATTCATTGCTTGCCTTTCCGTTCCGTTTCAATTTTGAATCGAATCGAACCATAATTACGGAACTCGTTCGCCATCTTGGATCTGCCATCTTGCTGAAAATGGCTCGGTGTACTTCAAAAATCCTCAAAATCTGTCGAACGTATTCCGTAAACATTTGACTGTTTCAGTGATCTCATAATCATTTTCGACAAAGGTTGGTTGGTTGGGTAATAAGATCAATTTTTATAAAAAAAAATCACTCGTTTACTTGCTGACGTTTCGAGTTCAATAAGTTTTATCCAGGTTCTGTAACAATGAATTTCTATAAATATACCTTCCACAATTAAAGTTTCAATTTAACGAATAAATGATGAATTCTCAATGAAAATACTCACCGAAAAAGTTTTTTTTTTTCGTTTTAACCTCATGAACATTTCAAAAACAAACGGACATATCACTCATATACATAATTGAAAATAAAAAAAACCTCAACAACAATTTTTTTTTTAGAGACAAACAACCAACATAAACGACATGAAACAAATGAATGGCTTCATCTATCCGATAACGCTGAATTATTCATTCATAGAAAATTCATCTGAAAAACTTGGAATGCTACTCACTAACGAACAAATGAAAGTGGCTTTCTCAAATGAAAATACAGTTGGAAAAAAAACACAAATCAAAATATTAAACACCACAAAACATACAATCCAACATTATATACAAATTGAATTGTGGAAGCTGTCCAGATACCGTCCTGTTTGACCTGTTGGTCAAACAGGACGGTATCTTGAAATACGAATTTCAAAACACATGTGACACTTTAAGAAAATAAATATGAAAAAGCGCACAGCCCTCATAGAATATAAGGGCAGCATAGACACATGATTGATTTTGATCATCCAACTATTCTAGATGTTCAACCATATCCTCGAACTCTCAAACACGATAGTGTCAACACTAGAAGGGATGTCGATTGCCTGAATACCGCACATTTCAACTTGATCAGTGAAATACCTGAATAATTCCCCCCATTTTTAGTCCCATTCTTTCTGTCATTGATAAAAACAAACACCACGTTATAGGAATCATACATGAAGTTATTCGTTTGTTTCATGTTGTTTATGTTGGTTGCTTGTCTATAAAAATTTTGTTGTTGCAATGTTTTTTTTTATCATGTGTCTGATATGTATGATGATTTTTATTATAGTTATAAGTTAAACAAGAAAAAACTTTTTTTTCTGCGAGTAATTTGATTAGATGAGATCCGTGCAAAAAGTACTGAATTTGTTATAGCCTGTTTCGTGCTATTACACTCAAAGAACAACGATCTCCGAAATGGTATTTTTTTAAACAACAATTCGGATGTGCTTGCATATTTATTGTTAAACTGCAATTGTTGAGACCTAATGGAGTAATCAACACCTTACCTATGTTATTCCATCAAGAATATATTATAATTTAAATCCAGATAGTGAAATCATAGAACAGTTCCACAGGAACATTGGATCCATCGCTGATCAATTCTTCAAGTCAAGCCAGTCATAGTCTTTTAAATTATGAAATGAATGAAATAATCTTGTTTCAAAATGGAAAAAGTTTTCCAGATATCTTCAGAAACCTGCTAGAGACATCATTATTTAACCTGAGCAATGGAATCGAATACACAGAAACTCATCGTTTTTTTTTTCAATATTTCATTGAAATCCTAATTTTATTTTCAGATATTACTAATTGGAACTCTAAGAAAATACCATGCAGATTGATCGAAAACCTAATTCAAATATTACACCTATTACTCCAGTCTATGATAGTAAAATGTGTTTTTATCCCATACAGTACCAATTTGTAGAAAAATTTGGATTCAGTTTATACTCACCCTCTATTTCAAAATCTGCCCTGTGGTGGATGCCACCCCTTCTTGGGGGTGAAACATGTTTCTTCGAAAATAAGTGCGGAAATCGATATATTGACTGATTCAAAGCAACTTTTCTTTCATGAAGTTTTTTTCAGATTTTTTTTGCGAATAACTTGAGAAATATGCAATCAATCGAAAAACCTGAGGTGAGCAATACTCTAGGTTTCACAAAGGTAATCGTGTATTCATGATGTATGCAGACCCAATACAAACGAAATTATTGCTTGTTGAAAAATGATTGGTATTGCCAGAATGAAAAGTTTCTACGTACAATGACCAAGAACCAATGCATTTTTCGGGAAAATCTCATTGAACCCATTTTGAAGTCCTTTGAAAGGCCTCAATTTTTATTTCTCATGGAAGTCCGTAATATCAAAACTAATCGAGGTATGAGGAGAATTATGTCGATTCCTATGTTTTCGTTGGAGAAAATTGTGAAAATCTTACTCTGTCTTTCATCCCATTCGAGAAAAATTATTGCCACTTCACAATAAACTCAATTTATGTTCTTTCCATACGTTCTGAGTGTTTGACCAGTTGAAAGTAGTTATGTTTGAGAAAAATTCAGCTTGAAGAGAGAAAATCATCTTCTATTGAACTCTACAAAATTCTGCGTGTTATTAATAGTTTTTGAGTTATTTTTAAAAAAAGGAGATTTTTTGTTAAACAACGAAAATGATTTTCCCTCATTACTTTTAACTGGTCAAACACTCAGAACGTATCATAAGAACATTAATAAAGTGAAGTGTGAAGTGGCAACAGTTTTTTTTCAAAAGGAGTGGAAGAGAGGGTGAAATTTTGACTATTTTTTTTTCAACGAAAAAATAGGAATCGACATTATTCTCTGCATATCTCGCTCAATTTTGATGCTAGGAACTTAACATAAAAATGAAGGTTTTTCAAAGGACTTGAAAAACTATTCATTTTTAAGTTATTCGCTAAAAAAAAAACTGAAAACGTGTTTTTTTGCCTGAAAACCGACAATTTCACTCGCGAATAAGTCGAAAAGTAATGCCTTTCTGAAAAATTTTTTTCACCCCCTTCCCAGGAGGGGTGGCATCCACCCCCAGGAAAAAAGCAACCCTCGGCACAAGGAAGATTTTGAAATAGAGGGTAAGAAGAAACTAAATTCGAATTTTCATGCAAATTGCAGCTGTATGGAATAAATACACACGAGAATGGCCATAGACTGGATTATGTGAGTACGCTCAAAATGTTATATAATATTGTATGATCTAGAGACCTACTCTACGTTGTGTCCTCCGAAACGTGGCAACAATGTAGGAGGTGACAACGGAGAAGATATCTCAAGTATATGCCTATATATGATGAGGAAACAACGCCTTCTCGGTTCCTACCAAAATTCAAAATAATGAATCTTTACCCCTCTTTTGATTAACGGATTCTGGACTTTCCCCTCATCATATATTCACAAATTTTATATCAGTCAGACAGCCCCTTGACCCGGAGGTCAGGTCGCCTACCCAACTCAACGGAGGTGACAACTTAACAGGCATCTATATATATATATATATATATATATATGGAACAATCTCCTAAAGACTACCCATATATATATATATATATATATATATATATATATATATTCATAGCGGGTATTCAGTCTTCTAGTCGGAGAAAAATTATTTACTGTACCGAGCTTTCGACAACGTTTATTGTCTTCTTCAAATTATTGTCAAATAACTAATATGTAAAATTTTTTAATTGAATTTTATACATGGAGATTACAAAAATGTAACAGAGATAGAGATTAGAATATTTTGACTCAATTGATTTATGTCAGATTTTTTTATTTGAAGTATTGTTTCCTTGCCTGATTTCAATCATTTCTGAAAATAATCTTTTGGTCAAGTTTTTTCATTGTGCGAAATCTTTTTCTTCAAGTTCACTATATATACCACTTTTATATCTATTTGTTGCATCTAATACAATATAAATATTTGAAAAGATTCGAAACTTCAGTAGGATTTTGGGAATATTTTCATTTTATGAAAATGAATGCAATCGTTACTGTCAAACCTGAAACGTTAGAAGTTTTGTGACTATGGCCCGGGTTGGCTATAATATTAATAAACACTTATGGGTTTGTCCAGAAGGCCGAGCCTTGTACGGGCAAGGTCGGGTTATTATCTTTGGTGCCGATGTGAAAGTAAATAAATGAAATTAAATAAATGAATTTTTATTAAATTAAGCGGGTTTGATCAGAAAATTATGAAACAGTCACGAACAGTAGATTTATCCATATTTGTATTTATATTTATTTCATGATGCCTTTATCATTTTAACGTTCTGAGTTATGAAATTATATTGATATCAACTGTGACTCTGAACAAAAAAAATAAATGAAAAGAAAAATTCATAGAAAATATTAAAAAATTCAAATGAGGATAATGAATTCCCATTATCAGTGAAGAATTTCTGAAAATTTCCAAAACGTCAACTAAAGTTGAATAGATCATTTCTGTTTTTCTTTCATTTGATGGATTATAGTCTCCAAAAATAATAAATGTTTTGCAATATGCCAATAAATTCATGAGATTGGATCTATTTTATTCAACAAAGATTTTTCCAGTCACTTCCGTACTTTCCAGCCAATCAAACGCATGGTAATTATCGAGGTTAACTATATTATATATTCTAAACTACAAAGTATTCCTGCAGAATTCGTTTTTTCACTTGAACTACAAGTGCAAACTGCATATCATATTCTTGTAGACATGGTTAGTTCTGCTGGTTCATTTCCCCATATTTCCTATTGTACAATATTCCGTTTTGACTGGTTGTTGTAATATAATGTAATATATAAAGAGGGGGGACGTAAAGTGCACCAATGAAGCTCACTCTCCTCAATGTTTTAAGTTTTTTTACTTGTTGCCTCGAATATCTCATTTTTAGGTGATTTTTTTTTTAATAATAACGATTTATATCCCGAGAAACATATACATGCTTATTGTAGGGAAAATTAAACTTATGCCATACAATAAAAGTAGAATAGAATACAAAAATGGGTAAATGAATCAGATCTTTATATGGCCATTAAAAAAAAAAAATTATGATGTGGAAACATGCATTTCATGCTCTCAGCTACTTGCCAATCTTTATTACATCCAAAATTCAGAAAAGTTTTGGAAAGAAAGAATGTGTTGTTCTTGAATACATTGAATTATTTTATCATCTTCAATTAATACTTTTTTCTTGATATCAAACGTATATCCCTGTTATGAATTCTGCATATAATAATATTGGAATAACGCATCATTTTGAGTCAAATTTTTTGCCGGAGAAGTCTCGATTCACATTGAGAATAATCATTTTATTACCTACGCAGGATAGTCCTTACTTTGCTGCCTAGACAGGAAAAGTAATACTTTGCTGATTGATATGTGTCACCAAAAGTAATATTTGCTGTCAATCGGAATAAAAAGCCATTTTGTGTTTCGATGTAGAATTTCTTTAGTACCGAAAAAATACAAATCATTCACCTTTCCCCTTGTTTTATTTTTGAGAACCAGGGCTCACTTGGTGATCTTTACGTAACCCGTAGCTAATATACAAACGTTTAATTTTCGAATAGTTATTCATCACAAAGGAACTGGTGATAAAATGGCACAATTGTAGTTAGCAGTGAAAATTTTGAGATATAGTTCTGCACATAACTTGCCTACTCATACTTAATAAGATGTGATAGTATATGGTGTGTATATTTATTGTTCTCCATTCTAACTCGGTGTAAAATGTATTATAAAACTAGATATAACTCTGTATATGTTGATGATTCAATTTTGTGATAATAATTTTAAAAGCAATGCATAGCGTTGGTCTAATTTAGGTACAGCAAGTTATAGAGAATGACACCAATTCTCTTCGTGTTCTTTGAAATGTTTAAATTTTTTCCAAACCCACCAACTTGGGGACCTCAATTTTCAGATTCCTTCTTGGAAGATGTAATTAATGACTGAATCTGAAGAAAAAATTCAACTTCAGAATAGACAGTTAATTCAAATCGTATATGGATAACAAAAAGAAACAAGCATGTTGACCATACATGTTTGCTTTTTCCATATGAGGAAAGAAGGTGTGATAATTATAAGATTTTGATTTTAAAATTATTCAAATAGCAAGTAATAGATTAATCTTCAATAGGTAGCTTTTTCACAGAGTTGTTTCAAAATTCCAATGAAGAAATCGGATATGAAGTCCCCTGGAGGGAAATTTTTGAGTTGCTCCCATTGAAATTAGCACAAGTAGTTTTTTCAGGTTATTTGTGAATTGAGAACTTATACAGGGTGACCCCTGCAATAATGCCAATAACTTCATTTCGAGGAACATCTGCAGTCCTACAAGTTTTTGAAAGCACAATGGTTGAATATAAGTTTATATGAGTTGAAATATAAATCATTAGATTGAGAGCCCAGATCGTCATCATGCCATTGAGAAATTTCTTGGTGATTACGGCCAATTCATCCTCAGCCTAAACATTTTTTTTTCGTGCTCAATGGTGGCTCACCCTGTATATGTGCACAAAATAATTTTTTAATGTCGTTTTCCACCTCATGTAGAGGAGTTTGATACGTATGGTTGAATTTTCTCGATATTTTTCTTGATGCAATGTAATATTCTAAATTTATAATGTATATTTTGCATAGATATAAGATGGGTAGTTTCAGTTTATTTTATATAAATTCCTCTTGCACATGTTTGTATATACACTCTTTGCTACTTTCTGATCGGTTGAGAGGTGCTAAATCCATTGATTTTCTTCCATTAGAAAACTGGTCTCGATTCTTTCGAAACTTTCTGAAATTCTGGATGAAGTAAATAAAAAAACAAATCTATGCGGTTATGTTCAAATATTGTTACTTCATGCAGATCTTTCGTCTGACTGCAGATCTTTCAATATTGTTTTCATTTTAATTACTTTTTTGTACGATCCAGCTTTTTTTATCACTCAAGGTATCTTTTCTTTGTAGCTTTCTGGGTTCCCAACCTACCACAATCTGAAAAAATTATAGTTAATATTGGAATCTATACGAGTGTAGAAGGGCAGGGTTAAGGACAAAATGTTATGTCAGATCTCTGATTTTTGACAAATATCAATAACGAAAACTGTCAATAACAAATATTTAGAAATGAAAAGGAATTTGCAAATGAATTTTGGATCTGCTTGTCCTAAATTTTTCTGGTAGACAAATTTCAGTTATACCAAAAGTTGCCGACTAATTGGACTTGTTTTATCCAAAAAGAACTGTTTTTCGATTAACGCAGCAACTTGTCCGGGTTGAAGTCTTCTACACTTGTATATATTCCAATAATAATTCCTATTTTTTCAGATTTTGGTAGGTTAGAAACCTAGAAAAATACAAAGAAAAAGTTTATCCATTGTTGTGAAAAAGGTAATTCTCGTTCACTAGTTGCTAGGCCAGATCGACAACTAAATTACTTACCATCATCTTTCTAATAAAATGTGTTGAATTCAAAAAACTGCTTGTTCTTCAATGAAACTCAGTGACGTCATGGAAAGTTCTCCGGGAGTTACCTTGATTTTTGATAATAAATGCAATTTGGACAGCGGAAAATGGTGACACAAATGATAATAATGATAGATTCATTGCTTCTAAATACAAGTTCACAGCAAAAATTGTAGGGGGGTAACAATAAAAAAAAATGTTAGTATTACAATAGTATTATCAATTACAATTCATAGTCGAAGAGACTAGAATAATTCTGTAGTAATACAGTTCGAAGGAACTTAAAATATTGCAGGTACTCGTTCAAAATAAATAATCGTAGTTCAGGAATATTCAAAATGTACTCTGATATTTTCTTGGTCTCAACGACTGATTAGTTTTGTAAAGCAACAATCAATGTTTCCAAACGCTGTAGTCAAGAAATATTTTGTTTCGTCACTGTATAAATGACACTTTACACTTTTTACACTTTATGTGGAAGTTAATTTATTTGAATAAAGGAAAAAATGCTAGTATCGTGTAAAAAATCTATAACCATCTTATCACGAACGATAAGCACCACCGATCTCACACAATTATTGTCTTCGATCTGTAAAACGTGCTGAACTTTCTTGATACTTATACTATTACTGTTTTCGAAAACTTGTGCATTTTCACCTCGAAACCATCAGAAAGCAGGTTAAATCTTTTTTATTCGAGTAGTTCACAGAATTCAGTGCCTGCTGCATCAAAAGAAATGAAAACAATTGATGTTTAGGTACCAAGTAGCAAAGAATGCGTTTCACTTAGGCCGTGTTCAGTTTCCTTGTCTGATTACTCAAGATAACGTAGTGGTAAGTGGTCAGTTGGGGGGTACTTCTGAAAATTCGGTGATATACCGGTGATATATATCTGTAATCTAGTTATGGTTTTTATCTGTAATCTAGTTATAGTTTTTTTTTACTGGCATTTTAATTTTCATTCGCACTCACACTCATTTACCAAACATTTCGTTAAGATTCGCCAATGAGTTGCGCTTTGTGGAATCTAAAACCTTTCTGTACAAGGTGTTACCTTTTAGATTGGTTGACAATTCTTTCTGTACGACCATTTGTGATATTATCCACCCAGTACACATGTGTGAATGTATATTCGAATGACTACAATGTATAGATGATCTGATTTCTAACTTTTAAAGATCTCTATATCATCTAAGAAAAATTTTACTCCTCCACGCACGAGGCTCAGCCTCTTGTGGATCCCCTTTATTTATTTACTTTGATATTCTATATTCTATATCATAATATTGTACTAACTGTTGCTGGTGAATAAATAAATAAATAAAATAAATAAAATACGGAACGGCTGTCAGTTGTCTGTCATATTGTGGTAACCCTGTTACTCTAGGGTAGGAATTCAAAATAAAAGTAGTGCGACTGGGAGAATTCATTTTCAAAAATATTATTGAAGGGATATTATCACAAAGTGGACTAAGAAAACGTTTCCTCAAGTAGTAGTAAAAAGTGACATAGAGAATATCTCTGTTAGAGAATTATTACTCAGTTCTTCAGATAGCCTCATTCCAAAACGAATCAACAAAAATTGCACTAAACACGGAGGAAACTGTCACTTGTCATGTCAACTCACCAACAGTTACTATGGTGACAGATAATTAACCAACTTTTCAGGAACCATGTCCCTTCACCAACCATATATGAGGCGGTCACTGTGGTAACCAGTACAACGGAACGGCTAATGGTAACAATATTTGGAAACGAAACACGGCCTTAATCGATCCACATCTATAAAATGATTCAATAGAGATACCTCTTCATCAAATCTAAGTTCGATCGCAGAGAATATCTTGAATACTTGGGGATTCTTTATGAATTGAACACGAAAAACTTGTTCATATATACCGGACTATTCGAAATGGAGTCTCTGGATGGGAATCTCGGAAACGGTGAGATAGAGAATGTGGTTGAAAAGAGGAAAATTGATCTATTTCAATGTCGCACTGACTGAAGAAAAAACATTGACTCAGGCACTTCTGACTCTGAGGATATTCAGGGGAAGTCGATATTTCAATCTCCTCTGTATCTTCTTCATCCATACAGATTTCATACGTTACCTTCAACGGATTTTTCAGAATATGTTCATAAAACTTTAATATAGGGTATCTGCCGACTTGCCGCCCCCTCCAAATTTGAGGTTTCACATACGGTCATGTCTTGCTGCACATTTTTGAAGAGCGACATCGATTTTTTTTCAAGAAATTTGAGTCGTCTCGATATTCTCGATTCAGACAATTTACGTTTATCATCAGCGAAACATTTTTTTTATACTTGATAGTGGATGGAGGCAGGCTCATCGAAAGTGCCTATGGAAGATTTTGAATATGGTCTCCAGATTCACACAGAAGAAGATGATGTTAATAATAGGGTTCGATTTTTTTTTTCAAACTAGAATAGTCTTCCAGCCAATCAATAGGACATTGAAGTATAGCTTCGCCCGCCCAAATTGAATCCTATATCTATCTCCCACCGTTTCCGAGATCGTACAAATATCACCTTAGATTAATGGAGTTGTTGTTAATGAAAAAATAGTGTCTCTTGGCGACGTTTCGGGAGCTAGCCTACCTTCTTTTTCAAGCCTTTTTTTGAAAATTTGTTATAGATTAGAATTTTTGATAATTAGTGTCAAAATGTGACACTGGCTCGACTTATTCATCAATAGCCATGCCAAATGTTGATTTTGACAATAATAATCAAAAATTCGAATCCATTGGAAATTTTCAAAGAAGGCTTGAAAAAGGAGGCATTCTCCAAATTTATATATATATATATATATATATATATATATATATATATATATATATATATATATATATATATATATATATATATATATATATATATATATATATATATATATTACGTAACTTAGAAAATGGTCAGTCAATTTTGCTTCTTTATAATATTGCTGTTACATATTGGGGAAAATATACCAATTTGCATTGAAACAGAAAGTTTCCAAAATAACTGCATGGTCGTTTCCCAAACAACCTAATTGATTTTGCTTTCCACTATAATCGTGGGTTTATGTCGGACTATGAAAAGGCACGTAAATGTCTTTGAGTATTCGAGTATTTCACGTTGAGCTGAGTGGATTGGTATCTCATCTGAATCATTCAGTTTGATATTTATAGAAGTATTGAACGCAATGTTCTATAATTCAAAGTTTCTTGAATATTCTGGTATTCCAAAAATATGCCCGTAAACTGTATATTTAATAATTATAGTGATATCTTGATGTTATTTCTTCCGATATTTGAATAGGTATATAAGTTTTAGATAATTATAATGTTAATAATACTCATGGAAATAATAAATTTCAGCATTATTCATTTGTTTCATTCACTATCGCTTGTATACGTCCAAGTAAGGGTATTTTTCTCTTTCGCCAAAGAAATATAGATTGTTCAGAAAACGATATCTCATGATAATGATGATCAAAGATTGTAAGCTTTCGTGGCCGGTAACTGATGAATTGTTAGATTTTTCCGGCCTTCTGAGCCGTGCTCTACAGGTTTTTGGGCCTGACGTTTCGTCTGCATCTGCGGCAGGCGTTCTCAAAGGCGATGCAGCAATGGTCGAAGTGTCCCCTGCTGCAGGGCTTTGATTATATGTGGTTCAGATGATGAGTCACAAAGTTTGCACTCACCACAATGTTCAAAAGGAGACTCCAATAGTTATGAGAACTATAGAGGAGTAAGTTATACGAAATGAATATAAAAAATCAGCTACTATAATTTTTCCTCAAAATTGAACTAGTTTCGACAAACCAACATGGCTTCGTGGAATACGTAGTAACAGCCTTGGATAAAAAACTACAAATATGTGGTTTGTTCATCGATTTTTAAATGGCATCTGACTACGTTGATCACTATGTACTGCTCCAGAAAATGCATCGCTATGCAGTTTGTGGAGTGGCCCAAGATTGGATGAAAACCTATTTAGAGAACAGGTCGCAAAGAGTGATAATTCAAAATGTTCACAGTCAATCTGCAAACAAGGAGTTCCACGGGGATATATCTTCGGACCACTGCTTCTTATTTATGCGAATACCTAAATAGATTTTTTGAGGTACATATAGTTGCATATGCAGGCGATAAAAATGTTTTGGTCACTGATCATAAAATACATTAGCACATGCACAATAATGGAATGGGATGATGAAAATCATTCAAACCTGAATATCAGCAAAACAGTAATATAATTCTCAATGCATATGAAAACTTTTAAAATATATGAAGATGCCTAAGTAGAGGTGACACCAAACCCAGTAACAAATGCTAGGTCAAACAGGGGGTGTTTATGCCTCTGCTTACTTCGGAGATTATTACCAGAAAATATATGTTTGAATTCGATATTGCATATATAAAATAGTCAAAAGATTCAAAACCGTCGACTACATATTTTTATGTTAGAAATGAGACGTTGCCGGTATATTAGTCATATTGCCAAACAAGGCATTTAGATACTCATGACCTCTCGATCTCAAAAGCAGTTTCGTACAAAATTCTTTCCTCCAATAAAGAATTAGAAATTAACAATTCCTCTCCTCAGAACAAAAAAAAATTCAAAACATATTTACAGATTTTTAATATAAAAAAAAATTTTTGGAATTATCTTCAGAAAATATGTTTGAGGAATTATTTGTTTGTTTGTATCTACACTTTGAACTGTAATGGTTTATTGGGACAATGACAAATAAAAGAGTTTTCCTTATTTAGATAGGCTCACTTCAGAGTTTTTCTGGACCTCTCAAAGTATGCAAATCTTCAAAGAATCGAGTTTCCAATGTCTCAATTTCACATCTCTGAACCAAATTTCAAATTCTGCTGTGACTTTGTTTTTTTTTTGCTCGACTGATTTGGATGAAACGTGATTCATGACTCCATAATATTGATGAATACGAGCAATATCAATATCATCTGGATATCTATTCACTTTATAATTAAAAAATTTGTACTTTTATTTATCTGGTGAAAAAAGACTGAAAACTCCCAAATTTGCGTTTCAATCTTATAATGATCAACAATCATTCGATAATTTAGCAACTATGAAAATGAAAACGAATGTGGGTCAGCAATAGGTTCATTTATAAACTGAGATTCAAGGTAGGATTGATATATCATTAATTGATTTTGTGATACCAGATGAAATCAAAAATACAAAATGAAAAAACACGAAAAATTTAAAATAAAATTTGGTGATTTGAACAAGATCGACATATAATCCGTAATTTATTGAATACATAAAGCTCTTTTTTTGTGAAAATTATTAAAATAATAGTATCACTTAATAATATTTCTTATTGAAATTGTTATAGTTTTACACTTCGTGAGCTTTTTTTAAGTTTAGTCAAGCAACTGTATATTATTTATAATTATACATTGTATTTTTAGAATTATTTTTGTTGTTTAGTTTTATTAAAAGATGTTTTATCCCTATCATAAGCTTATGTTTCTTGAAAAAATAAATAAAAATGTTAATCAATTGTACATAATACTTTCATTGACCTGTTGCCGAAAAATAAATGAACGCACCTTTCTCTTGGCACCTCTAATTTTTCCAATGAATCATGTCCAGAACAATGCTGATTATGAAACAGTATCGTAATTGACTATGTGAAAAAAATGGTCTCAAACGACTTTCCCCAAGATGGTAAAACCCACCGTTTGAAAATGATGGTAATCTATTGTTGAGGACATAAAGGAATAATTTTCATAGACAACTAGGTTGGGAATGGCATAAAATCAACCAAAGAAAGACATTTTCCCATATATTGCTTCACTTCTCAAAACTTTTCAGCATACTATTCAAATCAAAAGCGTTCAGGCTGTGGCTGGTGAAAATATTTTTATTGATATCAGTTGCATAAGCGCTATCAGAACCCGTATTCAGGATATTGGTCCCTCTAAGAATGCTAGCGGTTCCATCCTTCCAAGCATCGCTGAAACTACCGGAACCATCACAAGACATTTTGAACTCCTTGCTCTCCCCGAAAAAACTACTGCTACGCGACCTGACGATCCTGCTGCTACTTTCTCTTGCGTTTCGCTTTCTGGAAGCAGAAGAAGAAACGGAATTAGTTTTGGTCCTGAATTTGGACAAGCACGACCTCGATACCCTGTCAGGTTTGGTTTCATACTTCTTCTTGTGGGTCTCTGGTTTGATAGCTGGTATGAAATCTACGCCGCTGTCTCTATCGTCATTCAAACTCTTCAGGTCCTCTATGAAGTCCGCGATGATGGGTCCTCTGTAATTATCTTTCGAGATGATCTTGGGGAGGATGCTTTCCATATCGCCGTTCTTTATGAACTCCCTTTTTATGAAGTCGTTCCTCCTGAGTCTTCTGATGGCCTTCTCTCGTTCTGCTTTGTCGCTATCCGACTTCACTCTGCTCCTGTTCCTGAAGATCCGCCTGCCTCTCACTGAGAGGTTCATCCCCAGGTAGGGGGGTGTTCTAGGGAAGTTTTGCTTGTAGACGAGCTCGAAAAGGCCTGTGTCTGCGTTCGGATCTCTACGTCTGTCGATGACCACTAGAAAGGATTTCAGAAAGAAATGAACGAATTAAAACTGCTATTAAAATACAACAAACACTCATTCTTGTGGTGTACCTCAAGGGTCCATTCTTGGTCCAATACTTTTTCTTATCTATATCAACTTCCTACCAAATTTAACATTGAATGGAATAATCAAATTATTTGCTGATGATACCACTCTCATATACTTCTCAGATAGTTATGATAAAATTAATGATGATATGAAAAGTGATCTGCATAAAATCCTCATTTGGCTTCATCAACATGAATTAACTCTAAAGTTTGAGAAATCTTCGTATATGTATATTTCCAAACGATCAATCAACATTCCTACTAATCCCATAGTATTGAATAATAAATTGATAAAATACACAGAAACAACTAAATTTTTAGGTTTATATATCGATGAGAGATTGTCATGGCGAAAACATATTGCAAGAATTAGAATTAAAATATCTCCCCTCATTGAAATTTTCTACAAAATCAGAAACTACATATCTCTCACATTATTGAAAAATCTATACTTCAGCCCAATCTATTCACAATTGCATTATCTCATCTCCATTTGGGGGACAGCAAGTAAATCTATTATCAAACCTTTGAAAACTTTGCAAAACAAAACAATTAAATATATTTATAAATTACCTTATCTAGAATCAACAATAAATTTATACAAACCGCACAATTTATTGGACTTAGATTCTCTCCATAAACTCAAAATTAGCTGTTTCATCCATTCTATTAAAAATAATAGTAAAAAGTCAGATATTATTTTCACTCAAATTTCTGATATCCATAATTACCCCACAAGACAAACAAAATTTCTAGCAACAAATGAAACACAATCAGATTTTGGAAAAAAGTCAATTCACCATGATGGCATCATAATATATAACTCAATTCCAGAAACAAATAAAGCATTTCGCTCAACAATGAAATTTAAGCGAAAATACAAACAATTTTTAATCAGCTATGTACAATATATTTTGCATGTAGTCAACAGTTATATGTTTTAACAGTTATATGTTTTCTTTACCTTCATTGGTATTCATCAGTGAAAGCCATTTCATTTTGACTGCTTACAAATATTTAATTTCGTTAAATGTATGGATTCTTTTTTTTCCTTTATACTTGTGAAAATTTCATTTATTGACTATGTACTTGTGTGTTTTAGTCCCTATTCATAAACATGTGATGTTTCTTGGGATAATGAAATTGAATTGAAGCGAATAGATCAGAAAGACTTCAATTCACAATGCTGGCATTTCGTTTGGGAGCTGTGTATTTGAATATGAATCAATAGAAACGAACTATAAGCTGAAGAATAAATAGCGTGTGAATTCTTCAGAATGATTTGGTGCCAATACAAAAGATAGGCAATCGAAATATTTTGAAAGAAGAACAACTCAGATTCATTAAGATGAAATCGAAGAAACAAAAGGCTGTAATAATAGATATTACTCTTACTGGCAGCAAATTTCAGAGTGTAAGTAAATGTAATTCGTGTAAACAATGAAAGACATCAGTAAACGCAAGAAAGGAGTAATTTTAATACATTACAACAATCATTCAGAATATAAATTCAAACAGATAAAGTTCAAGTGGGAGTGGACAGTACTTCATTATTCTGGAAAACAAATAAGAAAATTTCCGCAGAATTGATGAAAATCATTCGAAACAACTGCAATCAATGTTTATGGTGTGGACAATGAACAATATCGTTTTCCTGAAGTACTAAGTATGAGCTTTCGTCACTAGATTTATGTATTTAAACATTTGATGTAGTGAATAATTCAATACTTTCGAAAATCATGTATCACATTGGTATTAGAGGAACTGGACATGATTGATTTCAAAATTATTCAGACGAAAGGAAACATTTCGTACAAATGAGAGATTTCAAGAGCTCAGTGAAAGAAATAACCTATGGTGTACCACAAGGATAAGTATATGGACCTGTTCTTCTCCTTATATACATGAACTCATTATATAATCCAGAATCAGAAGGTAGAATCAAATTATTTGCAAACGACAATACACTCGTGTTTTGAAAAAAAATGGGTTGAAAATGATTTTCTTTAGATGTCTTCCTGGATGAGAGCTCGAAAACTCAGTTTGAATATTCAATGATGTTCATGTTTATCTCTGATGATTAAATTATGACAAAGTCATTGACAGATGTGAAGCTAAATTGACATATGGAATAAAATATATTGATTCCCTCAAGTTTGGCGGCTATATATCTACTCTTTCGTCGTCGATTCATACCCAAATACTGAGAAAAAGTATTTCTCCAGCAATCGTTATTCTATATAAAATGAGAAATCATATTTCAGACAAAATACTTGAGAATGACCTTTTCTTCTGGTGTGATATATTCAATTCTACTATTTGATCACAGTTTGGAAACCAACCTCTAGTTGATTATTGCGACCTCCGGAAATGCTATAGAATGGAGCAATCAAATGTGTTCACAAATGATATTATCGTGAAATCACTGTGAATTAGTATAAACCTAAAACTTCACTGAATCTGGAAAAGTTATATAAGTTGAAGACCTGCATATTCATTCATTCGACATCGTCCAACAGTAAACATTCGGCCATGAAATTCATCCCGATTTCGAGTATTTATAACTATAACACAAGACAGTTGAATGATTTCGATTTAATTAAAATCAAAAGCAATTTTGATAGAAAATCGCTTCTTACTCAGGAGTTCTCACACATGATGCCTTGCCAAAAAACGTCAAGATCAAATAAACAATTAAACAATTTTTTATGATGGATTCAATTACGTGAATTTTTTTGTCATTGTGTGTTTGTTGTGTTTTTTTTATTTTGTGGTCTCCTATATGTGTATCCCTGCATTATCATTAGCTTCTTAAGATCAGTAACTCAATAAACAATAGATATTTCCTAGTAGCTTAATATCTGTTCGAGCATTGTTTCAGTTGAATTTTTTTTACATTTCCAGGAAAAGTACAGTTCCAAACGAATCAAAATAAGATATTTCACTTGGAAGGTGTGATACTTTTTATGCATATTCAATTTCAAGTAGTTGAAATACGCGTGGTTCGAATGCCTTCATATATCGATGAACAATCTTGATGAAATGTCTAATCATGCAATTTTCATCAAAAATGGCGCAGTCGGTAGGAACTGATTCCTTCCACATATCAATTATAAATAAACATCACCTTTTATGATATCTTCCATGCATTGGGCGCACATTCTGCTGGTAACACTTGTCGAATACGACAGATCAGGACTGCAGTTGACTTCCAGCAACCAAGGTCGGAAATCTTCCCCTAGCATGAAGTCGGCCCCGTATACTTCGAACGTGTTCATACGACGATCCATCGTGTCTTGACTCGCAAGCATCGAGCATATTATGCTTTGCTGCATACCTTGAGGAAATTTTGTCGTCAGTTCAGATATTTTCACACAAGAATTGCTTTGATAACTTCCTTACACAGTGATTATAAGAATCAATTAGACAACAAAATAACCATTGGTGTTTTGTTTTCCGATTTTGAAAGAGCCTTTTTAGATGGACAGAGAGTGATTGTAATTTTTTTTTTATTTCTTTCTTAGAAGTTGTAATTTATATTTTTTGATTCGGAGAAGAAAAAAAGCCAAAAAGTGATGAACAAAATGGTTAAGGCTTTCGCGGCCGAGGTTTTCTGTATACTACTTTCATACGAGTTGGAAGGCCTTTTTTGGAAATTCTTCCTTGGAAGAAATTCCAAAAAAAGACGGCCTTCAAACCCGAACAAAAGTAGTGATACCAAAGAATGATTCCGCAGTTAATTACGTGCATTGTCATTATATCTCACCTGGATATATAACCTCGTTCCACTTGTCCATGCAACCGTTTTGTTTGAGGTATGCCTTGAATGTGTGGCAGTCCCACATGTTGTCGTCCGGAAGAGCTTTGTTCCTGTCTTCTACATTCGTATATTTACACTGGACCGCATGATTCGTTAAATGTAGAGATTCATGAAAATTTTGCAGGTTGAAGATTTGGCTGCTGAACCGTAAATAGCTATCTCTGTAAAAACACCTTTTGTACTCACTTCATTATCATTATACAGTGTGGTCCACTAAGTCTGCAACAAATGGGAAACTTTTTTATTATCGATTTCTCCGAAAATTTTATTCTTGACAAAAGTTGGTGCATGTTCCAAAACTATACCAAGTGTACCTGAAATGGCTTTATGACAATCACCATACAGGATAGGCCAAAAAATATAAATTTCGTTCAAGAGTAAAGTACCCTTATTTCAGAAAATATAGAAATATGTTGAAGAGAAAAGTTGCTTAGAATTAAAAGTTATGTTCAGATACGAAGTCATGGCCTGCTATTCGATTTTTTTTTTGGAAAATTTTGAATTACCCCCGTATGATACATATTTTTACTATTTTGATTCAATATGTATTTGTAGCTACAATCAAATCGGTTTGGAGTATTTCTTATCAAATTAAAGTGAATTTGTATAATTTACATGGATTTGTATTTTTTTAGGTGACCGTCAACTTCTTGTTTGTTGCAACGATATTTAACCAGAACTCTAAAATAACACAAATACTTTTTTTAACGAGGCAAATACTTTACCAACTATATAAAAATATTTGTGTTATTTTAGAGTTCTGTTAAATATCGCTGCAACAAACAAGAAGTTGACGGTCACCAAAAAAAATACAAATTCATGTAAATTATACAAATTCACTTTAATTTGATAAGAAATACTCCAAACCGATTTGATTGTAGCTACTTCAAATATATATTGAATCAAAATAGTAAAAATATGTATCATACGGGGGTAATTCAAAATTTTCCAAAAGAAAAAAAATTCGAATAGCAGGCCATGACTTCGTATCTGAACATAACTTTTAATTCTAAGCAACTTTTCTCTTCAACATATTTCTATATTTTCTGAAATAAGGGTACTTTACTCTTGAACGAAATTTATATTTTTTGGCCTATCCTGTATGGTGATTGTCATAAAGCCATTTCAGGTACACTTGGTATAGTTTTGGAACATGCACCAACTTTTGTCAAGAATAAAATTTTCGGAGAAATCGATAATAAAAAATTTTCCCATTTGTTGCAGACTTAGTGGACCACAGTGTATGCTTAATAGAGTGGATGGATATAATGATTATTTCCCAAAAAACTCACAAAGTTGATAGAAATGAAAGAACTATTTGAAAACAATCAAGGAAAAAAAAAGTATATCAAAACAGAAAATGCATCATTTATTTTGAGAGAAAAATAACCGATCAGCGTGCCCTTTTAGTAGCACTCGTGCGCCTCATCACTAGCACCGCCCCCTTTCTCCTCTATATATATATATATATATATATATATATATATATATATATTTATATATATATATATATATATATATATATATATATTATCAAGACAAAATAATTGTCTAATATCCATTTTTTAACTGTAACAAAATACATTTACATGATTTGCAAGGAATAATTTTTGGGAATTTTTCAAATGAGTCTGATAAATTCCCCCCCCCCCGTGACATTATATTATGATTCATTTGAGATTGAACTGAAGAACAATCAATAATATTCATTTGTGTTTTACTGAAGATATTCTGAAGAAATTTAAGTATTTACGTTTCGGTAATAGAGGGCGTAATTTTTTTATGAAATTATGAAATTCCACTTCAACTGTCTGTCTACCACGATGCCTGAATATAAAATAATAAAATATGAGAAACTTGAGAAAAAAATTACAAAAAAAGGGAGAGGTCCAAACTGATTTTTTTTCAGGAAAGTAAGAAGAGTAGAAATTGAATTAATTTTTGGACATGAATTCATGAAGATATGAGTAATACCTATATTATTCAGTGGATATTTCTTTATTTAGTTTTTGAATTTGATTGCCGATGAATATTGTTATATCGTATTTGGAATTGATTGTAAATTGTGATATCACTATGATATTGTACAGAAACACTGATAATTTCAGACGTTTCTAAGTTGTTATCGTAAATAAACTTAGTTCTTTGCACTTACATTACAAACGCTGGCTGAGCACTACCAGATAGATCAAAATAATATACCACAATATTGTACACCTCAAAAAAGTCTACGAAAGAGTCCGCGCTGGTATTTGTCTATCTCTTAGGGATAACCCACAATAACCATTTTGTATCCTTGTTGTTATGATATAGATATCCGTTGCAAATGAAATCTACCTGTACATCCATATCGTCAACGGTTGAACGCACGTGACTATAAACCACTGCCTGATGTCGAACTTGGTTTGGTATATGATCAACGGCCTCTCTGAAAATTACTAACGATTTTTATAAGTTTGAAATACGAATGTCTCGACGTTTTACCTATATATTTTTGGACTACGTACTTCATTTTGAGGCCCATTATTTTATCGACGTCCGCAATGTCCTTCACCAATTGTATTCCGCGCCCTCTGCATTTATTGCCAGGTTTCAAGATCCAGATATTTTTCATACCGTCGATATCGAATTGCGGCCAATATCTTTGCATGTCTCTCAGAGTCGTTTTGACGTTGGCTGGAATATCACGAAAGGTCACATTATAGTTGAAGATTGAATTGTAAAGTCATAATTATGTACAAATTATATTATATAATTCTTATATTCTTTCACGTATAAGGTACCTAATCACAATTTGGTCTTCCTGCAAACTAAAACAAAAAAATATAGTTCATCGTTCAATGAACAAAGGAATCAAAGTAATTTATAAAAAACCATAGAACACTCCATCGTCGGAATTATACAAAATGACTATTAACATGACGTTGAACTGTTTGAAAAAACTCGAAAAAGAAATTGTGTGATAAAACTACAAGAGGGAATAAAGACTATTATTATTGATCCCTCGCCATTACTCCCTAAGGGAATAATATATGGCATTATACTACAGACACAATAAGTATAATACTAACATTATGTAAGTCAATGAATAAAATAAATGATATTTCAACTCACCGTACACTGTTGCCAAAGGCTCAGCGAAATTCTCAAATAATCCATTCTGGTGCAGGATGGTATGAAAGTTATTGATGAATTGTTCCCATTCGTGGTCCCATATTTGAATGTCTTCCCTATCGATGTCCAAATGTTTTTGGCTGGCGATGTAGTCGTTACATCTGTCCATGGCGAAAATGATGGCAGTGTACGGTACTGTTCCGTCGGGGGACTGAATGACGTGCCTGTCCCCGGTTTCGTACTTGTCGACGAACCACTTCAGTAGGCCGATGCAAGCTGTCATTCGGAAGTCGTCGACGAAGAGATTGTAATGGTCGGGAAAACCTTGAGAGAATCACGGAATAAAAAACGTGTAGGGGTTTAGTAAATCCTAATTGGTGGAGGTTTAGTAAAGCGTGATAGGTGAAAACCCTACAGACAACTGTATATTACTTTTTTGAAGAAACCGGATTCAAAAATAGATATTTTATTAATGTGATTATTATAATAGAGAATGCAAGTTGAAAGGATCCATTTTTCCGAAACGATTCAGATTCAAAGGAAGTATTATATGCTAACCTCATTCTTTTTGATTTTCGATATTTTATTCTCTTTTGTTGTAATTCTATTGAAATTTGAGTAGAATAAACGTCACTACTGATTTTCGAAAATTATCATATAAGCGTTATTCAGACCAGTGAGGGGAGAAACAATCTCATTTCCATCTTAAAAAAGAATCATTCAATTAATTACCAGAAGAAATAAAATCTTCAGAATCAATTCACATTTTTTGAAAAAACTGAGAAAAATACTCGCATATTAATGCTCATCAAGGTATAAGTAGAAATTGTTGATTTGTTGTTGGGGTATATTATTATTATTATTAGTATTTCAACTTGTACCAGAACCATATTCTGTTTGGAAGTTGTCTATCGAATTAAAAAAAAAAATATTATTATTACAAAGTATTCAAAATATACCAACCAGCGATACAGAAATAAAAATCAGAATAAGTAATGAAGATTAAAAAACACGCTTGAAATAATATCTTACATTTTTCTAACTTGTTAGAATTGCCTTGAGAATTTTCAAGTGGAGAA
>JAVJAQ010005953.1:136687-215867 GCA_032362365.1 Zygogramma bicolorata
AATTTCAGATACATTTGAATTGAATCCCAGCTTAAAAGAGTTTTTTTGTCCGATCCTTCAAACCAAATCCCTCAACAACTACTATTCGATAGCTTATGCCAAAAGTGGATGTTGAGTACGAAAACATCGGAATCTGCACAATTTATAAAAACTTGTTCAATTCCTCCACGAACAGCAACAAAAATATGGCTGAAAATCCTTCAATCTGCTTCTAGGTGATTGGACTTCAAGTCTAGCAATTCAGAAGACCTATTACCTTGGAGCTTGAAGATTTTTTGGAGTCTTCATATCCACCGGTAATAAAAAGTTCTGTTTCAGCATTGATTTTTGAAAAGTTGGAGAATACTTGCAGAGGAATTAAACGAGCTGCAGTTTATTTTTCAAACAAGAAAAAAAACCTTTTGCAGCCAGCTGGGATTTTGGTTGAACGACTTGATATAAATATTTTCAGTCCGTTTCAGTTAGTTTCGGTTTAGCAGTGTGTGAGGTGTTCTTTTTTTAAATGATTTATTCAACGTCGGCCTGTTTCCCCTACCAAGGCCAATCATCGACGCCGGTGACCACATTTCCCCCAACCGGAAATTTTGCCGAACACTCTGGTATTCCAACCAGAGGTAGGGATCCTTTACGAGTCCAACAACCATGGACTCAGGACCGCCGGCTTTACGTCTCCTCCGAAGGACAGCATATCCTCAATATATCTTGTGTTCATTGATATATTGCCTGCGAGCTATGATATAATACTTTGCTGCAGTTTTATGAGCTTTCGACGCGGTCTTTCCCTGCTGCTTAGCTTGAGATATCGAATGACTAGTCAACCTGAAGAGCTAGGCCATGCCCGTGAGGTATTCTTTTCATCATTCTTTTGTTGATTAACTATCATGATTGTAACGTGCATAGAATCTTCGCCACTTAATGTTCCCTTGAAAGTCATTGTCACAGTGTCTAAGATTGTTCAACAGTGTAGAATATGTTTCGATTTAGTTAGGTAGGTGGTGAATGAATTCGGCTAGAGCTGTATGTTGCGGTGTCTTTCTGTTCGTTACACTGATATATATCACTAAACACCGCTAATGCTTCATGGAGTGTATTGCCTGACAATTTTAGATTTTGACTGCTAAATGAGGCTTGTATGAAAGTCTTCCATTTCGGCGTAAATGTGCATTTCTTCGCGGCATCTTCTATAAGAATTTCATCACACAACTTGTCCTTTGGTGTAAGTTCAGTAGTGGATAGTTCTTTCCGTAATTCTTTAGCACACATGACGATTCTGCTACAGTCTAGCCGACGTACACGTTCAGCTATTTCCTTAATGAACTTCCTGCCATGAAAACCAAAGAAGATTGCTTCCTCTCAGTAAGATATGAGAATAAAACCTTGTCACCAAATTTATCGATCAGCATCACTTTGAGATCACGATTAGAACTACATCCTCTACTTCAGCGAGTACAGTCATGCGTTGAGCCAAGTATGTCAATTCAAAAGCGGTCGTCGAAACACCGTCTTTTATATCCGCCATTAATTTGTCAAAAGCAGCCAGTAACTGTTTTTGTGATGTTTGTTGTTGGTCGACCTCTTTCGTTACTAGAAGATTTTGGTTATGAAACGTAATTTCTGTAACACGATGTATGATATTGGAAGTTTCTGCAAACAAATCTTCCGGTGTTTCGTATAACAAATTTTTGTGAAAATTTCATAGTATTTTCGACGCGAAGTATTGAAAAACAGCAAAGCTGCTGAAATTTCAGTTAAAAGATTACTTTTTTTTATTTTGGTTTTTGTCGTATTACCACAAATGGAACAGCATGAGTCACTCGACGAATCGCTGTTGCTTCTTTTTGATTTGCGGGTCAGTTGATGGGCCAGCTACGCCCTGTGTTGATGATGAAGCTCTTTCTTCCAGCACTCTTATGCAGTGACGACAAGGAATTTTTTCTTCGCCGATATAGCTGGCCATGCAACTTTTATACCACGAGAAGTGTTCTTCATCAGCATTCGGATCAAACAACTTCTCAAATTTGTCTGAAATTTCGTCTTTGCGTCGACTTGCTGCATTTGAATAGTTTCTTTTGGTTCATTCACCAGTTCACCATAATTTTTCGTTCGCCTTTTTTTTAATTTAATAATTATAGCGATATTTATTCACTTTAAAAAAAGTTATCACAAAATTCGAAGCACTGCTATTTTATAATTATGGAAAATGTATCTGTTATAATAATGGATGAAGTTCAGCTATAACTGAAGTCACAAAAACTGTTGAGAAAAGCGCGGCCCGCTCCAAAACTCGAGAGAAGGTATGTGACGCTGGGAAGGAGATTTATAATAAAACTGACAACGGGCTATTCTGGCAACTTTCAGTTCCAGGTTTGAAAGGATCTTGCAAAAACATTCCAGTCGAGAAATAGCGGTCAATGGTTTTTGCATTCTATACAACATATTTTTTCACAACTACAGCGATGGAATCGAAAACTCCTATTATAGGGCCGAAAAAAAAACTGGACCATAATTCCGTCCGGCAACCTCCAAAATATTATTCATCAAGTCTTCCTCAACTCAAATCATCAATCAGAATGAGGTCATCGGTTTTTTCAAACGGAATGTTTCGCAGCGCCCGCTCTAAGAGATGATGATCGATAACCACTCAGCGCCATCTGGTACTCAAAAGAAGGAAGAAAGTAGATTTCCTACACCTACCGATTCAACCTCGAATATTGACAACACACGAACTACAGGTCAAAAAAATCAAGTGCTATCTGCAGAAACATCCTCGAGTTCAGGAACAAAAAAGGTGTCGGACACATCGACACCTGCCCTAAAAAAGGGTATCTACAAAGAACAAAAAATCATAAACAAACGAAGGAATTCCAATCCTATAAAAAGCTCTGACGTCTCTGCTGTTCTACTAGAGGAACAAAGTAAACTGAAAATGTCTCATTACATCAACTTAGCTCAAGATAAATCGCCGACTACAGAAAAACCATCGACTTAGAAACTCAGGATAACTGGACGACGGTCGTACCCAGAAGGAAACCACGAGAGAATACGAGAAAAAGGATTATTATCGGAAACAATAAGGATTCCGGTATAAAAGGTGTCCCAAAGAAGATGATCCTGCATGTCTCCAGGGTGAATCAAGGAACATCCGCAGATGGTTTGAAGAATATGCTTATCTCCACCTTTCCTGAGGTCGAAGTGGAGGAGTTTTCTTCACGATTTCCAGGTGTTTATTCCTCGTTCAAGGTATCAATCAATGAAAGGCATTTCGAAGTCTGAATTTTGACACCATAAATCAGTTAGAGACTGATATTACAGACGGAATATTATTTCTTTGTCTCACGGAAACACATGCCAAAGTCGATTCTATTGGGTCGAAACAAATAAGCGGTTTTCAATTGAGTAGTTCATATTGTAAAACTATATATGAGCAAGGTGGCGTTGCCATATACTCTAAAATAGGAATGAATTGTAAACAACTCGATCTGGATAAATTCTGCATTGAAAAGAATTTCGAAATATGTGGGGTCTCTTGCAGATTTCATGATAATCCAACTATTATACTTGCTTGTTATAGGTCTCCTTGTGGGGATCGTAACATATTTCTCGAAAAAATACAAAACATTCTTGAAGAGGTATATAAACCTAATATTAACATTATATTTACATGTGACATCAATCTAGATTCATCCACTCATGCGAGAAACTCCACTCATTTCAACAAACTCACAGATATTCTCTTGAGTTTCAATATGCAATCTGTAGTGCAATGGCCAACCAGAGTTGCCTCGGGTACATCTTCCATTATTGACCATATTTTCACTAATGCGGTCAGTGTCGTTGATAATGTTGTTTCTGATCACAGAACAGTTCTTCTCGAGCTTCCTGTTAGAAATAGAGCCTTTTCAAAAACTTTTCAAACTAGGCGTAGCTTCAATAAGCACGCTATCGAACATTTTTATGAGGCAGTCAAAACCGAATCTTGGGTTGACGTATTCAGATCATCTACTATAGATGATGCATATGCGTGCTTCTTTCGAACATTTTTTCATTATTTCGAAATATATTTTCCATTGAAAAAATATTATGACAGTGAATTCAAAAACAAAAAGTGGTTGACTGAAAATGTGAGGAGATCGAGTACAAGGTTACGAGAATTATACTAATAATAGTTTGATTTTCCATTTTGAAAACTTTTTCCATGCTCTTTCGTCCGTGTGTTGAATGATCTTTCCGTTTGACCTATGTAAAACATCGGGTTGAATCACGTGACATAATCGATCAGATTTATTTGGAGAATGAGTTTCCCAAGATCGTAGTATCGACAAAGGCGCGTCTTCCATCTTATGACAGTGGGTACCTCCGAAGTTCTTCACTGGAGAACGATCGCCGTCCTCCTAATTGGTATTCCGCGCGCACAGGTGCTTTAATGACTATAAAAAATGAATAATATGTGATCTGCACGACTGATACCCAGACAGATGTGCATGTTTTAAATAAGGCGAGCGTAATAAATATGTAGATAGGACAATGACATCCACGCGCAGACTTACTTTCAATACCGCACCTTGACTTATATGACAGTCGAACGGTGCACCTGCGATGCGAGCCCACTAGATGTGCCGTACGCAATTCCTGAGTATCGGGAGGTCACCTGCGCAGATTGCCAATGAGGGGTGTCCAGTTAGCGACCGCGTTGTAAACAATGGAACTGCTGGAATATCGGAGCCAGGCCGGTTCGATTCCCACATAACGCTACGTTCAGATTTTTGTTCGTGAGGTTGTTCACTTCGATTGAGTACCTGGGAATTACAATATAAGTCGAAGTACTTGGTATTTTTTTTGGAAATCGTGTTTTTTGAAAATTATATTAAGAAACGGATTACATACTGATGAAATATGATTTAGTATATTATGCAACGATCGTGTAATAACTATTACATGAGAATTGCATACGCTATTTTATCTACACCCAATAAATAATGAAGAACTATAAATATTATATTATTAGGTATTTATATTGAACACAATAATGGTAGGTAATCAATCGTATTTCTTTGAAAAATTCTACAAAATTATAATAAATGGTTTAACCACGGAAAATACAACAATGAGAAATGAAGAGGAGAAAAATAATTGAAAAAAAATCTCTACCAAGGTCAGGAATTGAACCCGGACGTTTCTAATCACTGCCGGCGCAAATGACCACTCGACCATGATAGCTCATTTGGCTTGATCGGTAATAAAAACATATATGTTGCATTTGTTGAATGAAAAATATAATCTTTTCGTTTGTATTTTTTCTTGTCTAAGACATCTGTGGAGGAGTCGCTGTTTATTCTTTTATATCACTGCTATAAGAAATTTTCATATGATTATCGAAAATTGACTGAATTCTTCAAAACATCAATACCTACTGATTTTGACTTGACAAACGTCAAAATGCAAAGCTTGCACATCATGCTTGATTGAAAAATAATGGGTTTCTATTAGTTGAAAATCTGTATCGTAATGAAAATCTGTATCGTAATGGATTTCATTATAAAACGAGTTATGAGCATATAAGTGTATTATAATAGTACGGGGGTAGATAAAAGTATTAAAATAATAGCAATTCCAAAAATGTTTTAATATACGGGTTGATCCATTTGAAAAAATTAAGTTGCTAGGTCTTTTTGATAGAAGTGACAACGCCGCAATGCTGAAAATATTTTAGATCGACAGATTAGGTAAAGAAATGTGAGAGGTGAAATTTTCAGAAAAACAAAAGAATTTGTGTAATACATTTGTTGAAATTGATTTTATTTTGCTCGTCAGTTTGCTCCACTTGCTGACGCTCGTTTCGCAATAATCCCCTAGTCACAAAATAAAATGCCACTTTCAACACTTGTAGGTAAAACATGAATAACTATTTTTTCACAAAAACGGCTTTTTAAGAAAACGTGACGATTTAAGTGTAGGGACATGATCTATCATCTTGAAGCATTTTTCACCATCTTTCAATTTATCGAGTGATATACGGGGGTTTTTATTTGAAAAAATGAACTTTTGACCACTTTTGTGCACAGTGGAAATAATAGTAATTTTAGCAAGCCCTGTATGATATGGAGTCGATTTCTTGGTGTTATTTGAATATTTCGAGTTTGTACGAACTGTCTTCAAAATATCAACTTTTCATGAATTGAGAGTACTGATGTACTTATGTTCTGGACCACATTCAGCACAATTTATTTTTTATCTCGAAAACAGATAGAGATAGGTATGGGACATTATTGACAAAACAGTATTAAAACAATAAAGCAATTCCAAAATGTATTAATATACGGGGTGTTCCATTAAAAAAAAGTTGCTAGGACTTTTTGATGGAAGTGTGAGAGGTGAAATTTTCAGAAAAAGCATGCGTTGCGTTATCCTATATATATATATATATATATATATATATATATATATATATATATATATATATATATATATTCCATCATGCACATTCTTCTTCCAGGCACCCTCCTGGCCTACACCCTGGTCTCCACGTGCGTGCTCATCCTGCGGTATCAGCCCCACTCGACGAACCTCGTCGAGCTGCTCCCCCAGAGCCTCCGGACGCCATTGAAGGGCTCCCCGACGAAGGAGGGCCTCGCTGAGAACCCCAACGGGCAGGCGTACTTCGGCAACCAGCTGCGTCCGTCGCAGCTGGAGCAGGCCATCGTCTCCAGCTTAGGGCCTCCGATACCTTCTCCGTCGCCCATCCCCAGCCAGACGACGCAGAGGGTGATGGTGCGGAGGGTGACGAGGAGGTGAGTGTCGGAAGGGGAAGGTGAAAGGGGTTAACCAGATTTTCACTATTATCATCGAATATTTCCATCGTATGTTGAAAATCCCATATGAAGCGGGACATTTTCGATCAATTACAGCGATAAATTCCCGGCGGGACATTTTCGGGCTGGTAAACACCCGGTAGGTATCGAAAAATACCCGCTCGGTCCGTTTATCCATAGTAACGATTGTTGAAATGTACATTTGTCATCTTGACAGGCATAAATACTGAACTCTAAACGTCGTTGTTTCAACTCCGGAAATATTCTATCGAATTACACGGGGCATTTTCGATCAATTACAGCGATAAATTCCCAGCGGGACATTTTCGGGCTGGTAAATACCCGGTAGGTATCGAATAATACCCGCTCGGTCCGTTTATCTATAGTAACGATTGTTGAAATGTACATTTGTCATCTTGACAAGCATAAATACTGAACTTTAAACGTCGTTGTTTCAACTCCGGAAATATTCTACCGAATTACACTCGTGCATCAAAATGAACCTGATAATTTCCCATTCAAGCATGTTGTCATTAAAAAAATGCATTCGGTTATTTTCATATTTTGCTAAAAGAGCCCTCCTTTTTGGAGTCGAGCTCTTTCGACAAAATATGAAAATAAACTCATGCAGTTTTTAAACAACATGCTTTCATGGAAAATTATCGGTAATTTTGAAGCACTTGTGTCATTACTCCCGAATATTTCCATCGTAGGTTAAAAATCCTATATGAAGCGGGACATTTTCGATCAATTACAGCGATAAATTCCCAGCGGGACATTTTCGGGTTGGTAAATACCCGGCAGGTATCGAAAAATACCCGCTCGGTCCGTGTATCTATAGTAACGATTGTTAAAATGTACATTTGTCATTTTGACAGGCATAAATACTGAACTTTAAACGTCGTTGTTTCAACTCCGGAAATATTCTACCGAATTACACTCGTGCATCAAAATAAACCTGATAATTTTACATTCAAGCATGTTGTCAGTAAAAAAACTGCATTCGGTTATTTTCATTTTTGCCTTCGGAGTCGGGCTCTTTCGACAAAATATGAAAATAAACTCATGCAGTTTTTAGACAACATGCTTTCATGGAAAATTATCGGTAATTTTGAAGCACTTGTGTAATTACTCCCGATAAATTCCCGGCGGGACATTTTCGGGCTGGTAAATACCCGGTAGGTATCGAAAAATACTCGCTCGGTCCGTGTATCTATAGTAACGATTGTTAAAATGTACATTTGTCATTTTGACAGGCATAAATACTGAATTTTAAACGTCGTTGTTTTAACTCCGGAAATATTCTACCGAATTACACTCGTGCATCAAAATAAACCTGATAATTTTCTATTCAAGCATGTCGTCAGTAAAAAAACTGCATTCGGTTATTTTCATATTTTGCTAAAAGAGCCCTCCTCCTTCGGAGTCGGGCTCTTTCGACAAAATATGAAAATAAACTCATGCAGTTTTTAGACAACATGCTTTCATGGAAAATTATCGGTAATTTTGAAGCACTTGTGTAATTACTCCCGATAAATTCCCGGCGGGACATTTTCGGGCTGGTAAATACCCGGTAGGTATCGAAAAATACCCGCTCGGTCCGTGTATCTATAGTAAAGATTGTTAAAATGTACATTTGTCATTTTGACAGGCATAAATACTGAATTTTAAACGTCGTTGTTTTAACTCCGGAAATATTCTACTGAATTACACTCGTGCATCAAAATATACATGATAATTTTCCATTCAAGCATGTTGTCAGTAAAAAACTGCATTCGGTTATTTTCATATTTTGCTGAAACAGCCCTCCTCCTTCGGAGACGGGCTCTTTCGAAAAAAATATGAAAATAAACTCATGCAGTTTTTAGACAACATGCTTTCATGGGAAATTATCGGTAATTTTGAAGCACTTGTGTAATTAATCCCGATTATTTCATTGAAATTGATGCTGAACTTTCTGAAGAATACGAAAGACAAAATGGAAACCATCACATTAATACATTGAACCTATTTAGTCATCTGAATTGGAAGATCATGAAGCCAGAAACATAAAAACCACAGAACACGGAAATGTAACAGACGCCCTCCTGCATAAAATTTGGTAGCTTAGGGTCCTCGACCACTGAGGACGCTGATGGCGGTTATTTTAATCCAGTTGGGAGTAAAGATACTGAATCGCGGACTTTTTATGAAGTTGTCATATGACTTCGATGACTAACTGACATACAACATGCAATGTTTTTTCGGAATTCAAAAAAATGTGAAGAAAAAAATTTGAATTTATTTCGAAACTTTTTCTAGAGATCAATTACCCTAACACCAAACTGATATTTTTGCACTCGATGCGCTTTTCGGTTGGGCCGATGCGAGAGTTAAAAATTCACAGGAATTTATAGAAAAATTTAAAGATATTTAATTAATTAAATTCTTTATTCCCAAGCGTCCCAATACCACAAGCTATGGAGTATTCGAACGATCTTCTCAAATCGAATAACTTGGCAAATGACACTGTTGAAGAAAATATTCAACTCACCAAGCTTTGTATGGATCAAAATTGTTCTCGGTTATAATTGCACGAGTGCGTAAAAATTACCGATAATTTTGCAAGAAAGCGTGATATCTAAAAATTGCAAGTTTATTTTCATATTTTGGCGAAAGTGCCCGAGTCCGAAGCACGAGGGCTCTTTTACAAAATATGAAAATAACCGAATGCAATTTGTATAAGATATCACGTTTGAATGCAAAATTATCTGGTCATTTTTATGCACGAATGTAATTCATTGGAATATTTCACGAATAAAAAATTCTCAAGGAAATGTTATTTTTTGTTCATTTATACCTTCCTCTAGAGATTGTATGGAGTACTCACCTAAACGCGAAATGTTTTTTTATTTTTGAAGTCTATCTGACATTTATTTGTGTTGTTTACTGATGTCTAGCGATACAGTTACAAATGTGTTGTTATGGGGACTTGATACAATGCAATTACCGCTGTAAGTTTTCGATAATTACATTGCTCTTATGGGACATTTTATATATGAGGGAAATATTCAATATAATGGCTCATATTAGGCACAGCAGGAAGGGACAGCTATGGGTAATTCTTTGTCTCCATTTGTGGCGAACCTGTTCCTGGGCAGGTTTGAGACGGATGCAAGGGAGGAACTCAATTACTTTCTCAGGGTCTGGATCAGATATGTTGACGACATATTCCCTGTGGTGGATACAAATGTTACCGAAATTGTAAACGTCCTTTCAACACTAAACAGCGGAAGTAACAGTATAAAATTCACGTACGAAGTAGAAAAGAACGAAAGTTGCCATTTTTAGATGTATTGCTTATAAGGAACGAACAGTATGAAATAGAATTTGACATTTACAGGAAGTACACGTACACATTCAGACACATTCCAAATGACTCGTATCATTGTCCACAACATAAAATGGCGGCACTGCAATTCCTTGTCCATATGTTAATAACTTTTGAAAAAAGATAACTACGACAATGGAAGGAGAAGTGATTAGGTACGTAGCTGAAGTGAACGGTTTTAACCCAAAGATAGTTGATAAAATAATTAGAAAATTTAGGGAAACACTTCGTGAATCTACGACTTTTCAAAAAGATGAGAAATTTATAGTAATCCCATATGAACCTCATTACACTAGAGGGCTTCAACAGATATACGATAAAGTGAATATGAAAGTTGCTTATAAAACTTCTTACAAATTACAACATCTTCTCGGTTACCCAAAAGATAAATTAGAAAACTCAGAGAAGTCGGGAATTTACG
Source organism: Zygogramma bicolorata (assembly GCA_032362365.1). NCBI lineage: Eukaryota > Metazoa > Arthropoda > Insecta > Coleoptera > Chrysomelidae > Zygogramma > Zygogramma bicolorata. Next base: position 147,288 of record JAVJAQ010005953.1, read on the forward strand.
AAATCCTTTGTCAGGATTGCAACAACAAATACATGGCCAGAGTCGACGAGCTCTTAAAACCCGTTTCAAACTTATCAAGCATGTGCATGACACAAGACTACTCGATGCATGTGAGAGTCTAGAAATAGCAAAATGTAAAAACAGCATGAATGGTGACAAGAGACCTATCCCTTTCAGGCCGCTTTTCAATTTATTGTTGAGAAAGTAATCAGAATAATCAATAATAACAGATGACGGACCAACAAACTTTGCAGGTAGTGACTGCACTAGTTCATTATCAAGAAATTCATTAGAATAATTAGCAGTAACAAACAAAGTCCATATCGGACCAGAAAACTTTAGGTATATGAACAAATAACCCTAGTTTTTGGATTTAGCATCAATTTTCTTCTCCTGAAGATGCTAACCTTTTCAGCGAAACGCGCGTAAAGTGCAAAAATATCAGTTTGGTGTTAAGCTAATCGATCTCTAGGAAGAGTTTCAATTTTTACGGCAAAGGTTGTAATCTCATCGTTTATTTAATTCATTTCGACAAAATGGTTCTCTGTGAATTATGTTTGCATTTCATTCGGGAAGTGTATGAGGGCCAAATGTTTCTTAAAAAATGCGCGGAAGAATCATCCTTTTTTTCAAGAATAAACAAAAGATTTCCCATATTTGTATCGGGTGAATCAAACGACTAAACTATGAGAATCTCTCTCGGAACGAAATTTTCAACCCAGATTTTGTGTGTAAAGAGTATTCGTTTGGATTCAACAATGTCACATATAACGTTCGCTTCAAATTCCAAGCAAATTAGAAAATAGTAAATTCTTTTGAACTGCGTCATGTAAGACTTCACAGGATACGTGACGCCAAATTTTCCGGAGGAAACTGCTTCTCGAACATGAGACGTGTTGTGAGTTAGGTGGTGAAATAGATTTATTTTTTGGTTCCTATCGATCGATCTAAGTATGGAAGATCTGCCCTCACTTGTCGATAATACAAAATTCTGCAAAATTAATATTTGCTGTAAATTGGAGAAAAAAATAATATTTTACCGAAAATCATTCAAAATTCGAAAGATATCAATTAATTTTGAAAAAATTGCGAATAATTTCATTCACAAATAAATGGTGCTTTGGCATTCGCAATAAATAATAATAATCACTTTATTCCATAATACTTTACAGTGTGGAACGAATATGTATTGATAAAAAAATCAATTATAAAAATCTGAAACATAATAAAATGCTTTCTTTGATAGATACTGCTTGAATTTTAGTTCAAATTGATTTTTTGTCAGTTTTCTGAATTCTTTGGGAACATTTTTCGAAATTATTAAAACATGATTGACAACATTCTTCTGAACTTTGGCATATCGTGTTTGTTGTAATTTGAGTTTTGTATATCTGGTGTTGTGAAGATTTTCTGTTTTATATTTCTTCATGAATTCTACATAATTTTTCGGGGGTTATATCCCGAGTGCACCAAGTTTAATCGGTTAAAATGTGTGCTGCACTTCCATGATTCTCGAAATTTTGCTTAGCAAATGACTTGACTGTATGATAATTTGATAAAATCCCGAGACCGCAGGTCGAGGGATTTTATTTTAAATTATTATACACGAAAGCATTTGCTTGAAAGCAAAATTTTGAAAATCATGAAAATGCACGCATTTTGGTCGATTGAACTTGGTGAAGGAGGGATATATGTTTAGATTATTTCCAGAAAACATGTAAACTCAGGAAACATCAAAATCGAATACAGGAACAATATAGTACCAGAGATAGTACCTGAAAAGTGATCCAAACGCCCGGTTTATTTCGAACATTTTAATCGGTTAAAAGGTCTAGTGCATTTAATTGCTGTAAAACTCTGTAAAAGCAGTATAGCCTTCAACTGTTTCATCGTTTATTCGCATTGAGGGAAATAATCATTGCAAAATATGCACATTCATCTATGTATATACATGGCAGAGTGAGTATTCCCCTCTTCCTTGAAGACTTCCTTGCAACTGTCTCTTCTTTTAAGGTGAAAGATACTTCTTATGCAGGATTTTTGTATTTTGAAAGTTCTGGTAATTTCGACAGAATTTCCCCAAAATATAATTCCACACTTCATTCTGGAACATATATAAGCATAATATGCTTTGATGGCTGCCTTTTGGTTAACGAATAATTTAATTTTTCGCAATGCAAATGTAAATGACCGAGGTTTCTTTGTCAAGCTGTTAATATGTTATTTCCAATTTAGCTGGGCATCAATTTCAATACCAAGAAATTTTGTATGTTGACATGTTTCAATTGTATTATTCTTATGGGTAATTTTCAGTGGCGGTTCCTTTTTAAAACTGAACTTGATAGCACTTGATTTTGGAATATTCAATTTGAAATTATTTGCACTATACCATTTTTCCAGAATTTCAAGAGTTCCAGGAATTGTTTTTTACAAATTTTCATTGTATCGTTTCTGTATTATTGATGAATTATCATCAGCAAACATATTCACCATTTGGGATACTGCTTGTGGTATACAAGAGGAATACAATAAAACTACTCGGGTTACTGTGGAAACTGTCATTCATGTAGAACTGTAAAGAAATACTATCACAATAAAGAAATCTTGACTTTTTCTTTAAGAAATTTTGTCTGGAATATTAAAAAAAATTTCTAGAGATTTGCGGGAATTTTTTTTCAACTCAAATGATTTTTCCAGCTCTCCCGATAGCGACGATACATTTGGAGGAGATGAGCCAGAGGAAGATTTCTCTGGGAGAGATGATCAATTTTTAGTGAGCGATAGAACTGAAAATAAATTTTATGGTGAGTACTATTTCATCCCAGATAGAACTCCACTTACTTCGATGAAAAATGAAACTGTTCAGAATTCCCTATCGCTTGAAATAAGTAGTTACTAGAGAAACCCTCAGTTACAATGTGAGATATAATTGAATACACAAGAGTGAGTTATTGAACAAATTTTTATAGAAATCGATTTTTGAATTTTTCTTCCGTTAACCAATTGGATTTCCCCTACGAAAGAACCACCCCCAAAAGTTGAAATTCGTGACAGTTGAAAATTGAGCAGATCCTAACTTTCGAAGTGCGATTAAGGCCACGAGCCAAGGCTCCAGCTGTGATGAACTGTTCTTGAACTGAACTACGTCGAATCACTAACTATGAAATGATTCGAAACATCTCCGATATCTGCAACTTGTCCCAAACGTTTGATCTGTCTGGATGATTGCAAAATGAGTCATAAATATTCATGCTTTGCACGCCGTACCATGAGGTTTGGCAACTTACAACTTCCAGACGTTCAGGTATAAATGAAGATTTAAACTTAAGTTTAAGAGAATTTAATGAAGACTTCCAGTTGAATATAGTTAATTTTTATGAGGGATCGATTACAACAAAGATATTTCGAAACTTTTCAAAAATACACTCACTTGCAACATCAATGCGGAATGGAATAACCGAAAATGTATTGGTGAGACAAAAAATTTCAGATAGCAATATCAACAAGAATATATTTGGGATACGTCATAACTTTCTGGAGATATTGACACTGATTCTCGAAAGAGAACAAACTCAAGTTATAGTCCTAACTGAAAAACTCCAATTCGTGGAGCAAGAGAGGTTAAGAAAGTGTACATCTAAAACAGCTCTAAGTCGATATAAAACTCATATGGGAAAATGAAGCTGATGTTGGTGTCCACGAAACGGAACATATAATGAAAAATCGGATCATTATGTTAGTGGAAATAAGTGGATACGAAAATGTTCAATTTTTTTGAAATATTTCATCAATTGAAGCCAGGAGAAATAAATACTATGTTCCAATAGTTTGAAGACATATTATTGATCACATAAATGTGCAACTTTCCCCAATGTAGTGGTCTCTGTATTCCCTGCACTTTATAAAATCACATCGGTAAGTTAAATTTGAAATACCCGGTACAGATGTTACGAATACGTACATCCCTTTCAATTCACCTTGACAGCATAAATGATGACAAACGGTCATTTTAAAACTCTACGCAGTTTCAGTGCGTAACTAAAAATTGAAGGAATGTCACTTCAATTCACCATGGGAGTTCACCAAGGTTCAGTACTGGCCCCAATTTTCAATTTGATCTATGTGAATAGTATAACAAAAATAGAATTGACAGACAAACATTTATTTTTGCAAATGATACTATTTGTTATTATTCGATCAACAATACAAAACTTTCAGAAAATATTATTGAAAAAGATATTCATTTGTATGAAAAATTGATTGTGAAATGAATCTGACTATTAATACAGAAAAAGCTATATACACGATTTTTGGAAAAAGGAATGTGTACCAAATAAAACTTGAAATGAAAATGAAGAATAGGATTTCAATAAGTTGAAGAACACAAATATTCAGGCGTGATATTGATGAGAATTTGAATTTTCATTGCCATGTGAATAAAATTGAGAAAATAATCATTCCTTGAATCGGAGCAAAAAAATCGATGTTCTAAATAATCAAATTCGAAATCTCATTTATAATGTCCCTATTGTCTCACATATTAGAGATTTGATAACGGTATTGTCATTTGTAGTAAAAATAAGAAAGAGATCATTATCTACCGTTCGATGAACAAATCAATAGTTATTTTCGAAAAACAGTGGGAAACACGTTCTTTACAATTAAGCAAAGATACTAAAACTTTCACTTTATATAAACTAATAAAATTTGAATGAGCAAAATTTGCATAAAAACTGACAAAATCACTGAAAGGTAGGTAATAGGAATTTGAAAAAAAAACGAAATTACATAACTGTGGTATCAGAAATACCAATAATTTCCATTTAAATAATATTCCTGTAAATAAAGGCCAAAACAATCTTGTATATATTTGTATAGAAACTTACAATAATCTTTCAGAATCAAAATCTATAAATATTTTCTTGAAAAAAAACTAAAATTACTGATTATCATCAATCAATAAATATGAAAAGTTGCTGAAATTGTTACTTCTCGTTTATTTTGAAATGATTGAACTTATTGTATTATGTATCATCTTCCTTTTAGCAGAACTTGTTGTTTAGAAGCGTTTTCTGTCATAAATAAATAAACAAAACTTGGATTGGCTAAACTGCAATAATTTCAATTTGTTAAGTATTCATATCTGGTAAATCGATTGCTTAGCTATTTTTTCTGCCACAAAAATAATGAAAAGTGTACATAAATTATGACTATTGCAGGTACCGTTCATGGAGGGGGTAGTGCAACGAGTACCGGAGGTGTGGTGGGGTCAACAGTTGGTCCTAGCTTAGGTTACATAGGACGGAGGTTGCAGGTATGTGATATCATAGAACTTTAATATACGGATGCTCTTGATGAATTAACATGATATCGAAATGTTTTTGTAACAAGCGAATTCGAGCCATACTCATTGCTCAAAAAGGGGTGTGAAGAAGAAAATTCGTGGTTTTTCGTTAATGGACAATTTTATTTTCACAATTATTCGAACATGGGCTGATTGTAAATGTTCTAATTTAAGGTTTGACATTCTTGAATCTTGACTATCTTCCTGAGAAATTTTGTCTGGAATGTCAAAATTTCCAAGCGATTAGCAGAAAATAGACATTCATTCAAATTATCGCTTCATTCAATACAATCCCTGAACTTCCCTGAGAGACGTCACTGGTAACTGAAATATAACCTGAAAAAAACGGAATGTCTCCAAACGGTCTTTCGAACAATTCGTTCAGGCCAGTCTCAAATCTAACTACACAGTAGGTTTTGGCTGACACCTGTCAGAAAACAACTACTCCCCTGGCTAATACCACGAAGGGCATTGAATTATATCCGACCGGTGCCAGTGCAGGTTTATTCACAGAAGAAAATCCTGCATTTGCTTTTGGCGATACAAATGTCTTCAGTTTTTGAGTTTTTTTTTTATTGGTAAGGTGAGATTTGATCCACGCAAAATTCAAAGCACGAATGACGCACCTGTGACAGAATCATCTGATAATGAATAAATGTTTATCACATCAAACGCTCTTTCAAAATACAAACAGAGTACCAATGACTCATTATTCATTTCAAAATGGAGTATATGTGGATATTAATCAAGATGTGATCATTCAGTGCTATGGCATCAAGGGCTTGGCTCTGAATGTCTTTGAATATTACCTTAGTAAAAGATCTCAATGCGTAAGATTAAACGATGATCTATCGAATAGTAAGACCGTGTATCACGGTGTTCCTCAAGGCTCGGTTCTAGGCCCTCTTTCCTTTATAATCTATATAAACGATTTATATCTTTACATGCTCATGCTACCAACGAGAACCGTCCTGTTCGCAGTTGATACAACATTTATCTGTCAAACTAATATTGTTGTCAATCTATCCAAGTTATCTAATGGGACAATAGATTTAGCCAAAACCTGATTTATTTGTAATGAACTCAAGCTGAACTCAGGAAGGAATCAATCCATTCTTATAACCTACAATTCATATCTTACACGAGGTAGCTGTGTAAAATAACTTGGCATGCAACTAGATGACAGACTCAACTGGGGCCCACAAATCGCAACATTAGCGAAGAAATTGTCTAGTGTTACCTTTTTCATTCAACGTTTGAGAAATATAGTCAGTATTTACGTTCATATTATATTATTACGGTTTATTCCATAGTCATTTGTCTTATGGTATTATTTTTTGGGGTGATTCGTGTCACTCTCATAAAGAATTCATTCTTCAAAAGAGCGTAATCAGAATAATGGCGGGAGTCCATCATAATGGAGATTGCCGCCCTCTCTCCATCGATTTTCAAATCATGCCAGTTCCTACTTTATGTATTTACTCGTGTTTACTCGAAATTCATGAAACTAAGCATTCCAGATATCGCAAATGAATTATCTGAACCAACACTTATATAACGGACTACCTTCTAGTATAAATATTCTGGCTTTCAGGTGTTCCACAGAGTTCAATTCTGGCGCCCACTTTGGTTCTGCTTCATATCAATGATTTGCTAGAGAAAACATCTTGCTCAGTACATAGTTTTGCGGGCGACAGTACTCTTCACACTAGTTCTCTTCTAGAGTCCCCATACCAGCTCGAGAAATGAAAATTCAAAGAAGTATTCACGTCAATAAAATTAACGATGACTTGGTAAAAATAATAGAATGGGTTAACATGAACTTGTGGAATTTAATGCTAGGAAAACCCAGGCATATCTCTCCTCAAGGAAAGCCGATATATCATCATCTAGTATTCAGACGTCAGGAGTAACTATTCCTACAAAGTCCAGTATCTCGATGCTAGGAATTACGATCAGTGATAATCTCTTATGGGAAAACCATGTGAGATCGATCGCTGAAGGTGCTTCGAAGAAACTCGAATTTCTATTTTGTGAGAAGAAATACTTCACTACTAGTCAGCTTCTAATGATCTACAAGGCTCAGATACGACCTGTCTTGGAATATGGTCCTCATGTGTAGAGTTTGGCACCAAAACATTCATTGAGGATTCTCGATTCTATCCAAGGAAAGGCAATCCGTCTTTTCGGTGATTCTTCGCTCACAAACTCGCTCACTTTATTGGAACATCGTAGAAGGGTCGGAGACTTCTCTCTCTTCTCTAGATATTTTCATGATCGGTGCTCTTCTGATTTGTTTTCAATCGTTCCACCCTTGGCAATATCTACAAGGATGACTCGACGAGTATAGAATTCCCATCCCTTTGTTGTGAATTTGAAGACCTGTCGAACCTCTCTTGCTCAGGGATCTTTTTTCAATAGAAACAGCTGAGCTTTGGAATTCCTTGCCGAAAGAGGTTTTTCATGAGGCGTATAAATTAAAAAATACAAAGAGAATGTTAATTCGTTTCTCCTGTCCCTTGATTCACGCGGTGTTCTTTGAACATTACAGGGCTTCCCTTTAGTGTGAATCTGCATATAAAAAAAATAAAGGTAGAAATGAAAACTTTTCTATTGAAACATTCTTTTCATAGGGTCAATGAGTATCTTGTTTTAAATAAGAATAAATTTGAATCTATGTGATGGACGCTGTCTTACCTTTTATCTGTTTTGTTCTTGACGTTCAACTATTACATTGTATACTGTAGTGGGAGAAATACTTGAAATGTTTAAAATGAGCTCTGCTTTCACAGGCCGCCACCTATTTGTGCCCCGCCATCTTCCCTTGGGTGGACACGGGGCCTGCGACCGAGGAGTCCGGGATGTTCGTCATGAAGATGGTGGGCAACCTGTACATCCTCATCATAATATTAGACTTGATAATCGTCGTGGGAATGGACGACATGGGCACCGCCACGACGTTTTTCCTCTGCTTCTTCCTTTTCGCCATCGTCGGCATCTGTCTCGTTATATCGAGGAAACCACAAAACAGGTGAGGTTTCTCATAGAATATTTTGGCAGGAGTGAAAATGCCCAATGGCTCCAGTGAATCCAACTGAATGTTCACCAATTCACAAAACTTATAAAAATCGATAGAGTTGAGACTACACAAAGGCATAACTACCATTTACTGCTCATTGTTCTTGTTTTGCTAAAATAATTCGAATATTTAACTATTAACGTTTAAGTATTTGAAATGTCACTTCCACACGTGGCTAGAAAACGGTTCGCTGCGGCGAGACTACGGTTTGTGACGTCACCTCCTTTATTGGTGCTCATGTGTCATATATTAACGGTTTTTACAGAGTTCTGCTATGTTCACGAATTTCTAGCGAGGAGATTCCTTAGTATAATGAGTTTTAGTAAGTGGAGTTTTGTTTCTGGTTGTGTGAACACCTCGAAGAACAATCCATGCAAAGTTTGATGCCAAAAAATCAGAGACCTCTGTTACATCCACTGTTAGGAGGTTATGTGAATCGGCGCGCCCTCTCTCTCTTTATCTCTCTCTCTCTTTCTCTCTCTCTCTCTCTATATATATATATAGCTGTCCTTCGAGAATAAAGGTGATCCTTTATCAGATCATCTGAAATTCTCGAGCGCGTCAGATTAAGGTAGGATAAGTTAGTTACATCTTGAAACATGTATATTCCACTAATCTGACAATTCGAGAGTGACCTAAAGGAGGAGGAGGGCTACAAAGTTGTAAAAAAAGTCATCTCGACATTCTCAAAGGTGGGTAATTTTTTTTTATTTCGAAGGAAATAATTCAGGAATTACAAAAAATATATATTCTGACGATTTCCACAGGCGGAAATAATAAAATAAAGTTTAGTACGTGCAGCTACGTGATGCCTATATTCCCCTCTCCGCGTTTCTATTTCTCTCTCACTCTTTTTCTATCTATTGTTCTCTCACTTCGTCCCCACTCTGGTTTCTGTTGCCATGACGCCATGACATTTGATCACACAGATTCGTTCATAGCATTATATCGTTCACAACGAATATAAACGTTCTGAAATTTCAAAAATTTAATTTTAATTTAATTAAATTTCATAAATTTAATTAATTATTTTTCATTATTAATAAAAGTATTCTACTGAAAAAACATACACTTTTTTATTTGCAAGCTTTCAGATTATTATATAAAAGCTTTTTTTAGGTTCATTTATCATCCCCTCAAAAAATCTGATGCGCTTGAGAACTTTTTTTTTTATTTTCAACCCTTACGTACGACGACCCCCATCAGATTAACATACGTAAAAAAATTTAAATATGTAGGACATAGATGATATTAATATCTGACGGGCTCGAGTATGTCCATACAATAGTTTTTTTTACATTTTCAAAAATCTATGGCCGCTTCCCACACCGATGAAAAGGTATACATTATATAACATTTTTTCTTTTTATCATCCTAAGCTTCGCAACGCAATAGGTCTCTATGACGCTCGAGTAAATCCCGATTAAGCATCGTGGGCTCCCCCACTAACTGTTGTTGCCATATTCATTGGAGAGATAGTTTTTCTTATTAGAATACATAAATGAATTCAATTCGGGTAACCAATATCCTACACGCAAGCAAAACAGTTTTAACTCACCCAGACCGATCTCAACTTTTGTGAAGGACTCTATTATTTAAAATGGTTGCAAGATGTTCAATCGTTCAACGGATTTTATGTTAGAAATTTACACCTTCGATGAATTTAAAAAGGCTATTTACTTCTTGCTGGGTACACAGCATTGCATTATATTCGACCGGTGCCAGTGCAGAAGAAAATCCTGTATTGGCTTTTAGTATTACGGATGAAGAACAAGATGTTCAATTTGATTGGCAGTAGTCCGTGAGTTTTTGGAGATTATAGACGCAGTTCGTTAGTAGAAGATTTTTGAGATTTTCATGAATTCTGTACATTCAGCAAATTCAGTTTGGCGGCGCTAGTGAAATTTGGAGTTAAACTCCAGAACTATGTGAGTTTTATCAGTTCTATGGACCAAACAAAATAAAACTGTGCATGTCATTAAATTTCTCTTCATTTTGTTGGAATTGAGAGGGAAATAATGAAGAAAGATTGTGGCTGAATCGTCAAAGCATCAATAAATGTTTCAATACATAGATATAACCACTTTAGTATCAAATCAACCAAATGGCGGTTGACATTCTATTTAGCGCCATCTGCCTCGAATACACTGCATTCTCACCGTCTTCTTTCCATTTCAGGAACACCTTGATGTTCATGACTCCCGGTTTGCCCTTCATCCCAGTGGTGGCAATAACGGTGAACATCTACCTGATCATGAAGCTATCCATACTCACCCTAGTTAGGTTTACAATTTGGATGACCTTAGGTTTCATTATGTATTTTTATTACGGAATAAAGAACAGTACGTTAGAAGAAGGTCCCGATAGAGACCAAAACATTGAGCTGACAGTCACCGATCACGAGAAACAGAAGTTCGACGGTACATCGCCGTATGGAACTGATCACAATATTTTCAGGTGAGTCTTTTTCTGATGAACCCAACCCCAGTGTACTTTCGTATGTAATAGACCGCAGGCATATCTGACAGACGACAGTAAATTAGACAGTTGTGAATCCAGCCTGCTGGACGAACAAACGGATCTAAAATGGCTTATTAGAGAGTTGAAGTGCTGCCATGAACGTTATCGTAAACGTACAAATCGACAGCTACGCATGCGTAGTTTCGCCTTGTTTACGTTTACGTCGAGAACTTGTTTACGGGCCTACGTTACCTTGCGGGCGCTAACGGATACGTTAAAGATCAACGTACGTTATCCGAAAAATATACGAATCACAGCGATGAGTTACGACTGACCGAATTTTGAAAATTCATTTGGCGAGAGAGGTATATGGCCATTATCCCTATCAAGATCCGAAGAGATGGACTCTAATTCAGATCAACATGATCCAAATTACAGGAAAAAGTGTCAGCAAGTGTTTCTTGAATATTTTAAATTCAAGTTACTACCGTTTCCATCAGTAGGAATCAACTTTCATTATCTTGAATCTGAAATTCAATATGAATAGTGAATTATTTATTGGTGTTTGATTATGATTTCCAGAAACCCAATTACATTGTTTGGCTAAGAGTCGATTGCAGATTCCCAATCACGTCTATTCTGCGGTGCCCTCTTATTGATTCTTGAATATCATTAGATTATTGAAAAATATCCAATAATAAGACCAATAATGCAATTATGGTGGAAATCAAAATATTTCAATAGACAATATTTCTCGAAGATATTTCAGAAATCTTTATGGTGTATATTTATGTATTTCTTCAACAATTGTCGATTATTTTTTTGAATATTCAATATTGAAAGTTATTCAAGATTCACCAGAATAGACCTGCATCTCAATGGAGTTCTATAGCATTACAAGGCTAAATTGCTATTCAATCCATAGCGACGTTTGTACAGTACCCTGAAGCTTGGAAGGTACTACCTTTTAATTTAAATGAAATTATGTAAAATTTATTCTATTCATATAACAAAACAATATTTTGTTCAATAAAAAATAAAAACATCTTGATCCTAATAAAGATACTAATCTCAGACTTTCTGTTTGGAATGAAATTATAAGATTTAATAAATCTCAAATCACCACAAACGATCTATTAAATCCACGGTTATTCCGCAGCGATGAAAATGCCTACGAATGGAGTAATCAATGGTAATAACTCACAAAACGGCAGTCTAAGTAACGTCGTGTATGGTAGCGACTTCAACTCAATTTCATGAAAACCCGTAAACGTTATATTTCATAACGTTAACGTCTACGTTGAGGTCTACGCATTGCAATCACTTCAACTCTCTATTGTGCATTTGTGTCATATTTCAAAATATTTTTTCCCGATAATAACTCAATTTTGAGCGATTGTGATGTTTCAATCCATCGATTCCTCTTTATTTTCGACAATAGAAAGAATATCAATCCTCTTGCTGTTAAGAGACGTGAATTTTGGATTCAAGCAACTAGAAGAGCAGATTTAAGTACTGATGAGTTGAAATGAGCATCGGTCTATTCATGCATTTTCTATCTCAGTCTTGAAATTACAATCTCATTAAATTACCATTGTTATTTATGGAAATACGATTTGTTTGTCCAGCAGGCTGATGCGTGTGACGTCACATGCCCGCGGTCTATATCATGTTCAAGAAAACTCCAACTAATGAGCACCACTTTGACAACTATTGCTATTTGAGTATTTAAGGTTGGGACTTCAACGTCGTTGAAAAATCCCAAACCGTGAAATTTTGTGAGCGACAATTACAGTTTTTAATTTTTTTCACTTTTTATGTGAACGTTAACCATGAATTGTGCTTGAAAAACATTAGTAATAATAATTCAAATTATATTCCAAAATTTCAAAATAATATCGCAGCGCCTTTTTGACCAATACTTCAATACTTGACATTGTTTGAAACTTTTTACTACACGGCGTAAAGCTTATCTTGAATTCCTAATATACATTGAACAAAACCCTTGACTAATTTGTTGTTCTGTCAAAAAAAATATTTGTTAGAAACGAAAGATATATTTTAATGACCCTTATTCAGAACGATGATGATTAATAAAACTTTAATTTCTAGCAATATGCCATTCGCAAGTGTGTCTTTCAATTTTTATACTTCAAACTCCTCCTTGAACGTAATGATGACAGTTCATTCTCAAACATTTTTTCGCTTTGAAAACGGACTGCAAGAATTCTGGAATTATATGCCTAACCAGAATTTGGGCACAAGGTCAATACAGGGCTTCACAAAAAAAATTGTCCACTTCAAATATTTTGGTGGGCAGAATACAGCGTTTGAAAGGTCTCATTTAGTGATTTTTCCTATGATTAGAAAAAATCAATTCGAATTTTTGAAAGGTAATCCATATGGCCGCGAAAGTATAGAAATTGAAATGAAAACTACAGGTCTGCATTCAGTCGATTGAACCAATTTTAAAAAAATAGAACCTAATTTTCCGCTTCAACCTGTGTATATCTAAGAGTTAGAGGGCCAGCTCAAATTTTCAACTATAATGATAATGGGGATCTATAATATAACCTTCATTATAACTCTTACCGTTTTTGAGATCCCTAAACATTCTCAAAATCAACCCACCCGGTATATAATTGATATATCGGCTTCACATACAATTCAAAATTATTCGACCGAACTTCTGTCCATACATTTTCTATGGTATTTGAAAATCTATGAACTCTTCCCCTAACCATAGATCTTATGAAAGGTATGGTTGGGACGTCTCTTTTCCATTCAAACTGCAATCATCTCAGTGCAGAATACATCAAAGATATACTGTGAAGGTTAGATTTTTAGTTGGCAAATGACGCAATTATTATGCCTATTTCTTTAAGCACTGTAATATAGGAAGTGTTAGGACCTTCGCTCGCTAACGTCAGAGACCAAAAAAGTACCACTGAAAAAAATGCTTTTGTATTCGATATTAGGTACATAAAAAAAATCTTCAAATTCATCGACCAAACAGTTCTAATCCAGAAATGAGACGTTACCGGTATATTAGTCATATTGCCAACCACGGCAATTATTTTTATACTGAAGGGAATTTGAGGCGGATAGAGATTGTCGAGATAAAGTCAATATCTATGCATCCAACACCTCAATAATAACCTAACCTCACTTTCAGCCAAAACCAGCCGACTTACGACTGGGACCCCAACAAATCCTGGGATCACAGGCCAACGTGGGCGCAGCCGCAGAACGACCCCCCCTTGCCCCAGCGCTACCAAGTCGAACAGCGGTACAACGTCGACACAAATGATACCAAGTCGGTGATCAACAGAGCGGCCCCTCCGAGCGCCCCTCCCGCGCAGACGACGAGCCCCGCCACTGGGCTGTTCGTCAGCGATCCGCTGGCGTTCGCCAAGTGGGACGACTAGTAAGGTCGCGCGCACAAGTTGTTCGGTTGTTGAGTCGTTGTATATTATTATATCAAAAAGATTGTTGAAAATATTTGAAATATTGTGTAATTGTATTCGATGAACGGTCGCGGGACTGTCGTTTGCGTGATTGGAGAAAATGGCGCAGTAGGTAGGATCGTGAGAGGCTGGAGAGGACGGATTTTTTGTTGTAAATTACACATCCGGAATCTATGAATGAGGGTTGCCACCACGAATATTTTCGAAATTTTATTAAAAAAAAAGGCAGGCGTTTTACTAAAAACTTTTTCTATCAGAGACTATATTTCCATCTGACAAAATAAATAGACAGGAATGATGACTTCATAAGATTTAATGTAACATTTGAAACTTGGAATAATGGTATGTTATCTTTCCTAACAAATTCAAAAACGTCATATCACTGCTGATAAAGAAGTGTGTGTAGCAGCATCAATATTCACCAACAACCAATTTAACCAGGAAATTATTATTATTTATGAAAATGATTGAATCATCCAAATATCGAAAGGTCACGTCGTGATAACCTATAGGCCAAATAAACAAACGAAACTCTCATTCATCCCAGTCCGTCTTCATTCGTTATGATGGTTATACACTTAGGAATACTGTTCTGGTTCGGTCTGATGTCTTGCGTTTTTGGGCAAGGAACCATCAAGTTTTACGACTATCCTGAGGGCCCAGATTACGCAGAGTACCAGTTCTCAACTGACCACACACCAAGTGAACAGTATCAGTTGAGCCCTCCAGAAACCATATTCACACATATCGGCCAAACAGTCTGGTTACCATGTTCTACGAATTTGGAGGAGCAAGATATTTTGAGGTTATGGAGAGTCAATTCTTCGATTGTTTATCAAGGTTCAGTCAAGTTCAGTGATTCCCCGAACTTATTTTTATTCGAAAATGGAACGCTTAGAGTTCACGTGGTTTCGGCAAAGCGAGATATTTACAACTGCACGTTACTTCTTCTCCATGTGACTCCCTCTTTGGAGAAAATTAATGTTGTGCATATAGTGGATTCGAGAGAGGCAGGAGTGATGGCATCTGGTAATGGGACAACGTGTCAGTGGCGTTTTATGGTTGTGCTAATGGTGTTGTGCGGTATGATATGTAATTCGATCTAGTTCAAATAAAGTGATACAATGTTCTGATAATGCAGTGGAACCTTTTTTCTGGATGTCAGTGGAAGTAATAAAACGGAGAGCAATTCGAATGTCTGAATAATCGAATCGATTTTACAGAATGTTCCAGTGAAAATTCTTCACAATCTCCTTACTTTTCAGATCCTTCTAAGGGCCGGTTTTTCAATCTCCTGGTAAGAAACTTTTGACTGTCAGCTAAGTCGAGAGATTCTATTGTCTGTTGAAGATCTAGCTGACAGTCAAGTTCGTTAACAGTACATTGAAAAACTGGCCCTAACTCAACGTTCAGTAGTCATCGTTATTTATGAGACTTTCTAAGGAGGATCCCATGCAACAGTCAATTTAACTTTCACTCACACTAAAAAATAATCTCTCATTTTGAATGGACCAATGTATGTACCAACATTTTCATTTCTACTTTAGAAAATTCAACTCTTCGAAGGGAAAGTGCAATTTGCAAAGAACAAAATGAATGACAATATACCAATGAACAAGAACTCTGAGACCAACCAATGATAGAAGCTTATTTCAATACGTTTCCTTTTCATCCAATCAGATTTCTGTTGCATAAATTTGGAGCTTCATTTAAAAATTTATGCAATTGGTGGGCTGTCAAAATGTTTGATTTTTTGGGGACATAATTGTCGGACTTTTTTTCAAAAATGAACGTAATTTTTGGTACGTGGATATATCAATATTATTTTTTATATTGATAGTACTTCGCAACATTGAATACTGTGACCAAAGTGGAGACGCCTTCAAAGTTTTCGACATCTGTTCAAAGTATACCAAAAGTACACTTTCCGAAAAAGATTTTATTTTTGTATTTCTTCTCCATTCCATAACTTTTGGTATGCCAATTCATACTTTTTCTTGATATTTCCTGCAACAAATTTGACGTTACTTTCACAGCTTTTTCCAAAATCTCTGACGGAGTATTATCAAAATTAAGATGCCTGAAAACCCTGGTGTGTTTACTAATACCTGTAGAAGTTTTGGATAAAAGTGACGAAATCTGGATTGCTTGATTTTTGGTGGATAATTGAGCTTTTGGAGGTTTCCGTTTCCGTACAATATGTACATATGTCGCCAACACGCTCTTGTCAGTCTTGTCTGAAGCTAAATTTGTACTAAGTGAAAATGTGCAGTCGAGTTTTTCCACTTTCATTGGATTGGCTAGCGAGAAGAGATCGCAACCTAAAGAATAATGGGTGGACAATGAGATACCAGTAACAACGTTTCGATATTTAAAAGCAATAAAATCAACTAATAAACACGATAAAAACATCGTAAACATCAAAATTTCAAACTGACATGACAATATGACGATTAACTTGACACTGGTCATCAAATTTGAAAAATGGGAACATAACGCCCTCTACCCAAAAAAAAATAGGGAAACCTTCAAAAGCGTCGATTGTTTTTTTCGCCACAAAAATCTAAACAAAATCTAATCAGTTGAATCACCAGGATTTCTAGGCATCTTAATCAAAATCTTCAGTGCTGTCAGTATCCTTATCCATATTTATTGTGAATAGGTAGGTACTTATGTATAAAAAATATTCAATGGAAATTGCGATTTTTATCAACGCAGGAATTAAAACTACCTAGGTACCTTGAAATTTCTGAAAACTTCTATAATCTGACAGTTGTGACAACTATTTGAAGCTGAACAGCAGCCAATTAAGATTTTGTCGATTTTTGTTGACTCCATATAAATGTATGTGGTATGGGCGAAGTGCCGTGAGAAAAAATATTTCTCACACTATGAGCAATACATGGTTCTGAATCAGGTAAAATATGAGAAATGCGCTACTTTTCATAGCAGTTGTAGAAAAAGTAACTTTCCGCACGACTATCAATAAGCCGTCGAACCCGTGAATCCTGTAAGATTTATCTAATTATTAATTGCTCTTCCTTATTGACATTAATTGCAGGAAACTGGACTAAGAACTAGGTATTTATTTAAAATAAAGAAAAGAAAGAAGTGTGGAAAATCGAACCCACAACCTTGGGGTTATTTTAACGGATTCTCTACCAAAAGGAATGACTCAGATTTGGATTAACGTTATCAGAGATATGTACTAATCTCGCGAATCTACTGGCGTTATTACAATTATAAAAGTTTTTTATATTCATTTCATTAAAATAAAATTTAGATTTTTGCAACGAAAGCTTAAAACTGTTAATTGATTGTGAATGCATGTGCTCTCATTATAGAGGCAATATTCAAACATAGACTGTCACAAATAAAATGTGAGATAAATCAGGCAACTTAATATACACAATCTGATATTTACAAAAAATACTCAACATAGTCGATGGGCGTACTTGAAGACTGGCGTTGAATCGAACCATTTTTTGAACAATTCCTTCTGATCTGAACCCTAAATCCCCGCCAGGCCACCGTGCTAGGCAATCGCACGTTAAAAGGTAAGGCCTCGTTAATACATTGCTCGCACAAGTTTCGACTTCTAAGGGTTGACGTTCGTCAGGTGGTTAACGGAACGAACAATTCAGAACAACAATTTATATATTGTTTTGTTTAATAAAATAGGTGGTGTAGGAAAAATAGTGTACATAACTTGTGTGAAAAATGTCACTTTCCGCAGTAGTAATGTAATATCATATAAGCTTCCAGGACTCCCTTCTAGAGGCCTCAAATCGATTTTCAAAAAAGTAAATATTTTTGTTGCATATGGAACATCTCAAAAATGATAATAACTCCTAAATGATCTTGAAAACGAATCAGATAAAATGAGTATAATAGTATAAATATTCAAAATTATCACTTCACTTGATATATATATATATATATATATATATATATATATATATATATATATATATATATATATATACAAAACTCGGGAATTATATTTGGGACAGCAGCAAAAGCGAAAGTGTACTCTTATAACAATATATTTCCAATATTTCGACAATCGATTGTTGTCATCATCAGGGAGCTACAAAATAATGTTAATGAATGAAAATATGACATAGAATTTTTATCCTTACTTACATTGTTAGTGAGGATGGTCGCATGAGATGGTTAAAGAAGTCAGATGACACATAGTAAAATTGTTATAAAACATTGATACGTATCAGTACAACACATAAACACGTTAAAAACTATAATCTTCTTATTCTAATGAAAAAGGTGCAGTGACAAAAATAAGAAGATTATAGTTTTTAATGTGTTTATGTGTTGTACTGATACGTATCAATGTTTTATAACAATTTTACTATGTGTCACCTGACTTCTTTAACCATCTCATGCGACCATCCTCACTAACAATGTAAGTAAGGATAAAAATTCTATGTCATATTTTCATTCATTAACATTATTTTGTAGCTCCCTGATGATGACAACAATCGATTGTCGAAATATTGGAAATATATTGTTATAAGAGTACACTTTCGCTTTTGCTGCTGTCCCAAATATAATTCCCGAGTTTTGTTCTTAACTTGTCAGCAAAGACTTCCTCTCCTCTCTTCTTTAGACAGGAAAATGGGTATATATATATATATATATATATATATATATATATATATATATATATATATATATATATATATATATATATATTCATAGCGGGTATTCAGTCTTCTAGTCGGAGAAAAATTATTTACTGTACCGAGCTTTCGACAACGTTTATTGTCTTCTTCAAATTATGGTCAAATAACTAATATGTAAAATTTTTTAATTGAATTTTATTCATGGAGATTACAAAAATGTTACAGAGATAGAGATTAGAATATTTTGACTCAATTGATTTATGTCAGTTTTTTTATTTGAAGTATTGTTTCCTTGCCTGATTTCAATCATTTCTGAAAATAATCTTTTGGTCAAGTTTTTTCATTGTGCGAAATCTTTTTCTTCAAGTTCACTATATATACCACTTTTATATCTATTTGTTGCATCTACAATATAAATATTTGAAGAGATTCGAAACTTCAGTTGGATTTTGGGAATATTTTCATTTTATGAAAATGAATGCAATCGTTACTGTCAAACCTGAAACGTTAGAAGTTTTGTGACTATGGCCCGGGTTGGCTATAATATTAATAAACACTTATGGGTGTGCCCAGAAGGCCGAGCCTTGTACGGGCAAGGTCGGGTTATTATCTTTGGTGCCGATGTGAAACGAAATAAATGAATTTTTATGGTGATAGTTACCATTCTCTACAACAAATTGTATGAGTGAGTATCAATTTTCAGTTATTGAACCTTCATTCACCAGTAAATATTGCTTAGCAATTAAGCGGGTTTGATCAGTAAATTATGAAACAGTCACGAACAGTAGATTTATCCATATTTGTATTTATATTTATTTCATGATTCCTTTATCATTTTAACGTTCTGAGTTATGAAATTATATTGATATCAACTGTGACTCTGAACAAAAAAAATAAATGAAAAGAAAAATTCATAGAAAATATTAAAAAATTCAAATGAGGATAATGAATTCCCATTATCAGTGAAGAATTTCTGAAAATTTCCAAAACGTCATTTAAAGTTGAATAGATCATTTCTGTTTTTTTTTTTCATTTGATGGATTATAGTATCCAAAAATAATAAATGTTTTGCAATATGCCAATAAATTCATGAGATTGGATCTATTTTATTCAACAAAGATTTTTCCAGTCACTTCCGTACTTTCCAGCCAATCACACGCATGGTAATTATCGAGGTTAACTATATTATATATTCTAAACTACAAAGTATTCCTGCAGAATTCGTTTTTTCACTTGAACTACAAGTGCAAACTGCATATCATATTCTTGTAGACATGGTTAGTTCTGCTGGTTCATTTCCCCATATTTCCTATTGTACAATATTCCGTTTTGACTGGTTGTTGTAATATAATGTAATATATAAAGAGGGGGGACGTAAAGTGCACCAATGAAGCTCACTCTCCTCAATGTTTTAAGTTTTTTCACTTGTTGCCTCGAATATCTCATTTTTAGGTGATTTTTTTTTTAATAATAACGATTTATATCCCGAGAAACATATACATGCTTATTGTAGGGAAAATTAAACTTATGCCATACAATAAAAGTAGAATAGAATACAAAAATGGGTAAATGAATCAGATCTTTATATGGCCATTAAAAGAAAAAAAATTATGATGTGGAAACATGCATTTCATGCTCTCAGCTACTTGCCAATCTTTATTATATCCAAAATTCAGAAAAGTTTTGGAAAGAAAGAATGTGGTGTTCTTGAATACATTGAATTATTTTATCATCTTCAATTAATACTTTTTTCTTGATATCAAACGTATATCCCTGTTATGAATTCTGCATATAATAATATTGGAATAACGCATCATTTTGAGTCAAATTTTTTGCCGGAGAAGTCTCGATTCACATTGAGAATAATCATTTTATTACCTACGCAGGATAGTCCTTACTTTGCTGCCTAGACAGGAAAAGTAATACTTTGCTGATTGATATGTGTCACCAAAAGTAATATTTGCTGTCAATCGGAATAAAAAGCCATTTTGTGTTTCGATGTAGAATTTCTTTGGTACCGAAAAAATACAAATCATTCACCTTTCCCCTTGTTTTATTTTTGGGAACCAGAGCTCACTTGGTGATCTTTACGTAACTCGTAGCTAATATACAAACGTTTAATTTTCGAATAGTTATTCATCACAAAGGAACTGGTGATAAAATGGCACAATTGTAGTTAGCAGTGAAAATTTTGAGATATAGTTCTGCACATAACTTGCCTACTCATACTTAATAAGATGTGATAGTATATGGTGTGTATATTTATTGTTCTCCATTCTAACTCGGTGTAAAATGTATTATAAAACTAGATATAACTCTGTATATGTTGATGATTCAATTTTGTGATAATAATTTTAAAAGCAATGCATAGCGTTGGTCTAATTTAGGTACAGCAAGTTATAGAAAATGACACCAATTCTATTCGTGTTCTTTGAAATGTTGAACTTGGGGACCTCAATTCTCAGATTACTTTTTGGAACATGTACTGACCGACTCTGAGGAAAAAATTCAACTTCTGAATTCTGAATAGACAGTTAATTCAGATCGTACATGGAAAACAAAAAGAAACGAGCATGTTGACCATAAATGTTTGCTTTTTTCCATATGAGGAAAGAAGGTGTGATAATAATAAAATTTTGATTTTGAAATCATTCAAAAAGCAAGTAATAGAATGATCTTCAAAATGTAGCTTTTTCACAGAGTTGTTTCAAAATTCCAATGGAGAAATTCATGAAGTCCCCCGGAGGAAAACTTTTGTGTTACTTCCATTGAAATTAGCACGAGTAGTTTTTTCAGGTTATGTGTGAATTGAGAACTTATACAGGGTGAACCCTGCAATAATACCATTAACTTCATTTCGAGGAACATCTGCAGTCCTACAAGTTTTGAAAGCACAATGGTTGAATATAAGTTTATATGAGTTGAAAAATGAATCGTTAGATTGAGAGCCCAGATCGTCATCATGCATTGAGAAATTTCTTGGTGATTACGGCCAATTCATCCTCAGCCTAAACAATTTTTTTTCGTGCTCAATGGTGGCTCACCCTGTATATGTGCACAAAATAATTTTTTAATGTCGTTTTCCATCTCATGTAGAGGAGTTTGATACGTATGGTTGAATTTTCTCGATATTTTCCTTAATGCAATGTAAAATTCTAAATTTATAATGTATATTTTGCATAGATATAAGATGGGTAGTTTCAGTTTATTTTATATAAATTCATCTTGCACATGTTTGTATATACACTCTTTGCTACTTTCTGATCGGTTGAGAGGTGCTAAATCCATTGATTCTCTTCCATCAGAAAACTGGCCTGGATTCTTTCGAAACTGTTTCTGATATTCTGAATGGAGTAAATAATTTTTTACTCCGTGCAGATCTTTCGTCTAACTGCAGATCCTCCAATATTGTTTTCATTTTAATTCCTTTTTTGTACGATCCAGCTTTTTTAATTACTCAAGGTATCTTCTCTTTGTACCACAATCTGAAAAAAATTTGAATTGATATTGGAATCTATACAAGTGTAGGAGGGCAGGGTTAAGGACAAAATATTATGTCAGATCTCTAATTTTTGACAAATGTCAATAACGAAAACTGTCAATAACAAATATTTGGATATGATAAGGAATTTGCGAATAAGTTTTGGATCTTGTCCTGTATTGTTTTTTTGATAAACAAATTTCAGTTATACCAGAAGTTGCCGACTAATTGAACTTGTTTTATCAAAAAAAAACTGTTTTTCAATTGACACAGCAGCTTGTCGGGGTAAACGTCTTCTACACTTGTATATATTCCAATTTTAATTGCTATTTTCTCATATTTTGGTAGGTTATAAACCCTGAGAAATATGAAAAAAAAATTATCAAAACGGCAATTCTTTCTTATTGGTTGCGTAGTTCAGATCGACACCTAAATTACTCACTACCGTCTTCCTAATATAATGTGTTGAATGCACAACTGATTATGTTTTCCAATGAAGCTCACTGACGTCATGGAAAGTTCTCCGGGAGTCACCTTGACTTTTGAAAATGTATGCAATTTGGTCAGCGAAAAATAGTAACACGAATGTTAATAATAATAATAATAGTTTCATTGCTTCTAAACACAAGTTTACAGCAAGAAGTATATGGGAGTAATAAAAAGGACATGTTTATCTTACAATAGTATTATGAATTACAATTCATAGGAGAATAAAATGATACTATAGTAATACAGATCAGAGGAACTAAAAATACTGCGGTTACTCGCTCGAAATAAATGATCGTAGTTCAAGAATATTCCACATGTACATACTTTGATATTTTCTTGGCCTCTACGACTGATGAGTTTTGTGAAGCAACAATCAATGTTTCCAAACGCTGTAGGCAAGAAATATTTTGTTTCATCACTGTATAGATAGGACAGTCATGGTGGCAGGAATATATAAATGGCACTTTATACTTTTCACATTTCAGTTGAAATTAATTTGAATAGAGGGAAAAATGGAAGTATCATCGTTAAAAAAATCTATAACGGTCGCGAACGATAAGCAGCAACGATCTCACACAATTATTTTCTTGATACCTGTATACCATTACTGTTTTCGAAAGCTTGTGCATTTTCACCTCCAAACCATCAGAAAGAAGGATAAATCTTTTTTATTCGAGTAATTCACAGAATTCAGTGCCTGCTGCATCAAAAGAAATGAAAACAATTGATGTTTAGGTACCAAGTAGCTAAGATCAAGTAGCAAAGAATACGTTTCACTTAGGCCGTGTTCCGTTTCCTTGTCTGATAACTGAAGATGGCTTAGTGGTAACTGGTCAGTTGAGGGGCACTTCTGAAAATTCGGTAACATACGGAACGGCTGTCAGTTGTCTTTCATATTGTGGTAAAACTTTCACTCTAGAGTATAAATTCAAAATAAAAGTAGTGCGACTGGGAGAATTCATTCTCAAAGATATTATTAAAGGGATATTATCAAAAAGAATTATTACTCAGTTCTTCAGATAGCCTCATTCCAAAACGAATCAATAAAAATGGCACGAAACACGGAGAAAACTGTCAACTCACCAACGGTTACTTTGGTGACAGATAATTAACCAACTTTTCAGGAACCATGTCCCTTCACCAACCATATATCAGGCGGTCACCGTGGTAACCAGTTCAACGGAACGGCTAATGGTCTCAATATATGGCAACGGAACACGGCCTTAATCGATCCACATCTATAAAATGATTCAATAGAGATACCTCTTCATCATATCTAAGTTCAATCGCAGAGAATATCTTGAATACTTGGGGATTCTTTATGAATTGAACACGAAAAACTTGTTCAGATATACCGGACTATTCGAAATGGAGTCTCTGGATGGGGATCTCGGAAACGGTGAGTTAGAGAATGGGGTTGAATAGAGGAAAATTAATCTATTTCCATATCGTACTGATGGAAGAAAAAACATTTACTCAGGCACTTCTGACTCTGAGGATATTCAGGGAAAGTCGATATTTCATTCTCTGAATCTTCTTCATCCACACAGATTTCATACTTTGCCTTCAACGGATTTTCAGAATATGTTCATAAAACTTTAATATAGGGTGTCTGCCGACTTGGGCCCCCTCCAAATTTGAGGTTTCAAATACGGTCATGTCTTGCTGCACATTTTTGAAGGCGACATTGATATTTTTGTCAAGAAATTTGAGTCGTCCCGATATTCTCGATTTAGACAATTTACGGTTATCATCAGCGAAACAATTTTTTTATACTTGATTATAGATGGAGGTAGACTCATCGAAAAGTGCCTATGGAAGGTTTTGAATATGCGGTCTCCAGATTCACGCAGAAGAAGATGATATTATTAATAGAGTTCGATTTTTTACTAGAAGAGTCTTTTTGAGTCAGTCAGTAGGACATGGAAATAGAACTTTGCCCCAATTCAATCCAATATCTATCTCGCACCGTTTCCGAGATCGTACGCAATTTCTCCTTAGATTAATGGAGTTGTTAATGAAAAAATAGTTGTCCTGGAATTTTTTTTATTTCTCCCTCAGAAATGAAAACAAAAACTTTGAATTCAGTCACGTATCGCACTTTTTAAGAATTTGAAGATTTATTTTATATTGCATATTCTTTTCCTTGGCGACATTTTAGAAACTAGTCTGTCTCCTTTTTCAAGCATTTTTTGAAGATTTATAATAGATTGAAATGTTTGGTAATTAGTATCAAAATGTGACACTGGCTAGTCTAATTCATCAATAGCCATACCAAGTGTTGATTTTGACACTACTTATCAAAATTTCTAATCCATTAGAAACTTTCCACTACAATCGCACCATCTTTGGGTATTCGAGTATATCATATTGAGCTGAGTGGATTGGTATCTCATCTGAATCATTCAGTTTGATATTTATAGAAGTATTGAACGCAATGTTCTATAATTCAAAGTTTCTTGAATATTCTGATATTACAAAAATATGCCCGTAAACTGTATATTTAATAATTATAGTGATATCTTGATGTTATTTCTTCCGATATTTGAATAGGTATATAAGTTTTAGATAATTATAATGTTAATAATACTTATGGAAATAATAAATTTCAGCATTACTAATCTGTTTCATTTACTATCGGTTGTATATGTCTTAAGTATGGGTATTTTTCTGTTTCGCCAAGTAAATATAGATTGTTCAGAAAACGATATTTCATGATAATGCCATGTCAATATCATCAAAGATTGTAAGCTTTCATGGCCGGTAACTGATGAATTGTTAGATGTTTCCGGCCTTCTGAGCCGTGGTCTACAGGTTTTTGGGCCTTACGTTTCGTCTGCATCTGTGGCAGACATTCCCAAAGGCGATGCAGCAATGGTCGAAATGTCCCCTGCTGCAAGGCTTTGATTATATGTGGTTCAGTTGAACGTGGAGTACCTCAAGGATCAATTTTAAGACCGATTTTATTCCTCTTGTATACCAATGATTTGCCACAAGCAGTGTCTCAAATGGTGAACATGTTTGCTGATGAAAATTCATTAATAATACGGAAACAATCCAATGACAATTTGTTAGAAACAATTCCTGGCACTCTAGAAATTCTGGAAAAATGGTATAGTGCAAATAATTTCAAATTGAATATTCCAAAATCAAGTGCTATCAGGTTCAGTTTCGGAAAGGAACCGACGCTGAGAATTACCCATAAGAATAAAACAATTGAAACATATCAACATACAAAATTTCTTGGTATTGAAATTGATGCCCAGCTAAATTGGAAAGAACATATTAACAGCTTGACAAAGAAACTTCGGTCATTTACATTTGCATTGCGAACAATAAAATTATTCGTTAACCAAAATGCAGCCATCAAAGCATATTACGCTTATATATATTCCAGAATGAAGTATGGAATTATATTATGGGGAAATTCTGTAGAAATTACCAGAATTTTCAAAATACAAAAATCCTGCATAAGAAGTATCTTTCACCTCAAGAGACAGTTGCAAGGAAGTCTTCAAGGAACAGGGAATACTTAATCCTGCATAAGAAATATCTTTCACCTCAAAAGAAGAGACAGTTGCAAGGAAGTCTTCAAGGAACAGGGAATACTCACTCTGCCATGTATATACATATGTGAATGTGCATATTTTGCAATGAAAAATTATGAAGAATTCATGAAGAAATATGGAACAGTAAATCATTACAACACCAGATATACAAAACTTAAATTGAAATAAACACGATATGCCCAAGTTCAGAAAAATGTTGTTAATCAAGTTTTAAGAATTTTGAACAATGTTCCCAAATAATTCAGAAAACTGCCGAAAAACCAATTCAAACTGAAATTCAAGCAGTATTTATCAGAGAAAGCATTTTATTGTGTTTTAGATTTTTATAATTATATTTTTTTTTATTTATTCATACATATTCGTTCCACACTGTAAAGTATTATGGAATAAAGTGATGATGTTATGAAAGTTATGTTATGAAAGTTATTCGAAATAAATATCAAAAATCAGCTACTCTAATTTTTCCTCAAAATTGAACTACTTTCGACAAACCAACATGGCTTCATGCAAGATGAAAGCACGGAAACAGTTTTGTATGATTTCATGGAGCACGTAGTAACAGCCATGGATAACAAACTACAAATTTGTGGTTTGTTCATCGATTTTTCTATGGCATTTGAATGCGTTGATCACTATTTACTGAACAATAGAATACATCGCTACGGGGTTCGTGGAGTTGCCCAAGATTGGATGAGGTCCTATATAGAGAACAGGTCACGAAGAGTGATAATCCAAGGTGTTCACAGTAAGTCCTTGGCCTGCAAACGAGGAGTTCTACAGGGATATATTCTCGGACCACTGCTTTTTCTTATTTATGCGAATACCAAAATAGATTTTCGAAAGTAAATATAGTTGCAAAAGCAGACGATAGAAATGTTTTGGTCACTGATCATGATACATTAGCACTTGCACAACAGTATCGATATATGAGAAAATAATGAAATGGGCTGATGAAAATCATTTATCACCGAATATCAGCAAAACAGTAGTAGAATTCTCAATGCATAACACCACTGAAACTCTTAAAATATATGAAGATGCCCAAGTAGAGGTGACATCAAACCCAGAAACAAAAATGCTAGGGCATACAGGGGGTGTTTAGGCCTCTGCTTATATCGGAGATTATGACCAGAAAATAGATTTTTGAATTCGATATTGCATATACTCAATAGTCAAAGATTCAAATCCGTCGACTAAACATTTTTATGTTAGAAAAGCAGTTTTGTAAAAAAATCTTTCCTCCACCAGAGAATTAGAAATTAACAATTCCTTTCCTCAGAACATTGAAAAAAATTGAAACATATCTACTGATGTTTATTTTAAAAAGAAATTTTTGGAATTAACTTGAGATAATGTTTGAGGAATTATTCGTTCGTTTGTATCTATAGTTTGAACTGTAATGGTTTCTTGGAACAATGATAAACAAATGAAAGAGTTTTCTTTATTTTAAATATAATTGAAATTTTACTTTGCAATTAGTACTTTAAACGAAGCTCACTTCACAGTTGTTCTGGACCTGTCAAAGTAGGCAATTTTTCAGTCTTCAGGGAATCGGGTTTCCAATGTTTTTGGTTCATATCTCAATTTTACATCTCTGTACCAAATTTCAAACTCTGCTGTGACTTTGAGTTTGTTTTTTCGCTCGACTGATTTGGACAAAACGTGATTCAAAACGTCATAATTTTGATGAATACTGCACATCTATACGCAGTATTAATATCATCTTCTGGATATCTATTTACTTTAGAAATTAAAAATTTGTGCTTTTATTCATCTGGTGAAAAATAAATGGAAACTCTCAAATACGGTGTTCAACCTTATTAATGATCAACATAATCATTCAACAAGTAATACAGATAATTTAGAAAATGAAAACAAATGTGGGTCAGCAATCAGTTCATTTCAAAGGAATATCACTTACTACCAAAATTATTAAAAATTTATGGTAAACTGAGATTTAAGGTAAATTTTCAATATTGATATATTCCTAAATGTTTCAGATATATTTAGTTCAGGAAAATGAATTGATAATTAGTTTTATCAATAGATGTGTTTTGTTAATCAATTTTACAAAATACTTTCATTGACTTGTTGCCAAAAAATAAATGAACGGACCTTTCTCTTGGTACATCAAATTTTCCCAACGGATCGTGTTCAGAACGATGCTGATTATGAAACGATATCTTTAAGTACTAGAAAAAAAATGGTCTCAAACGACTTTCCCCAAGATGACAAAACCCACCGTTTGAAAATGATGGTCATCTATTGTTGAGGACATAAAGGAATAATTTTCATGGACAACTAGGTTGGGAATGGCATAAAATCAACCAAAGAAAGACATTTTCCCATATATTGCTTCACTTCTCAAAACTTTTCAGCATACTATTCAAATCAAAAGCGTTCAGGCTATGGCTGACAAAAATGTTTTTATTGATATCAGTTGCATAAGCGCTATCAGACCCCGTATTCAGAATATTGGTCCCTCTGAGAATGCTAGCGGTTCCATCCTTCCAAGCATCGCTGAAACTACCGGAACCATCACAAGACATTTTGAACTCCTTGGTCTCCCCGAAAAAACTACTGCTACGCGACCTGACGATCTTGCTGCTACTTTCTCTTGCGTTTCGCTTTCTGGAAGCAGAAGAAGAAACGGAATTAGTTTTGGTCCTGAATTTGGACAAGCACGACCTCGATACCCTGTCAGGTTTGGTTTCATACTTCTTCTTGTGGGTCTCTGGTTTGATAGCTGGTATGAAATCTACGCCGCTGTCTCTATCGTCATTCAAACTCTTCAGGTCCTCTATGAAGTCCGCGATGATGGGTCCTCTGTAATTATCTTTCGAAATGATCTTGGGAAGGATGCTTTCCATATCGCCGTTCTTTATGAACTCCCTTTTGATGAAGTCGTTCCTCCTGAGTCTTCTGATGGCCTTCTCTCGTTCTGCTTTGTCGCTATCCGACTTCACCCTGCTCCTGTTCCTGAAGATCCGCCTGCCTCTCACTGAGAGGTTCATCCCCAGGTAGGGGGGTGTTCTGGGGAAGTTTTGCTTGTAGACGAGCTCGAAGAGGCCTGTGTCTGCGTTTGGATCTCTACGTCTGTCGATGACCACTAGAAATGATATCAGAAAGAAATGAACGAATTAAAACTGCCATTAAAATACAACGAACACTCATTCTTCGAACGTCAGTTCAGAAAGACATTAATTCACAATGCTGGCATTTCGTTTGGGAGCTAATAAGTATTCGAATATGAATCAATAGAAACGAACTATAAGCTGAAGAATAAATAGTGTGTGAATTCTTCAGAATGATTTGGTGCCAATACAAAAGATAGGCAATCTAAATATTTTGCAAGAGATATCAAAAACCCTCATGAAAGAAGAAAAACTCAGATTCATGAAGATGAAATCGAAGAAACAAAAGACTATAATAATAGTTATTACTCTTACTGGCAGCAAATTTCAGAGTATAAGTAAACGTAATTCGTGTAAACAATGAAAGACATCAGTAAACGCAAGAAAGGAGGAATTACAATACATTAAAGGAATTATTCAGAGTATAAATTCGAACAGATAAAGTTCAAATGGGAGTGGACATTATATATTCTGAAAAACAAATAAGAAAATCTCCGCAGAATTGATTAAAATCATTCGAAACCACTGCAGAATTACCATACTGATGCATAATGAAGAAATATGAAATATTTGGACAAATCAATGTTTATGGTGTGGACAATGAACAATATCGTTTACCTGAAGTCCTAAGTATGAACTTTCGTCACTAGATTTATGTATTTAAGCATTTGATATAGTGAATAATTCAATACTTTCGAAAATCATGTATCACATTGGTATTAGAGAAACTGGACATAATTGATTTCAAAATTATTCAGTCGAAAGGAAACATTTCGTACAAATGGGAGATTTCAAGAGCTCAGTGAAAGAAATAACCTATGGTGTACCACAAGGATTAGTATATGGACCTGTTCTTCTCCTTATATACATGAACTCATTATATAATCCAGAATCAGAAGGTAGAATCAAATTATTTGCAAATGACAATACACTCGTGTTTTTAAAAAAATATGGGTTGAAAATGATCTTCTAGAGATGTCTTCTTGGATGAGAGCTTGAAAACTCAGTTTGAATATTCAATGATGTTCGTTTATATTTATCTCTGATGATTAAATTATGACAAAGTCATTGACAGATGTGAAGCTAAATTGACATATGGAATAAGATATATTGATTCCCTCAAGTTTGGCGGCTATATATCTACTCTTTCGTCGTCGATTCATACCCAAATACTGAAAAAAAGTATTTCTCCAGCAATCGTTATCCTATATAAGATGAGAAATCATATTTCAGACAAAATACTTGAGAATGACCTTTTCTTCTAGTGTGATATATTCAATTCTACTATTTGATCACAGTTTGGAAACCAACCTCTAGTTGATTATTGCGACCTTCGGAAATGCTATAGAATAAAGCAATTAAATGTGTTCACAAATGATATTATCGTGAAATCATTGTGAATTAGTATAAACCTATAACTTCATTGAATCTGGAAAAGTTATATAAGTTGAAGACCTGCATATTCATTCATTCGACATCGTTCAACACTAAACATTCGGCCATGATATTCATCCCGAATTCTAGTATTTATAACTATAACACAAGACAGTTGAATGTTTTCGATTTAATCAAAATCGGAAGCAATTTTGATAGAAAATCGCTTCTTAACTCAGGAGTTCTCAAACACGATGCCTTGTCAGAAAACGTCAAGATCAAATAAATAATTAAACAATTTTTATGATGGATTCAATTACGTGAATTTTTTTGTCATTTTGACATAATGATCTAACTAACGGGTTCGTTTATTCGATGTTTTTTTTTTATTTTGTGGTCTCCTATACAGTACGATGCAAATGTATGGAATAAATTCGATATTTACAAAATGAGCGTCTTTCGGAAGAAATCCAAAAACTGGTCAACTTTAATTTTTGACGGCCATCTCATGATATTCATATGAAAGACGTTTCGTCACCAGTGTTGGCGTGATGACGTAATCGACAATTTTTTTAAATTCAAACAGGGGTCATGTGGCACCTCATTCAAAAGGTCTACTAATCATCTATTCAACGGTATAACCATGCCAATATTCATTTATACAAGATGAACCAAAACATGTTATTTATTGAAGTACAATAAAATTATAATAAATGTTCAAATTGATGACCTTCAGCTATGATGCAATGTGAAAGCCGGGCACTGGATTCATTTCCAACGTTTCCGAGAACTTCGGGGGTTATTTGTGCAATTTCCGCTCTGATGCGTTCCTTCAACTCTTCTAAATCATTTGGTCGATTTTGGTAAACTTTACTCTTCAAGTATCCCCATAAAAAAAAGTCTAACGGGGTCAAATCCGGAGACCTTGGTGGCCATTCGATCTGCCCTCTTCTTCCTATCCACTTTCCTCGGAAAACAGTATCCAGGTAGGTCCGTACATCAACGGCGTAGTGTGGGGGCGCCCCATCCTGCTGGAACCACAAATCATTTCTATTTGGAAATAGCTGATTCAGTTGTGGCATCATTTAATCTTGAAGAAAGTGTAGATACCGAGCACCAGTTACGCTTTCCTCAAAAAAGTAATGTCCTATTATCTGGTTGTTCAAAATTCCGGCCCAAACATTCACTTTTTGTGGATATTGTGTGCTATGCTCCTCCATCCAATGTGGATTTTCTCTTGCCCAGTATCGATAAGTCTGACGGTTTACGTGACCGTTGAGCATAAAAGTAGCTTCATCTGAAAATATTATATTTTGTATGAAACTCCGATCTCTGTGCGAGCGCTCCATCATGATTTCGCGAAATTCGACTCTTCTGTCAAAGTCATCTTCTAACAGTTCTTGGACCAGCTGAACTTTATACGAATGCCACTTTTCTTTTTTCAACACTCTAACAACAGTCGATTGGTGTAAATTATTATCCAGTGCGACTTGCCTCGTGCTGGTATGGGGGTTTTCTTGGAACGCAAGTACCACATCAAGTTTTTGGACTTCTGAAATTGATTTTCTACCACTTTTAGGGAGATCTTTAACATGGCCCGTTTCTCGAAACTTTTTCTCAATTTTACCTATTGTTGATTGAGAAACGGGTTCTCGGTTGGGGTATTTCGCATTGAATAAATCACGAACTTCTGCCTGAGTCCTTACTTTATCTCCACAGCCAATCATAATTAAAATTTCGATTCTTTGGGTTTCTGTAAGTTTCATTGCCAGATTATAAGTGATTTAAATATTTTTCTAGAAATAATGTCAACCGCTTCAATGATACTTCACTTCAATGACATCGACTAATCTCAAGTAGAGTGTAGGACTTTTATCACCATTTCTTTTTTCTAATCAACAAAAACAATAGAAGACAGTACGATACTTTATTCTCAGTGGCGGTGCATAGCATTATTTGGTTCAACGAATTACTATTATTTGTAATTCCAGTCTTCTGAATACATAATTTCGGTTGACCCTGTATTAATACATATTGAAACAATTATACCGTTGAATAGACGACTAGTAGACCTTTTGAATGGGGTGCCACATGACCCCTGTTTGCATTTAAAAAAATTGTCGATTACGTCATCACGCCAACACTGGTGACGAAACGTCTCTCATATGAATATCATGAGATGGGCCGTCAAAAATTAAAGTTGACCTGTTTTTGGATTTCTTCCGAAAGACGCTCATTTTGTAAATATCGAATTTATTCCATACATTTGCATCGTACTGTATGTGTATCCCAGCATTATCATTAGCTTCTTAAGATCAGTAACTCAATGAACAATAGATATTTCCTAGTAGCTCAATATCTGTTCGGGCATTGTTTCAGTTGAAATTTTTTACATTTCCAGGAAAAGTATAGTTCCAAACACATTGGAATTAAATATTTCACTTGGAAGGTGTGATACATTTCATGAATATTTAATCTCAAGTAGTCAAAATACGCGTGACTTGAATGACTTCATATATCGATGAACAATCTTGAAAAAATGTCTAAACATGCAATTTCAATCAAAAATGGCGCAGTCAGTAGGATCTGATTCGTTTCACATATCAATTATAAATAAACATCACCTTTTATGATATCTTCCATGCATTGGGCGCACATTCTGCTGGTAACACTTGTCGAATACGACAGATCAGGACTGCAGTTGACTTCCAGCAACCAAGGTCGGAAATCTTCCCCTAGCATGAAGTCGGCCCCGTACACTTCGAAAGTGTTCATACGACGATCCATCGTGTCTTGACTCGCAAGCATCGAGCATATTATGCTTTGCTGCATACCTGAGGAAATTTTCTCGTCAGTTCGTATATTTTCACACAAGAATTGCTTTGATAACTTCCTTTCACAGTGATTATAAAAATCAATTAGACAACAAAAAAACCATTGGTGTTGTGTTTTTTGATTCTGAAAAAGCCTTTTTAGATGGACTCCTCCTCTTTGTGAGGACAGAGAGTGATTGTAATTTTTTTTCATTTAATTTCTTTCTTAGAAGTTGTGATTTATATTTTTAGGACTGAGGTGGCCTTTACTTGATGGAAATCCATAGTTATTACGCTATAAGGTAGACACGATTAAATTTCCACAAATTTTATTGTCTTCGCGACATGTTTCGGTACACTGTACCTTTATCAAGCGAATGTATTTAAACACATTCGCTTGATAAAGGTACAGTGTACCGAAACATGTCGCGAAGACAATAAATTTTGTGGAAATTTAATCGTGTCTACCTTATAGCGTAATAATTATATTTTTTGATTCGGAGAAGAAAAAAAGCCAAAAAGTGATGAACAAAATGGTTAAGGCTTTCGCGGCCGAGGTTTTCTGTATACTACTTTCATGCGAATTGGAAGGCTTCTTTTGGAAATTCTTCCTGGAATGAAATTCCAAAAAACGACGGCCTTCAAACCCGAACAAAAGAAGTGATACCAAAAAGTGATTCTGCAGTTAATCACGAGCATTGTCATTATAGTTCAGGAAATGAAGCATTTTGGCTTGCAATTTTTTCGTCCACCATGGATTTACCTCAAATTTTCACAGAAGGTAAGGAATAGCTCAAGGATCATTTTCTATATCATGACGCTGTACGCTAGAGCCTTGGGGGTGGTTGCCACCCCATCACGGGGATGGAAATTTTTTATTATATTTTAACTGTAGGAATCGACGGAAAAAGTAATTCTAAGAAAAAATTGTTCCATAAGTGTTTTTCGTAAAAGTAATATTTTTTTGAGTTGTACGCTAGAGCCTTGGGGGTGGTTGCCACCCCATAACGGGGATGGAAATTTTTTATTATATTTTGTAACTATCGGTAGTGGTTTGTAATTGTTGTTTTATTTTTTATTGCTCTTCTAGGTACCCACAATAATCCCTCAATATTTTCTTTCTAACACTGTACCTCTATTTCAACCTATCTGTATAAATTTATGTTCACAGAATAGACAACTTTACAATTTACAATCCCTCCGCTCTATTACTAGTGTGGTAATCGCTGAAAGGGTATCATTTTTGTTAATGGCAGCGTGTCACCAGACGTAGATTTCTCTACGTCAAATTTTGGATGTTAAGGCAATTTCCGAAAGGAGCATGAATTCGGCCCTTTGCACGAAGAAAGGGTCTTTAGTGAGAAACCTAGGGTTTAATTTCTGCTTTCTCGTATACTCTGAAATCTGAAAATAGGGCGGCTTGTAGGAAATGAAATCCTCTGATAACTTTAAGCAATATATTAGCAACGAAATGAAAATAGGAACTTACAAAATAGATAAGAAAAAATATATAACAAAAGAAAAAGCATTGAAAACAATTTATAACGAAAAAATAACATTTACCGTACTATTTAATTTAATCAAAATATTGAAAAATGAATTGAGACCGGCAGTGGTCTTCTCTATGCATAAGAAAAATGAAAATTCCACAAACAGAAAAATGTGTACTCAGAACACAAAAATCTGATGTACTTATATCAATACATGTCTCTACATTCGCCCTACTGGTTAAATGTATATTATAGGCCGCCCTACGGCCCATCTCAATTACTACTCGATGTCAGAGAGAGTCAGAAAGATTTCTCAACTTGTGATTCAAACAACAGATATAAAATTAATGATGGCTTTCTCTTCCCAAAGTGAATAAAATGGTTATTTACGTTAACACACATCAAAATTGACATACCAAGTCTTCTGTCTATCTTGCATGGCGGTTTCTATTCCATTCCATAGATTTTTTGGTATTCCAAGATATGGCACTTTGCACACGAAACAATTTGACATTATTTATTTTCCCAAATTTTTCGACCGTTATTAAATTTTCGTAATGAGACGCGCCCCCATAATTTTGGTAGGGGACAACCCACGAAAGGCAGTCCCCTCGCGTTCGCGAGTTTCCTTCTTCACCGCGTCTCCCGATCAACTAACTAAGAGCGACCTTTTCTCGTCCACTCTCATTTTTGCATATTTCGCAAAAATCGCAAACGCTGGATGAATGTAAGTAACCATTCGTCGGACTGATCCCACGCGAAGGCGATGTTTTGTCTATCAAGAGGCTTACACATTTACATTTCATATCTCGTCTAGACTGAAACAAAAGACTTCTTTCATTGGGTGTTTCGTGAGAGGAATTCTCAAATGAATTTTGATACATTGTATATGAAGTTCTCATATACAGGGTGCGAATACTTATATTGAGTTCACTTAAATGCTCAGCATTACATCACTCTCCCCTACGAAAAAGTTCTGTGCATACCCAATGCCATAACTTTTCCAACAAAATAGACAGTCAACCTCAAACCAAAAAAAAATTAAATGATCACCTACCTCGGTGATCTCCATCTAAATATTTTCTGACTCTCCCCCGTATATTAAATTCAAAATTATTAATTAGCATCAACTATTTTTATAAGTTTCCATTATATACCTTATGACTATCCCCTGTATAATAATTCCCGGGGCGTACAATTTCGCGCTCCCACACGAACACTGTACCCCAACTTATGGTACCCCTGTACATATTTTCCGCGGCGAAACAATTTTCGCGCGCCCGTTCCCCGCACTACACTCGCGTCGCATTAAACGCGCACGATCACAGGTGGTCGATGGCAATGATGACAATGAGAGTAACCTATTTCATGATACCGGGAAACCCAGGACTTCGACGCCGCTGCTCTGCTGCCGTCGTTACTACAGTCGACTTTAGAGCCTATGACAATGAGCTCTGTAGTTGTCCAAACCGTTTATTCGGACTTTACACGCACTAATTCGCGTTAACCAGAAGAAAGTCTATTAGGGGAATTCAAAGTCTATACGGATTTGCAGAATGAAAACGTTTAAAATTTTCTGCAACGTCCGGCTCACGGTGCCAGAATTGTTCATTGCGGGATTTCGACTGGCACTATATTGTCTATATGTCGCATGGGGACAAATGGTATTGTCCACTCCTCGGGTATAGGGTGGACACATAAACATGGATTTGTGGAAAGCTAGCCTGCTCTCCTGGTGCTGGTTCCTCAGCTACTCGAACGTCCTCCATACACGGCTGATACTGCTACCCCACAACTAAGGGTTAAAACCAAACTGACTGCCTGTCAGGCGACATTACTGGTACATGCCTAGGACATCCTTGTCCTTTTACATCTGTTATCTGCGACTGGGTTACTCCTTCCATGGTGCTGAAACTGGTAGGCCACTAATGCCTATATCTCTCCTTCCCCTGGTAACTGGTTAGCAGAATGACACTTTGCGATCTCAAGTGGTATGTAATTGAAAGTTCCCCAAAAACGCTTAACTGGATTACTCGCGTATTTGTTTGTACTACGGACGCGACTTTGCGAAACTGAAATACTTTTATTTGCCCGACTCGATTCAACATAGTCTGAGTTTCCGAGCACTTCGCGAACTGCGCGATTCTTTTAGTCGACGTTTCGATACTTTTACTCGTCACCGTTGATCTGGAACAACTTCACCTGGATTGGAAATCCGGCCATCATGATCAAGGTTACCTCACGTGATGATGACGATGACCCCAAACAAGGTCTCCCATGTTGACCTGCCGTCTTCTTATAAAAAGTCTGTAGTTCGTAGTGCGATTCACATTACCAATACTAATCGTCTGTAAAACGTCTTTCTCTTACTTCTAACTCGCAAAAAAAAATCAATCCGTCCTGATCATATAAAGTCTTACTCAACTATCTTAATCTTATTTCGGCTAGCGCCTCTAAAGTTAAAACTTCACCTGCAGGATTTGAGCACACAAAACATATCCTATATAAAATTTGAGTCTATAATAAAAATACTGGTGCACCTGTATAAAAAATAAACTATATCCTACCTAAACGATTTTTTCTATCTTAATAACCTCTGATATAAACAATAATGTACATTTCTACAGCTCTGCATTCACCCATTCATACACGGTACTGTTTCGGTCGTTACCTCACCGATCGAAGCTTGGTTTCCATCGTGAGACTTTTACTCACCAGTGGAATCTGACAAAGGAATTCTGCGGCCCCCTCTATAGAGCAAAAAAAAACTCTCCAACAATAAATCGCTCACGACAACAACGTCTCGCACAAGATTTCTCCTACAGAAACTCGCCAAGTAAAAATCGCATCTCTATGCCTCTCTAACTCTCCAAAAAAAAAACGCCTCCGTGGCATCTCCAAAACGTGCCTCCCATCGAGTACTAAATCTCGTCTATTCAAAATATCTCTATATAGCGTCACAAACTGAACCTCCTGATCAGCTCTAAACTACGCCTCTCCTCGCGTCAAATCTCCTGAAAAAAAAATCTCTATAACCTCAAAATAATCTGCTTCTCCTCGGCAGCTCCAAACTTGGCCTCTCTTCGGGCACCGAACCTCCTATAAAAAATCTCTCTAGAACCTCACATAACTGCGCTCCTAGCGGCTTCAAACTTGGCCTCTCTTCGGGCTCCAACCTCTCCTTAGACTGCTCCCTGCAGCTCTTTCATCTTGTCCCCGACAAGGCTACTACACATCTCGCTTTCTTCCAGCGGTTGTCCTCCGCTCTCTGAAAAAAAATTCAACTACTCTCGGCTGAATATCCCCATTCATCTTGTCCCCGACAAGGTTATTAAAACACATCGCTTTCTCCCAGCGGTCGTCCTCTCGCTTTCCTGGAGCCTATAAACAATACCTATATCACTCTCGCATTGGCCTCATCAGTTAAAACTGGTATTATTGGTCCTCACTAGTCGGTTTGGCTTCGGCGGTAAGTACAGCACATAATACTAAATACTTTTAACCGCTTACTAAACTGCTCCTTACCAACACTCTGTGTTGAGGGCAAAACCTGACTGTTGCCACCTAGGCTGTCTTGCAGTTTTCTAGCGTGACACTCGGAGGACCGGCGATTATCCATGTTACCCCTTGACATGGTTCGCTTCGCAAAATTAGAGTCCGACTCCTCTAATCGCGCTGTATATCGGCCTACTTCAGCTACCGGCATTCTCCTCTGGCCGCTTTCCTGAAAAACAATAATTCTGAGCCACGCCCATCGCTCTAGCGTGCTCTTAACAGCTTCCTCTATATCAGCTTACTCCAGCTACCGGCATTCTACTCTGAGCGCTTTCCTGAATAGCAAAAATTTAGAGCCACGCCTCATCGCTCTAGCGTGCTCTTAACAGCTCGCTCTATATCAGCTTACTTCAGCTACCGGCATTCTACTCTGAGCGCTTTCCTGAAAAACAAAAATTTCGAGCCACGTCCCATCGCTCTAACGTGCTCTCAACAGCTTCCTCTGCTGCGGAAACCTAAAAAAAAATCTCCTACCCATTTTCTTTCCCCCTTTTATGGTCACGTCTCATTACGGTCTTTCTCAAAAAAACATTTTTCCAATGCATCTCAATTCACTGAAACTTGTTTTTTATTCACAACAAAATTCCCTTACTCCTATTTTTTTTTTTAAATAATCTACTCCCTTCTTGTTACTTTTCAGAACAATTATTTTTCCCCCTTGCACAAAATGCTTTTATGATTTTCCGTATTTGTAAAAACTCTCGATACAAAAGATCACCAGCTTTGTCCTCCAGCGCAAAATAATTCCAATCATCCTGTATATTAAAAAAAAATTCAAGTTGTCAATAAGTTACTTCTCAACATACTCTCCACCGATGTTATTCAATCCCCTTTTATCCCAACAAAAAATATCAGTTACTTGTCCCTTCGCAAAATGTTTTCATTCACCTTGTATATG
The DNA here is from genome assembly GCA_032362365.1 of Zygogramma bicolorata. NCBI lineage: Eukaryota > Metazoa > Arthropoda > Insecta > Coleoptera > Chrysomelidae > Zygogramma > Zygogramma bicolorata. The sequence continues at coordinate 187,084 of JAVJAQ010005953.1, forward strand.
TTACGGAAAAACTCGAATTGTCCATAAGTTAACGCCTCAAAAAAAAAAAAAATTACCTTCAGCCGATGCAATTGAATCTACAATTGCCTTTTATTCTAACTACTTTCGCGAAAACAAATTTTTCAATTTTTTCCTCTCTACCTTTTTCCCGTTATTTCATTAATAAATCTACTCAAATTTTTTCTTGGAAGGCCTTTTACTTCAGGCCCAGAATTCGCTTTCCATATACAAAGCGGGTGCTTTGTCACTTCGTTTGTAGGCATATACGAAAATATGCTCCTGCTGTCTTCTTTCTCGCTGGATCTTCTTGTCGAAATTGTGTTAGTATTTTTTTTGGGAAGAGATGGCCATTTTCAAAAATAAATTCTCAAAAAAAAACATATCCACCTACCTTTATTAGCTTCTTTTTCTATACCTGAAATGCAGTCTGAAGCGGTATTCTTTTTATTAAATTACATCGTGAAATTCCATGACCACGAATTATTTCAAAATTTTTCAGCTTCGAACAGCAGTGATATAATCCTTCAACTATATAAATTTTTCTCTACCCTTGTTTCAAGTAACTTTTATCGCTTTATTTTCATTCAACTAGATTCAACTTCAAAACAACTTCATAAACACTACAAAACAAATTATCGTTACTTCGCTCTGTATTATATTTACTTCCAACTGAATGAAAAAGTTCAAATCAACTTCATAAGCACAAAAAAAAAATCTTTACTTCACTCTGTAATTATATTGACTTCAACTGAATGAAAACTTACAACAATAAAAATTCTATTTTGTATTTATCAACAAAAATATTGTATTCTTCTGATTATCTTTTCCAGCATTCATTAAAAAACAGAACAATAATAAAATTCCCAATCAATGTTCTCAGAATTTGTAGGATATTCAATATCACTTTTACTTTGCCACGAAAAGAAATGTTTAGAATGCCACAGGTAAATTTATTCGCTAGTATTCTTCATCTCAAATGTATAAAAATCGGTTCTCAAGAATCATTCTTCTAATTAATACATTTGACCTATATACTTCTAAGCAAGTCTTAGCAACCTTTAAAATGGGATGATTTACTGATCATCTGGCAAAAAACAACTACTCCCCTGGCAAATACCTCGACTGGCATTGAACTACATTCAACAGACGCCAGTGCAAAATATTGACACAACCTGTATGTGTCACATATTCTTCGGGAAAACAATAACCCGGTTTACGCTATTCTCCGCAATAGCCCTATTTCTGACACAACTCCCAAGTGTCACACAACTTTCCGGAAAGCAATATCCCTCTGTATACGCTATTTTTCACAATAGCCCTATTTCTGACAACCTATTAGTGTCACTCAACTCTCCGGTAAACAATATTTCTCTCTACAATGATCTTCAAAATAGAAATAACTATCTATTGTACTAGTAAATACCTATTTACTGAATCAACTTAGTTTTCAAATAACTCAATAGTTCTTTCTTCACGCTGAATTATTCGAAAGATTATCAAATCCCATTTTCATATGTATCTCAAAAAAATTCAACAAACTGAATTCGCTCGAATATGTTCCGACGGAACGCAACTTGCTCTTGAAACGTGTCTTCTTATTGACTTGAATTCTCTATTCGATATTGATCTCTTATTTTCAACAAAAATCCTAGTGGCACTTTAAACTTATACTACTTCAAACTGCCTGAAAAATTCTGTAGACAAATTAAACGTATCTTCGTTCTTCATATATAGGTACCTATTTTTCCACCAAAATCAGAGATATTTTTCCTCCTGAATTATCACAAAAATTCCACTCAAAATAATGAAATTTCAACCCTAAGTTTTCACAAAAATCCCACCGCTGTCACCAGATGTAACTATCGGTAGTGGTTTGTAATTGTTGTTTTATTTTTTATTGCTCTTCTAGGTACCCACAATAATCCCTCAATATTTTCTTTCTAACACTGTACCTCTATTTCAACCTATCTGTATAAATTTATGTTCACAGAATAGACAACTTTACAATTTACAATCCCTCCGCTCTATTACTAGTGTGGTAATCGCTGAAAGGGTATCATTTTTGTTAATGGCAGCGTGTCACCAGACGTAGATTTCTCTACGTCAAATTTTGGATGTTAAGGCAATTTCCGAAAGGAGCATGAATTCGGCCCTTTGCACGAAGAAAGGGTCTTTAGTGAGAAACCTAGGGTTTAATTTCTGCTTTCTCGTATACTCTGAAATATGAAAATAGGGCGACTTGTAGGAAATGAAATCCTCTGATAACTTTAAGCAATATATTAGCAACGAAATGAAAATAGGAACTTACAAAATAGATAAGAAAAAATATATAACAAAAGAAAAAGCATTGAAAACAATTTATAACGAAAAAATAACATTTACCGTACTATTTAATTTAATCAAAATATTGAAAAATGAATTGAGACCGGCAGTGGTCATCTCTATGCATAAGAAAAATGAAAATTCCACAAACAGAAAAATGTGTACTCAGAACACAAAAATCTGATGTACTTATATCAATACATGTCTCTACATTCGCCCTACTGGTTAAATGTATATTATAGGCCGCCCTACGGCCCATCTCAATTACTACTCGATGTCAGAGAGAGTCAGAAAGATTTCTCAACTTGTGATTCAAACAACAGATATAAAATTAATGATGGCTTTCTCTTCCCAAAGTGAATAAAATGGTTATTTACGTTAACACACATCAAAATTGACATACCAAGTCTTCTGTCTATCTTGCATGGCGGTTTCTATTCCATTCCATAGATTTTTTGGTATTCCAAGATATGGCACTTTGCACACGAAACAATTTGACATTATTTATTTTCCCAAATTTTTCGACCGTTATTAAATTTTCGTAATGAGACGCGCCCCCATAATTTTGGTAGGGGACAACCCACGAAAGGCAGTCCCCTCGCGTTCGCGAGTTTCCTTCTTCACCGCGTCTCCCGATCAACTAACTAAGAGCGACCTTTTCTCGTCCACTCTCATTTTTGCATATTTCGCAAAAATCGCAAACGCTGGATGAATGTAAGTAACCATTCGTCGGACTGATCCCACGCGAAGGCGATGTTTTGTCTATCAAGAGGCTTACACATTTACATTTCATATCTCGTCTAGACTGAAACAAAAGATTTCTTTCATTGGGTGTTTCGTGAGAGGAATTCTCAAATGAATTTTGATACATTGTATATGAAGTTCTCATATACAGGGTGCGAATACTTATATTGAGTTCACTTAAATGCTCAGCATTACAATTTTAACTGTAGGAATCGACGGAAAAAGTAATTCTAAGGAAAAATTGTTCCATAAGTGTTTTTCGTAAAAGTAATATTTTTTTGAGTTATTCGAAGTTGAAAGTAACAGTTTTTCGACGAAAAAATCGACTTTTTCAAATGGTTTTTGCAAATAACTCTAAAACTATGCATTTTATCAAAAAAAGTGTGGAGTGGCAAATTGTAGCTTTTGAAAAATCAAAAACAATGCTTTCTTTATAATTTCACCACGACACATAGGAACTGAGATACAGCAAATTAATGCTTAGCTTTTTTCGTCAAATGTATAAATTGGAAGATTTAAAGCGAAATAACGAGAAAAATTTGCATTTTTCGAAGAAAGCTCATACCATATTTTTTGAAGCATTCAATTAAAGCTTTCAAATAAATGAAAAAATTACTTCCTAACATTAAAATTGACCGACTTATGATCAAAATAAGATCGATACCCGCTTTTTTCTACAAAAAAAATTCTGTGAAAACAACCTCCAACGTACCCCCTAACTAAAATTGATCACCACCCTTCTGTGATTCTTTTTATATATGTACTATCAATACACCCACGAAGTTTAACCAATTTAAAATGCCTAATTTTAGAAAAATTGGAGTTTAAAGAGAAAACGATTTTTTTTTCAATTTCGTATTTGCCTAATCCCAAATCTTTGTACAAATCGGTGCCGGACGAAAAAATTGCGAGGTTTTACCATTTTTTTAGCTTCATTTTCTGAACTATTATATCTCACCTGGATATATGACCTCATTCCACTTGTCCATGCAACCGTTTTGTTTGAGGTATGCCTTGAATGTGTGGCAGTCCCACATGTTGTCGTCCGGAAGAGCTTTATTCCTATCTTCTACATTCGTATATTTACACTGGACCGCATGATTCGTTAAATGTAGTGATTCATGAAAATTTTGCAAGTTGAAGATTTGGCTGCTGAACCGTAAATAGCTATCTCTGAAAAAACACCTTTTGTACTCATTTCATTATCATTATATGTTCAATAGAGTGGATGGGTATAATAATTATTTCCAACGTTTCGGCAAAGTCTCATTTGCCATCTTCTAGGTGATGATTGAGTTCGGATATATATATATATATATATATATATATATATATATACAGGGTGTTCCTTAAACACATGCTAATATTTTAGGAGGTAATTCTTAGACCCATTTTAAAAAAAAAATTCCTATGGACGTATGTCCTAAACGCCTTAACTTTTGAGATACAGGGTGGCAAAGTTTTCAAAAATAATCAGTTTTTTAATAATAACTGAGATAATTTTGTAGACATCTTTGGCATATTTGATACATATGTTCCATGCCTCAAGGCGCATTTTCTGATGTACAATTTTCTTAATTTTCTCTGCCAGTGGCGTACGTGCGAGTTTTGAAATGTATATTTTTGGCGAAAAAAATACTACGCCACTGCTTTATCTTGAAATAAAAATTATTTTTCACAGTTCCATACATTTTTGAGCACATTTGATTTGTTGGGTTTTCTTTGTCCGACGCATGGTTTTCGCTCAAAAGATTAAAAATCGCTTTACTTAAGGATAAATTCCTTAAAAATCTGATGCGGTATCGTGCATCGACTGAAAGCAAACTAAGAGATCAGATTTGTTGCAAAATAATTGAGGATCTAAAAGGTATTTGTTTGTTGTCAGATGCACTGTTTTCAATTAAAATCACGTCATAACGCAGCACCGCTTAATAATTTTTCGCCACCCTGTATCTCAAAAGTTAAGGCGTTTAGGACATACGGAAGAAATTGAATTAATTTTTGGACGTGAATTTATGAAGATATAAGTAATATATTATTCAGTGGATATTTCTTCGGTGAATTCTTGAATTTGATTGTCAATTAATATCATTTTATTGTATTTCGAATTGAATTGTAAATTATGATACCACTATGATATAGTGACTTGTTCCCGAAATTTGAGTTCATATAATTTTTTGCTGATAAATTTGTTTGCCTAGTTGTGAAGACGAAATATTTCTGTAAAATTCCTATTGGATTTCTTGGATGAAAAAACAAATTTCCAATTTAAAGAGATAATTTGAGTCTAATTAGTTGTTCAGTTAATATGGCTTATGTCTCTCCCTAATAAGCTAATTTATATGTGCACTTCATTGTTTTGTCAGATTTCTAGAGGTTCCAGTACAGATCATTTGCTGTTCCCAAAAAAAATGAGGTAATATAATATAATTATTAAATAAGGATGGAATAAATATTTTTCAAAATTTCAAGCGATATAAAGGTTCTTATCCTAGAAATAATTCCAATAAGAGGAGTTATTCCCCTCCCCTTTTTTTGTATGTTAATTCCACGATAATTTTTCATCAATAAATAAACCTCGAAATTCTATTGTTTCTGCATACTGCATGAAATTGTTATTGAGAAATATAAGTATTTCAGCAGTTTCATTTCAACGTTTGATTTCTGGAAACTGTCTTGAGATAGTGATTACTAAAGAGGTTAACGTTTTCGAGAGACACACGACTACCTATATACAATATTTTCTGTCCGTTTCGTAGTGAGAAATGATTAAAGCATTTCGCTCAACAAAGAAATTTGAGCAAAAATTCAAACAATTTTTAATCAGCTAAAGTACAATATATTTTGCATGTAGTCAACATTGATATGTTTTTTTTATCTTATGCTATTCATCAGTTTTGGAAACCATTTCATTTTGAAAGTATTTGAGCCAGTAACACTTCTCTTTTTCCATCTGACATTGGATTGATTCATAATCGAAATCTTCTTTTTAATGCATGAATTGTAATTATGATTTAGTTTTAAGATCCCTTCTTTATAAACATTCATGTTTCTTGGGGTTAATAAAGATTGATTGATTGGTATGGATTTTTTTCCTTTTATTCTTTTGAAAATTCCATTTATTGACTATGTACTTGTTTGTTTTAGTCCCTATTCATAAACATATAATGTTTCTTGAGAAAATCGAACTGAATCAAAAGTATCGTGTATCAGTGATGAATATATCCCCTTTCCTCTTTCGAAAAATAAGTTGATACCACCCTCTTGTCGAATGGTGTCACAAAAATATTTTCTTCATCAAATTACTAAGAATGATTACTTTGATATCAGTTCGAAGGTCAAGTGAGAGAAAACACTTCACTATAACTATCACTACATGGTATAAAATTAAGTTGCTTTCCGCTGTCTGACTGTCCCTAGGTATGCTTGGATCTTTAAAACTACTCAACGAATTTTGATGCGTTTTTTTTTCAGTAGATAGACTGATTCAGGGGAAAGGTTTATATGTACAATACTTGCAAAATAAATTAAAGAAACACTGATAATTTCAGAGGTTTCTAATGTGATGTCTAGGGACACAGAGTCAGCAGCTATGGACGTTGTTTCAAACATTCAATTAGAAATTGATAAGAGCAGAAAATGTTGTGTCCTGTCTTTGGATTTGTGTAAAGCCTTCGATACGGTTGACCATAAGATATTGATAAAAAAATTATTTAATGTTGGAATCAGAGGTAAACTCCTAAAATGGTTTGAAAATTATTTGTCCAAAAGAAAACAATTTATTCAAATTGACAATGACAAAAGTTCCCTTCGAAATATAACTTGTGGTGTACCTCAAGGGTCCATTCTTGGTCCAATACTCTTTCTTATCTATATCAACTCCCTACCAAATTTAACATTTAATGGAATGATCAAATTATTTGCTGATGATACCACTCTCATATACTTCTCAGACAGTTATGATAAAATTAAAGATGATATGAAAAGTGATCTGGATAAAACTCTCATTTGGCTTCATCAACATAAATTAACTCAAAATTTGATAAATCTTCGTATATGTATATTTCCAAATGATCAATCAACATTCCTACAAATCCCATAGTATTCAATGATAAATTGATAAAATACACAGAAACAACTAAATTTTTAGGTTTATATATCGATGAGAGATTGTCATGGTGAAAACATATTGAAAGAATTAGAATGAAAATATCTCCTCTCATTGGAATTTTCTACAAAATCAGAAACTACATATCTCTCACATTATTGAAAAATATATACTTCAGCCTAATCTATTCACAATTGCATTATCTCATCTCCATTTGGGGGACAGCAAGTAAATCTATTATCAAACCTTTGAAAACTTTACAAAACAAAACAATTAAATGTATTTATAAATTACCTTATCTAGAATCAACAATAAATTTATACAAACCGCACAATTTATTGGACCTAGATTCTCTCCATAAACTCAAAATTAGCTGTTTCATCCATTCTATTAAAAATAATAGTAAAAAGTCAGATATTATTTTCACTCAAATTGCTGGTATCCATAATTACTCCACAAGACAAACAAAATTACTAGCAACAACTAAAACACAATCAGATTTTGGAAAAAAGTCAATTTACCATGATGGGATCATAATATATAACTCAATTCCAGAAACAATTAAAGCATTTCGCTCAACAATGAGATAGATTTAAGCAAAAATACAAACAATTTTTAATCAGCTAGTGTACAATATATTTTGCATGTAGTCAACAGTTATATGTTTTTTTACCTTCATTAGTATTCATCAGTTTTGAATGCCATTTCATTTTGACTGCTTACAAATATTTAATTTCGTTAAATGTATGGATTTTTGTTTTTCCTTTATACTTGTGAAAATTTCATTTATTGACTATGTACTTGTGTGTTTTAATCCCTATTCATAAACATGTAATGTTTCTTGGGATAATAAAATTGAATTGAATGTCGTAATAAACATAGTTTTTTGCACTTACATTAAAAACGCTGGCTGAGCCCTATCAGATAGATCAAAATAATATCCTACAGTATTATTGTACACCTCAAAAAGTTCTACGAAAAAGTCCGCGCTGGTATTTGTCTATCTCTTAGGGATAACCCACAATAACCATTTTGTATCATTGTTGTTATAATAAAGATATCCTTCGCAAATAAAATCTACCTGTACATCCATATCGTCAACGGTTGAACGCACGTGACTATAAACCACTGCCTGATGTCGAACTTGGTTTGGTATATGATCAACGGCCTCTCTGAAAATTACTAACGATTTTTATAAGTTTGAAATACGAATGTCTCGACGTTTTACCTATATATTTTTGGACTACGTACTTCATTTTGAGGCCCATTATTTTATCGACGTCCGCAATATCCTTCACCAATTGTATTCCGCGCCCTCTGCATTTATTGCCAGGTTTCAAGATCCAGATATTTTTCATACCGTCGATATCGAATTGCGGCCAATATCTTTGCATGTCTCTCAGAGTCGTTTTGACATTGGCTGGAATGTCACGAAAGGTCAAAGTATGTTGAAGATTGAATTCACACGAAAAAATTAATAAAACTCATGAAATAATATTTAATCGGAAAAAAAATAATTGAAGTTACAAGCTAGCTTGTGAGTTGGTAGTCTAATCAATTCACAAGGAGATTCGGATTTCTGAAGGTTCTAAGTCTGATTTGTATATGAAAATGATCCCTGAGAGAGGAAAAGAGATTCGGAAGGTTTTCAAGATCACAATAAAGGGGTGGGAAAACTGTACTATTCTGCCAAGGAAAGGGGCGATTTATAGTATTTCAGTAGAGCAATGGTGATGGAATTTCATTCAGGAAAAAAAAATAAGGTCATGTAGATGTTTCAGTCTCCTCAATATGAAAAGAATGCTCGACAATTTTTTAACTACCTACATGATCTACATGACTGGACCAGCTCAATCTATCGTCAATGAAGATACCCAAAAATGATACGTTCTTTCCTTCCTGTAAGGTTTTATTTGAAGAAACAATTAGGTTTTGAGTTTTTGTTTCGTTTAATTTAAGACCATTACGCGTAAACCAAGCCTTGGCTGAGTTTTTTCTATCACAAGCATTTTCAATGAGTTGGCTGTATGAATTATCTGAACAGATTACTGTTGTATCATCGGCGTATAAAATACATTTAGTAGGTGCTATGTGCTGACACAGGTCATTGATATACACTATAAACAAAAAAGGGCCCAGAATCGACCCTTGGGGAACGCCATGTTCAGTTCTTTCATAACCAGATTTCGCATTGTTGATCTCAACACACTGAAACCTACCTGTTAGGTAGGAGCGGAGGAGATTTAAAGTGGTACCTCTAATGCCATAATGGAATAACTTTTCGATGAGTAGCGAATGTGAGACACAGTCAAAAGCTTTAGTCAAGTCGCATAGCGTCAGGGAAGTATGCCTGCCCTGATCAATACCCTCGGCTATATCAGTCACGATTCTGAAGGCAGCAAGTGTAGTAGATTTTTTCATTCGAAAGCCGTATTGTGATTCGCAGAAATAGAACTTGTTTTCAAAATATGAGTAAAGTCTTTCTTTTAAGATTATTTCTATGACTTTACCTATGATAGAAACGATACTTATAGGGCGGTAGTTATTCATAGACGACTTATCACCTTTTTTAAATAATGGTATAACCTTTGAAAATTTCAGAACATCAGGAAAAATGCCTTCGTGAAAAATATGATTGAATAAATGGGTTAAAGGAGTGACAATCAAATCGGCAGCAGCTTTTATCAATTTGCTATTCAGATCATGTACGTCACGAGAACAAGAGTTACTCAGTCTGCAGATTGCAGCTAGCACCTCTTGGGGACATACAGGCTCCAAAAAAAAGGAGTTAGGGGGAGATGGAATTTTTTTTAAATTATGTGTTATGTCTGAATTTAGACTTGGGAGCGATTTGATGGTCTTCTAGGCTATAGAACAAAAAAACCTATTGAAGTCATTTACTGAGAGTTCTGTGTAATCTTGATTATACCTCAATTTATTTCTTTCAGTGTTTATAATGTTCCAGCAAGCCTTAGATGTATTGTGTGAATTCGCTATATAATCATCATAAGCACGTTTTTTATGTCTTGAGAGTTCGATGCTATATGTTTTTTCATGTATTCATAAGCATTTATGTCTACTGGCGTTCCAGATGCATCAGAAATTATTTTTACCGCTTCTAGGTTACTTCTCATAGCCTTCAGGGTGTCACTATACCAATCAATTTTCAAAGAATTCCTATTACATGATACTTTTCTGATAGGAAAAGATTTTCCAATTGAGTCCTGTAACTCACCCACTAGAGCGGTATCAACAGAAATTCTCATAAAGAAGTTTCTTGTGACAGAGTTTCATTCTACAACCTGTATTGTTTTTAATATACATAAATTTTGAATTATCTTCAGAGTCGAAGATATATCACAGATAACAGAAACAAGTTCAGATAGGCAACAGCATACTTGTAAAAACCAAAAACCATTCGTCGTATTTATGTAGCAGTCAAAGCGATTAGAGACAACTGTAGAAACTACAAATTGAGAATGTTGTATTGTAGACGAGCTGATGACGCATTTTTCATACTTGAATCGTTCGATACAAACCAACCAATGATAAAAATGTATCTCGCCAACAAATTACAACACATCTCCTGTGCGAGAAACAGTTTTATTCGGAATATATGGCGTCACACACCTTAAGACGACTTACATCATATGACACAGTATAATATATAATTCATCTGTAACTCACCTGGAATTTTAAAAGAAATGTGAGCATTATGTAAGGCTTCTTTCAATAGTGGCAGCGTGAATTCCAGAGAAAACTGTACTTTGAACACAAAGTATGGGTTGAAAATTTGATTCCGAAGAAATTTTCATAGTTTGTTGGTTTGACTCACTCGATGTTTTTAGAAAAAACGATTACTATTTTGACATTTTTTAAAAACATGGTCTTCGTCTACAATTAAAAAATTTTTTGAAAGTTTCAAAAACGCCTTCTTCACTCCAAACTGGAAAAGAAACATTCACATCAATAAAATTAACGACGACTTGGCAAAAATAATAGGATGGGGTAACATGAACTTGGTGGAATTTAATGCTACGAAAACCCAGGCATGTCTCTTCTCAAGAAAAGCCGATCTCTCATCATCAAATTTCCAGATATCAGGAGTAATTGTTCCTACAAAAAAGTATCTGCGAGATCGATCGCTGAAAGTGCTTCCCAGAAACTTGGATTTCTATTTCGTGCAAAGGAATACTTCACTTCTCGTCAGCTTCTAATGATCTACAAGGCTCAGATACGACCTGTCATGGAATACAGTTCTCATGTATGGAGTTCGGCACCAAAACATTCATTGAGGCTTCTCGATCCTATTCAGAGAAAGGCAAACCGTCTTATTGGTGATTCTTCGCTTACAGACCCGCTCACTGTAGAAGGGTCGGAGACTTGTCTCTCTTCTATAGATACTTTCACGGTCGATGCTCTTCCGAATTGTTATCAATCGTTCCCTCCTTGGCAATATTTACACGGATAACTCGACGAGTACAGAATTCCCACCCCTTTGTTGTGAATTTGGAAACCTGTCGAACCTCTCTTGCTCAGGGATCTTTTCCCAATAGAACAGCTGAGCTTTGGAACCCCTTGCCAAAAGAGGTCTTTCCTGAGGCTTACAAACTTCAGAAATTCAAAGTAAATGTTAAATCATATTTCCTGTCCCTTGATTCACACGGTGTTCTTTGAACATTACAGGGATTCCCTCTCGTGTGAATCTGCATATAAAAAAAAACAAAATAATGCCATCAGCACCATCGGTGGTTGTTGACCCTAAGCTTCAAAATTTCAAGCGAGAAGAAGGCTGTTACATTTTTCAATTCATTTCTGTGTTCTGTGTTTTATATGCTGATAAATATGACCACCAACAATTATTCCAATCATAAAGTTCAAATAGGGAATAGCATGCCAGAAGGTTTGAATCTATTTTGTTCTTGGATTGAAACTCATTATGTCAATTACCAAATTTAGTAAATGAAAATATTAGTATGGGGCGGGAAGTTTGTGGTCCACACCGTAAGGAGGGCTACTTATCTAGTTGTCTATACACTATTCTATGCACTTCAGGAAAATTAAAAAAAAATGAATACGTACTTTGAAATCTGATTTTTCACCAATTGTCAATGATCATATTGAAAATAAATGACGTTACAATTGAGAATATAATCATCTCATCATAATGAGAGTTTTGATATACAGCGTGCGTCGCTATGGCAATCAACAAAAAAAATTATACAGAGCCATGTTGCGGAAGGTTATGTCAAAAAAAATCGTTTCTCATCAGATTTCTACAAGCATCTCAACTGCAAAAACTGTGTGAAGGCTGCTCTTTGCAGCGACAAGTTACTGCAGAGACAAAGAATAATTCAACGCCTGTTCAAAACATTCAAATGAAATCTCTGAAATAAGGGATTGAAAGTGTTCTTTGAAACTCCAAAGTGCGTAATAGTAGATAATACCACGAGTCGAAAATGATAGCTATTATTCTCAAGGAATTTTCACGAACCGAGCCGCGTCAACGGCGAGGGAGTAATATTTCGTGAAAATAATACTCATTATTGCGAGTAGTATACTGTACTTTATTCACGACTAATTTATTTATCATAAATAAATGATTCTTCAGTTCCATTCATCTCAATACAAATACACAAACAGTACCTACGCGTCTGACTCTGACACTTTGAAGTTTGGTTATAGCGTTTGCATGGTAATATTCAATTCGAGAAATTCTGTGATAGAACTGCAAGGTGGAATACAGACTATCACTATTAATTCCTCGCCATTATTTCCTAAGGGAATAATTGTGGCATTATACTGCAGAAAACATAAGGATAATACTTACATTATGTATCAGTCGTTAATAATAGTAGATTATACCATGAGTATGGGATAATGATAGTTATTATTCTCGAGGAATTTTATGAACCGAGCCGCGTCAGCGGCGAGGGAGTAATATTCCGAAAGAATAATAGTCATTATCGAGAGTAGTACAGTCTACTCAATTTACGACCAACTTATTCATCATAAATAAATTATTCTTCAGTTTTATTCATCTATTTACAAATACACAAACTACGCGTTTGACAATGACACTTTGAAGTTTGGTTATATCGTTTCCATAGTAATATGCAATTCAAGAAAATTTGTGATAAAACTACAAGAGGGAATAAAGACTATTATTATTAATCCCTCGCCATTATTCCTTAAGGGAATAAATTCGGCATTATACTACAGACACAATAAGTATAATACTAACATTATGTATAAGTCAATAAATAAAATAAATAATATTCCAACTCACCGTACACCGTTGCCAACGGCTCAGCAAAATTCTCGAATAATCCATTCTGGTGCAGGATGGTGTGAAAGTTGTTGATGAATTGTTCCCATTCGTGGTCCCATATTTGAACGTCTTCCCTATCGATGTCCAAATGTTTTTGGCTGGCGATGTAGTCGTTACATCTGTCTATGGCGAATATAATGGCAGTGTACGGTACTGTTCCGTCGGGGGACTGAATGACGTGCCTGTCCCCGGTTTCGTACTTGTCGACGAACCACTTCAGTAGGCCGATGCAAGCTGTCATTCGGAAGTCGTCGACGAAGAGATTGTAATGGTCAGGAAAACCTTGAGGGAATCACGAGATAAAGAAAGCTTGATCGAACATAAAGGAACCGGATTAAAAAATCGATATTTCAATAATGTCATCATTATAACGAAAAATTGCAATTCTTTCTTCTTAGTTTTTTGGGTTCTCAAACCACCACAATCCGAAAAATTAAGAATTATTATATCTATACAAGTGTAGAAGAGCAAATTTCCAATCTACCCCAAGAAGTTGATGCATATATCGACAAACAGTTCCTTCTGAATGGAACACGTTACCTTACTGAAAAATTTTTAACAAAAAATAAGCATATTGCTACTGACAAAATGGTTAAGGCTTTCGCGGCCGAGGTTATTAATATAACTACTTTTCTTCGGGCTTGAAGGCCGTCGTTCTTTGGAATTTCTCCCTGACGTTTCGCTAGCGCGAGTGGCCAGCTTCTTCAGAGGCTCACTCATTTCCGATGTCATCGCTAGCGAAACGTCAGGAAGAAATTCCAAAGAACGATGGCCTCAAGCCCGAAGAAAAGTAGTTATACCATATTGCTACTGTCAATTGATCTAATAGGTATCAGAGGTAATACATTTTTATGGTTACAGAATTATTTAAATGATAGGAAACAATTTGTATCTTTGGAAAACTGTGAGAGTTCATTGGAAAACATTGTTTGTGGAGTCCCACAAGGATCCATACTAGGACCTCTACTGTTTCTGATATATATTAATTCAATTTCAGAATTGAACATCACTGGAAAATTGGTATTATTTGTTGATGATACAACTTTAATATATTTCAATTAGGATTTGCAAGTGATCCAATGTCAAATGGAAAATGATTTGCTATGAAGCGTTATTTGTTGGAATAATTTTTACTGAAAAATTTTTTTTTTTTTATTTTCGAGTAATAAACAATTCTGATTGAGCTTTTTAATAAATGTATTATATAAATATTCCCTATTTATAAACTGTAGTTCCTTGGGAATAAATAAGTGTTATTATTATTATTAAAAAAAATGCGAATCTGAAATAACAACCACTTCAGTAGGCCGATGCAAGCTGTCATTCGGAAGTCGTCGACGAAGAGATTGTAATGGTCAGGAAAACCTTGAGGGAATCACGAGATAAAGAAAGCTTGATCGAACATAAAGGAACCGGATTAAAAAATCGATATTTCAATAATGTCATCATTATAACGAAAAATTGCAATTCTTTCTTCTTAGTTTTTTGGGTTCTCAAACCACCACAATCCGAAAAATTAAGAATTATTATATCTATACAAGTGTAGAAGAGCAAATTTCCAATCTACCCCAAGAAGTTGATGCATATATCGACAAACAGTTCCTTCTGAATGGAACACGTTACCTTACTGAAAAATTTTTAACAAAAAATAAGCATATTGCTACTGACAAAATGGTTAAGGCTTTCGCGGCCGAGGTTATTAATATAACTACTTTTCTTCGGGCTTGAAGGCCGTCGTTCTTTGGAATTTCTCCCTGACGTTTCGCTAGCGCGAGTGGCCAGCTTCTTCAGAGGCTCACTCATTTCCGATGTCATCGCTAGCGAAACGTCAGGAAGAAATTCCAAAGAACGATGGCCTCAAGCCCGAAGAAAAGTAGTTATACCATATTGCTACTGTCAATTGATCTAATAGGTATCAGAGGTAATACATTTTTATGGTTACAGAATTATTTAAATGATAGGAAACAATTTGTATCTTTGGAAAACTGTGAGAGTTCATTGGAAAACATTGTTTGTGGAGTCCCACAAGGATCCATACTAGGACCTCTACTGTTTCTGATATATATTAATTCAATTTCAGAATTGAACATCACTGGAAAATTGGTATTATTTGTTGATGATACAACTTTAATATATTTCAATTAGGATTTGCAAGTGATCCAATGTCAAATGGAAAATGATTTGAAACAAATATTTATTTGGCTCAATGTTCATAAACTTACTTTAAATTTCGAAAAATCATCTTTCTTGTTCATTGATAAAAAACCAATTTTATTACAATCGAAATTTTTATTGCTAGGACAACAAAAAATTAACAGGTCATATAATATAAAATTATTAGGTCTGAATATTGATGAAAATATTTCGTGGGATATTCATATTGATCTGATCCGAAAAAAAATATCACCAGTCATTGGAATTTTTTACAGAATAAAGCAATTAAATGCATTTTTCATTTACCTTGTTTGGAACCAACAAGGAATATTTATAAACCAAATCGTCTCCTCGACATCAATTCTATTTATAAACTAAAAATATGTACTATTTTGCATTCTATTGTGACTAATAAGAAACATTCTATTATGAAATTCTTTAAATCTAACAGTGTACATAACCACAAAACGAGGCAGCTCAATAATTTGTTAACAAAAAATCTCAATACAGACTTTTCCAGAAAATCTATTTTCTATAAAGGTGTTATCACATATAATGGATTACCCACTGGAATAAAATGTTTTTCTCAAATGAACAAATTCAAATTTGCTATGAAGCGTTATTTGTTGGAATAATTTTTACTGAAAAATTATTTTTTTTTTATTTTCGAGTAATAAACAATTCTGATTGAGCTTTTTAATAAATGTATTATATAAATATTCCCTATTTATAAACTGTAGTTCCTTGGGAATAAATAAGTGTTATTATTATTATTAAAAAAAATGCGAATCTGAAATAACATGCTTATCATAGTTACTTGAGGAAAGATTTCAAGACTTTGACAACAAAAAACATAATATACAAATTTTTCTAAACCATTTCATAATCAGTTTGTTTGAAATAAATACTCATTCTGCATTATTCAGTTGGAAATTGAAGAATAAAAAAATCAAGTTTCGTTGAAAAACCATTTTGCCAACAAAGTGTTTCCGAAAACACAAAATTTTTCAGAAGATTTTCCGCACTTCTTGAAAATGGTACCAGAAGAAGATTTTTTTTAGCAATAACTGATCAAGCGTTAGAGTTTTTAAGTAGTTTTGGTTTAAAATATTTTTTGTTAAGAGGTTTCTCATACCCTAAAAATTATATAAAAAATTAATATAACACATAACTAATATATTCATACTTCTTCATCTTTTATCGGGTGTAGAAATAATAGCGTTTGCACCTCTCATGTAATGGTTATTACATGATCGTTGCATAATATCCAAAAAAAATTAATACGAATTCATCATTATCGGACATCTCCCTATTTTACACACACCTCCGACAACCAACCCCCCCTGATGAATGTGCCCATAGCCGCCCTTGCTAACCTACTGGAAATGCGCACCCCTCGAATCCGGCATACTCACCGAGCACATAGACCCTGGGATAGTTGACGCTGGCGACGCCGCTCTCCGTGTACCAATACGACTGCTGCAGCAGCAACGCCAACCCCTCCTTGGAGGCGAACAGCGACCTGCTGAACCTGTTGATGAGCTTGAAGGTGTTGGCGCGGTGCTGCAGGTCGCTAGGCTCCTTGCGCATGCTCCAGTAGAAGTCGCAGTCGTGGTTCTGGAGCATGCGCGACACCACCGTCCGCTCGCACTTCTCCTGGTACGTCTGCGCAGACTCCCAATCTTGCCGGGTGGGGAGGTTGCACGTCAGATCGTCGTTGCACGTGATGCGGTGCTTCACGGCCGGCTCGATCTTCTCCAGCCATTGGCGCGCGAGCAGCTCTTTGCGGATGATCGGCCATCCTCCTGGAACAATTGAAAGAGCTATAATTTATCTTGCCGGTTGCTTTCGGGTCTTGGTACATTGCGGAGGGTCGCCTGAGCACATACCAAACTAGCACATCATACTGGCTGTTATCCGTAGTTTGCTATATTCATGAAAGTCGCGATTTTCAAATTACGAATTTCTCTTTAAGTTTAGGGAAACGACAGTAATATTATTTAAATCCAATCCAATTGAACAATTCGTTCAGGCCAGTCTCGAATCAAACTACGCAGTAGGTTTTGGGGCTGGCACCAGTCAGGAAACAACTACTCCCCTGGCTAATACCGCGAGGGGCATTGCATTATATTCGGTCGGTGCCAGTGCAGGTTTTTCACAGAAGAAAACCCTGCATTTGCTTTCGGCGTTACAAATGAAGGAACTGATTTTCAATTATAGGGACGGACACACTTGCAGACCGGTTTCGGGCTCTTTGTCGACTCATCACTACAAGGCAGAGCCATTATTAACATAAAGTCGATGACTTCCCATAATTAAGAATCAAAAACCTTCGTAGTATCAAGCCCTGACCAAAGCTGATGTTCAAGTCATCAATGACGTGCAAAAAAGTGACTCTTTCAACACTGAAATAAATGCGGTAGAAAAAAACTTTGAATTCTCAGTTCGAAGTAGGTTTTGTCAAAATCAACGCTTGGTTGAACAATTGTTGAGTTACTCATGCCAGTGTCACATGTTGACACGACACACAAAACTGAAATATCCAAATATACCATTTTGCCCTATAAACATATATTGTAAGAACTTGAATCTTCTTCATATCCAAGGGAGAGAAATCAAAAAATTGATTTCAATACTTACCTACCTCCTCGAACTGTTCGATCTAAGGAGTTGGCAGATTGAGACCTTAGAGAGAACTCGTGAGGAGACCTGGGGAATAGGCAGATTAAGGACTCGGCGTCAAGTCATAAGCCCTTCCTTTCTGTGACAACACCAGAGGAGTAGGAAGATAGATTGAGACCTCAGCGTGAAGTCATATCAACTTTCTTGAAAATGGCAAAATCGGAGCTGAAACGTCGAACACAAAATTCCAGACGCGGTTCAGCTCGAACTGAATAACTACGAACACATATATATTTGTATATATACAGGGTGTCCCAGAATTTTCTGAACAAGCGTTATCTCCGTTACTGGAAGAGATGGAAAAGTAATCGAAAAATTATTATTTCGAACATCAACTTGCCTTCCATATAACGCACTCAAAATGATCTATTCATATTTGTACCTCTAAAAATTCACCCCCTCGCCCATTTTTTCAAATGGCACAATTTTTTTTTCGCAGAAATATAATTGTTACGTCATTGTTCCCCTGGTGACCAGCTCATTTTGAACATTTATTACTCGCTTATTGTTCTTCAAAAGTCGGTATTGGTTGGTAGTTGCACTTTTTGTTTGTAGAAAAAATGGTTTTTAGAAGACGCCTTATGAAAATTGTTCTTGTTGATATCCCCAACATATTTTTTAAATTTTTGTAAAGATCAATTATCCCAATATCAAACTGAAATAATTTGCACTCGACGCGCGTTTCGCTACAAGGTTAGCATCTTCAGGAGAAAAAAAAGTGTACTGTGTCAGTATCAGAATAAAGACTTGTGGTTATATCGTGCAAAAAATAAGGCTGAATATTCTCTTCTTCCGACCTTTGTAGGGTCATAACTTTTGAAAGAAGGGAGAGCGCCGCGTTTTGACTCCAGACTCGTGTTCTACGCATAAAAACACGTGACTAACAATGTTTTTTTTAAAGGCTCGGGTGTGGAGATTGAAGACTTAACCTAACTTCCTCTCAGATGACGATACAATCATGACTAACCTTTGATGGAAAAGACTTTGTGATCTCTCGTGGCAATGTCCACGATCTTCCTCAGTTGGGCCAATCTCTCCGACGTGATGGTGCATTTGTACTTGGTCTCGATGGAGCTGTTGGACCTCTTAGTGCAGCTGTTGACCGTCTTCTGTATATCCGGTGTGACGGTATGGAGCTTCGAAGTTGATGGAGCACTGGCTGTGAGTGGGGTGACGCTCATCGGTGGTTTTTCTTCGACTATTTCCTCAGTGTCCATTTTGTGGCAGTTTTTGTGGATGACAGTGAAATGTGACAGGGACTTGCTTTTCCTAGACAACTGGCGCTTCGCGTTGTCTAGGAGTTTTTCTCATTCGTTCATGTCGTGCGGAGGGGAGCCCGCAGGGTGAGCGGAAAGTGATTACGATGTGCTGGAAGATATACAGAGTGATACATTGCGCCTGTCAAAATGATATTCTATTTTTTCACTGAATGTGAATCTCCCGCAAATAGTCCACTATATAGCTATTTGTATAACAAGGGAGAAAAGTGCTACTTTTCCTCCCTAGGATGAAGTTTACTGTCCGACGCGTAGCGAAGGGCAGTGATCATTCAAGGGAGGAAAATGCACTTAACCTCCATGTTATACATTTGATTTTTCCACCCCACTCAGATAACAAGTCATTTTCAAATAATTCATTTATGAAACGAACAAACACTCATTGAAGAACTAAAGTTAGAGTAAGGTACAGTATAGAATTCTCCTGAAATTCAGAAAATAGGGAGAACCTGAAAATAAAAAAAAAATAAAAAAAAGGTGACGAAGCCGAAATTCGAATCAACACCTACAAGCCTGTCATGAACAGTGAACGGTGCACCAACTGGTTGCCCTACCGGGACTCACAGGCAACTTCTGCGGAATCATGAATATAGCGTTTTTTTGTAGCTCTATTATAATATTTGCCGTTTAACTTTATTTTCTATATATATTTACTTCTGGAAAATATCTTACCGTCCTTACTGATTTCTACCATTTTGTAAAATACAGGCTGTTCTATGATTGTTCTATGAAATTGGCGCCAATCCATTGCTGAAAATGCATGAGAAAGTTTGCATTGAATTTGAAATTTTGCATCTCTTACTCTTCAGCATTTGGTTGGCAGCACTTTCGACGTTGCCGCACTTCATTTGAAATTTGTAAATTTTCAATTGACGATTGTTGTTCAAAAGTGACAGTTCTGTGTTTACGTCTTTTTTTGTTAGTTCAAATCAGGTATTATGGTCAAAAACTGTTTATTATAATATGGCAAGTTTTATGTTTGGTTTATTGAACAAACTTTTACTTTTAATTCATCTTTTACTTTTACTAAGGAAGTTCTTACAATGTCAATAATTGGAAGAGTTCACACACGACACTTTCACTTCAATATTTTGTGCCTGAACTTCTCCATTTATCAGCATTGTGAGCACTTCCTTAGAGTAAAAGTAAAATATTAGTAAAAGAAATAGTGTGGTCTTTGAACCAAGCATAAGTCTCGAGCTGTTCGCAAAAATCCCGAAACAGTTAATAAGTGAGCGCTGCCAAAAGTTGTTGACATCTTGAAGATTTTTTAAATTCCCTTTTTCCTTGGTAAGATGTCATGCGTTTCGGTGTGACCTTCTACCTTTTAATCTCACGCAAGACATTTCAAAAAAATAATTTGCATGTTTTCGTTCAACACTTGTTAAGACTAGTATTGAAAACTACTACTACTACTACTAAAGAACTAATCTATGTAGATCAACTGAGGACAAATTGAACAATAAAATATTCATCTCCATAGAGTGACAGCAATATTTTCACCGTTACAGTGTTGCCACATCTGCTTGTAACTAATAATGACTTCCTAATTTCAAATGGGGAACACCCAGTATTTCTTCCGTATTTGAATCTGATAAATACAAATAACTTTTACTAAACATGTCGTATACTTTTTTATCAAATATTGATTATTTTGTAATTGTTTTACTACCAAAATGAGACCAACTTTAATTCAAATATCTCATTTTTAACTTGAGTTTTTTATTTCTAATACTTTCTTCTGACAGAAACACTATGAAAGTCACTGCTTGTCAAACCTAAAGTTTGTTTTGCTCTTTTCTGATCACGGCACACTAGATCATTTCAATTGGGAAGTATGACCTATTTTGATTAGTTATGGGAAATGAAAATGATAGTCACACACTTCTATATTACTACAGAACAATTTGCATGTTCTTGCTATAATTTGATCACATTGGCCATGAAGAATAATCAATTTCATCAAAACTTCATTAGAATTATTATTGCCTTCTATTTTGATTTTTTTCTAATCAAATTTACGTTAATGACGCGCAAACGTTTTATTATTGATGCATTATTTGTCGAATTTTCATAATGGCATGTTCCATGACATTTCATAGCTACCTAATACAAAATGTGTCAAAATAATCCAATTTTTATAGAAACTCGCATTTATTTCGGAAACCTGACTATTTAGGTATAAGAACATGATACATCATTTGAAAGGAACTTCAATTGTCTTTCAGAATTTTCGATAATATACAGGATGTTCCATTTGAAATAATGCACTTTTCACCACTTTTGTTTATATCAGTAAAATCACAAATTTTGAACGACCCTGTATAATGGAGAAATAATTTCCTCAGACACAACTAATACACAAGGCACTGTCAAACTACATCCAAAATTTCAGCTGTCTTTGAATAAAAATACCGCAGTAATAAGCATTTGATTAAAGCTATGTTTCGCACAAAAAATAAGGAAATCAATGAATTTCTCGAAAACCACTAGAGATAGGTATAGGAAAGTATCATACAAAAATAATCGGAAAGCAATAACAAAGCGAGAAATGCAATGATATATAGGGTGTCCTATTTAAAATATCAAAGTTGTTGCTACTTTTCAATACAAGCGGCAACGTCGCAGCGCTGAAAATATTTTAGATCGATAGAACAGAACTAATTACCCAAGAAATCAAATTTTCAAAATAATCCTATGTCCCGTTTTCCAGAAATTTCTAATAGGCCATCGAGTTTGGGACACCCTGTATATTAGTTCTTATTACTTTTTTGATAGGCAAAATTTGATTATACGAGAAGTTGCTGACTAATTGGACTTGTTCTATCCAGAAAGAACTGTTTTTCAATAAACCCAGCCAGTTTTCGGGGAAGATTGAAAATCTGCCCTTCTACACTTGTATAGATTCCAATATTAATTCTTATTTTTTCAGATTGTGGTAGGTTACAAACCCAAAAAACTACGGAACAAATATTGATCCACCACAAAATAATGACGTTCAAACAGTACATATGATTAACCGTAACCCCGTAGTGCCCTGAGGATGACTTTATGAAAGACGAAACGTCGCCAACGAAAAACGAGTGTTTTCCGCCATGATAAAATTCTTCGACTTCTCGCCTGAATCAATCACCGAAAAAACGCAAAACTCAACTCACTCACCGTGCATGCAGCTACCCATTCCACCCGCACGAAACGATCTAGCCACCCGCGCTTCCGGTCATGCAACTCCTCTCACCATCGTCCAACACAACTCCCGACTCCCTCACGGATCGACTGATACCGATCGAAAGCGGAGCGCTATCAGAAATAGATGAATGCAAGAGCGATTTCCCATTAACCCACATCGTATCTGGGTCTCTGTGCCGCGCACGTCTGGTTACCAAGGAGAGAAGGTGCTGACCTAGCTGGTCGGACTGTACGGGTTGGATAAGTTTCAAGTTTCAAGTTTATTTCTCATAGACATTAGTACAAATTGTATAATAAAACGTCACACACAAAAGAGAAATACATAGTTTCAACTATCACAAAAATAATCATCGAGACAATAATAACATTTAGAGACTAAAAATTGTTTCAGTTTTAGCTTGAAAGTGCTCTCACGACTCAACACCTTGAGAAAATCAGGCAACTTATTGAATATTTTAGCACCAATTCTGGATGGAGCTTTGTATGATAGATCAATTCTAGAGGCTGGTAGATGCAAGTTTTCACTACAACGAGTGCTATAATTGTGTATCGCGCTATTTCTAATGAAACGACTTTTCAATCAATCAATCAAAACTGTGCTTTAATGTCCAAGAATACATTTCTTATTGACAAAGCATTGAGGTAGATAAAATTATAAGATTATTGTGTATGTCCACAGCGTCCTTATACAATTTTACATAAAAATACATTAATACGTCAAGAAAACAAGTACAAGAAGTGAAATAAAATTAATTTGAAATCGAGTTTGCACAATATATACCAAAAGATCTAAAAATATATACATATATATATATATATATATATATATATATATATATATATATATATATACACACATCAATAATATATAAAATCAGTGGCAAATATGGGAATTTAAAATTAGAGTTTCAGGCCGCATTACATTACATCAGCTCATATGGATCTCTGAAATCATCATCATAATATTCCTGCAGGTTATAGTATGCTTTAGATAAAAGAAGAACTTTTACTAATCTTCTGAAGCATATCAAATTGTTCACAGCTCTAAAATGAGACGGCAGATGATTGTACACTTTCTTGCTTTCATAAATGACAGAGTTTTTTGTAAGAGTCATTTTAGGAATTGGCAAACAAAGTTTATTGTTGTTACGAGCACAATTACGAGTATCTATATAGTGACTAGTAGTATTTTGTGGTGAAAATTTCTTATTGTGCATTAGGCAAACAGTTTCTAAAATGAACAGGCTAGTGACAGTTAATATTCTTTGGTTGACAAACAATGGTCTACAATGGTCTCTAGCTGCAGCCTTGCATAAGTATCGCACAGCTCTTTTTTGTAGAATGAAAACCGAATTCAGTAAGTACTGATTGCAAAAACCCCAGAATGCTATCCCATATCTGAGATGAGACTCTACAAGAGAAAAGTATACATTTCTTGCAATGCCTTGATTAAGTTCGTTTGATACCACTCTCACAGCGTAGCAACCTGATGCCAACTTTTTCTTTAGTGATGCAAGATGGTCTTCGAATTTCAGTTTTTCATCAATTTATATTCCAAGAAATTTGGTACAGGGCTTATTTACTACTAGATGTTCGTCTAGGGTTAGATCGTCGAATTG
Organism: Zygogramma bicolorata; assembly: GCA_032362365.1. Lineage (NCBI taxonomy): Eukaryota > Metazoa > Arthropoda > Insecta > Coleoptera > Chrysomelidae > Zygogramma > Zygogramma bicolorata. The sequence goes on from JAVJAQ010005953.1 coordinate 211,510, forward strand.
GTTGGTTTTATTTATATTGAGGCAAAGTGAATTCGAATGGCACCAAAGTTTTACGTCGTTTATTTCCTGGACTATTTTCGTTTTTAGTTCCCCTTCATTTTTTCCATGCCATAAAAGGGTGGTGTCGTCAGCAAACAAGGTAAAATCAGCTGAGATAGGTAAGTTTGTCATATCATTTATGTACAATAAAAAAAGGACAGGTCCAAGAACCGATCCCTGAGGTACCCCAGATTTAATATCAGATAATTCTGATCGATCATTCAAAATTTTCACAGATTGTTTCCTGCCGAGTAGATATGATTCAAACCATTTGAGTGCAACCCCTCTGAATCCATAATGGTGTAGCTTGGCCAGCAGTGTCCCGTGGTCAACGCAATCGAACGCTTCCGTAAAATCACACATTTCAAAAATATAGAGACTTGTGAAGGTGAGAATATTCAGTTTTTTAAAAATTTCGCGGCAACTGTGATCAGGTTTTACCCCTTCGATTGTGCGTACAATTTTCTTTTGAGCCACAAAAACTTTCATCGCCATTGTAGAGTCGCCCCAGAGACATATTCCGCACCTCAGCCTGCTCTCGACCTGAGCGTAATATAAATTAATCAATTGGGTTTTAGTTAAAACACTTTTGAGATTTCTAAACATGTATAATAAAGATGAAAGTTTAGAATGTAGATGGAAGCAATGTTCCTTCCAATTTAGGTTCGAGTCTATATGCAAACCTAAGAATTTACAAACTCACGTTGACCCCAGCGACGTTGTTTTGATATGGATGGAACCTCAAAATATTGGTTTTGCTTGAATTGAAAAAGAGATTACGTTGGTTGAACCAAGTCGCCATGCTTGTTAATGTGCGTTCACATTGTTGTTTTAGAGCGTCGTGATAGAGAGTATGCAGAAAATTGAAAGTTGTCTCAAATATTTCTTTTTCGAAAACGAAAAGAAAAGAAACTGCATTGAGTTCAATATTTGATTTTTGCCGACGGCATCCTCCATAAATTCCAAATATTAATAGAACCAAATCAAATCAAAATATACTTACTTCATTGCAGGGTTGGGCTGATTAAAATCAAGTTATTAAAATCACGATTAAAATCATGATTTAAATCGCATAATTTTCAAAATTAAAATCATGATTTGAATCAATTTTTGTTTTTTTTATTCAGAACCAGATAACAACATAATATAAAAGTTTTCTCGAAGATCAGAAGGAGTATCTGCTTTTAGCAAAAACAACAAAAAAGAAGTACATAATTCCAAATTCCTAAACTAAACGTAACACCTAAATTTTATTAGTGTATATTTTCAGTCTATTCATTTTCGTTATACAATTCAAACAAAAACACGAGTTTTCCTCCTTTTTCTATCCTAATCTGTTTCTAATATCCGAGTGTACGAACTAGCGAAATGCGTGAAATTGTTGGGCAACGTCAATTTATAGGTTGAGAAGGAAAACAAGCCTCGACAGGAATATTCTTGCAAAAAGCACAACAAACGCGTTCGTGTTCCTGCCTCACTCGGCACTGTATAGCGAGTGTATAGGACAGAAGGAAAACAAATCGCGACAAGTATTTTCTTGCAAGAAGCGCGACAAATGCGTTTTCACAAGTTTTTTGAGCCGCAAATTGTATAAAAATTTTAGACTTATACATTAAAATAATCAACGATAATTTCAAAGAATCAAAATATTCAAATTTAAAAAAGCAAAAAAATAAAAAAAAAATCAAATAAATCGTGATTTGTTTTTTTAAATCAATGATTTTTGATTTTTTTAATAAAAATCAGATTTTGCCCCACCCTGCTTTATTGTCTGAAAATTTGCATCTTAATGACAAAGTCCAAGTAATACAAATGTAGATATAAAATAGTATAAAAAATGTTTATATAAAAAACTATAATGTACAATAACAGTCATAAATAATGAATTGTTGAATTATTCTTAAAAAGATTCGCTAAAAAATTCCTCCAAACTATAATAGTGTCTGTCAACAAGTAGGTGTTTTACCGCCTTTTTGAAATGGATATTGTTCAGATTTGCAGATCTCATTAATAATGGTAAATGATTGAACAATTCAACACCATTATAGTATATAGAGTCTCTAATTAGATTCTAAGTCGGGATAGGAAGTCTGAAGGTTTAAATGGTATTACGAGTCGCATATGGAGTAGAAAAAGAGTTGAACTTCGATTTATGTTCATAGATGAGGCAAACCGTCTCAAGGATAAAAAGTGTGATGACTGTAAAAATGTTATTGGTAGCGACACCTTAGTGCCCTCTTCTGTAATATCAACACAGAAGAGAGAAGGGATGAGCATGCTCCCCAAAACGGTATTCAATATCGGAGTTGAGATTCAATAAGAGCATGGTAAACGGTTTTTGCGAGATGGAAACCCAACTCACTGGAAACCACTCTCACTGCATAACACCCGGAGGTAATCTTACTCGCAAGTTGTTTAAGGTACTCATCAAATTTCAGTCTATTGTCAATAAATACACCGAGAAATTTTGTGTGTAATTCATTTTGCAATATGGCCGAATCTATTGGAATTTCATCAAGCAAACATTTGAATGATATTCATTATATACTCCAGTGTAAAAAAAGTGTAAAATGTATATTTATCCCATACAGCACCGATTCGTATGAAAATTTGGATATAGGTTCTACTTATCCTCTATTTCAAAATCTACCCGAAGCCGAGGGTTGCTTTTTCGGAGAGGGGGGGGGGGTTAAAACCACTCCTATTAGAAAAAAATATCAAAATTTTAGATTGGAGCATGTAATAAACTGAAATCATATTTATATCAGTAAAATCAATCAATTGATTATTTTTAATATAATTTATGGTTCACTAATCAGTGTCAGCCCTTAACACCCCCCCCCCTTGTGACAGAATATCATCAGAAAATAATAATTAATATGTTATTTGGCAGTTATTCAACTTATTCAGTATCTATTTGAATTTTATTTGAGATGCAGCTTATATCTACCATCTACTTCAAACTACCTCTTTTCAAAAAAAATTGCAAAATAATAGTTTTGAGCTTGCAGTCATCTGTAAATACGTTGAATTAACCTTGATAGACAATTTCTGATCTAATAAACAGTTTCGACCCCTGAAAACCACCCTTATGATAGTTTTCATAAAAAAATCATATCGAAATTGTTATTGAGTAACCGGAAAACCCAACTGTATGAAAATTCAGATTGAGACTCCACTTTGAAGTTACCTCTGTACTCGGGGTTGCTTTTGATTTTTTAAGGGTGGAAACTAGCCCATTAAAAAAAGGTTGAGTGTAGATTTGGATGTGTGATCGATTGAAATCATATAGTTCCACTAGGACTTAAATATAGTTACTATGTGTATTCTCAATATACTGTACATACTCTAATTTCTACAAAAATTGTTTTTGGTTTTTTTCCCACAATTCGCTTAGTCTTTAAGCAATCAAATCCACCAAAAAAGTATTTTCTAGCTTTTTCAAGAGCTAAAAGCTCATTCACACGATTTTCTGTTTCAGATTATATTTTTGAAAAGGTTCATGCTGAAAGGGCTCAAAAACGGTACTTTGCGCGAACCCTCACAATATTTAACTGGCCATATCTTACTCTATTTTCATCCTACGGGAATAATGAAACACCAAAATTTTCAGGAATAAATAACCTTAAATTTTGTACTCTAGAAAATTTTGCATGTGATCAATACTTTTCGAGTTCTCTCTCTATGTTATTGGCCTTTGCTTCCTCCAAGGCGCATTCAGCCTACTTTTCGAGTTATTTCGAAGAAATGGTGATTTTTCGCTGAATTACGTATATGATTTTTTCTCTTCAATCTAAATTTTTTCCAAAACTACGTACTTACAATCGATGAAAAACTCAGAACTCATCATTAGAACATGAATTAAGTGAATTATGGAGTAACAACGATTTTTTCAAAGGAGGGGGGGAGGAGAATGAGTTATTCACAATTTTTTTCAACGAAAAAAATAGGATTCAACATTATTTCCTTCATGCCTCGGTCAGTTTTGATGCTACAAACTTTCATAAAAAACAAAAATAAAGGATTTCTGAAGGACTTCAAAAAAGGTCGAAAGGGTTTTACCCGAAAAATGCATTGGTTTTTGGTTATTCTACGTAGAAACTTTCCATTTTGGCGGTTGAAAATACCAATCAACTTTCAACAAGCAATTATTTAGTTTGTAGTGGGTTTGCATACATCACAAATCAACGATCGCCTTTGTTTTTTCAAAAGCTATAATTTTGCTCTCCGTAGGTTTTTCGATTAGATGCATATTTTTCCAGATATTCGCGAAAATGGATCTAGCAATACGTAACTGAACCAGTAAATGACACAACCAA